>JZKD02S1675048.1:116406-129325 GCA_000966675.3 Picea glauca
AGAGAGAGAGAGAGAGAGAGAGAGAGATGGTGTTATACTCTGGTATGAGAGTCACACTGTGGTGAGATTGGATATCATGCAGAGGAAATCAAGCTTCAAAGGGCCATGGATTCTTAAGGTGTGTTATTTTTCACTTGCAAAGTGAGATAAACACCCATGGAAATATGAGCTGCTATAGGACTTTGTAATGTGACATGGAAGTGACCAGGAAACATGGGAAATAGATAGAGGGAGAGATATGTGGGATCTAGGGAGAAATAGATATTTGAATATTCTATATGATGTGGATATCTGTGAGACTATAGGGTAGGAATATTCGTATATCCACCATAAACTGAAAACCCTCTGGAGGGTGTGAGTTATGAAAACAAATATTGAGAAAACCCCAAGAAAACAACTGTGTTGAAAACTAGATATGGATGGCTTACAAACTTTTCTTGATTTTGTTGTTGGTTCTGCTTTGGATCTGGAGCTTTGATGCCAATTTATCTCCAACCTAGATATATCCATCACGATTTAAATATATAAATATTTGTAGTTGTAAATATTCCCAAACCAGTTGTTGCAATGCAACTACAAGGGTGCAAAATCTAGAGGCGAGTGCACTTCTCAGTTAGGGAAATAAACCACAACAAAATGGAATGAGGATGAGTCACTTTTTTATCTGGAAGGTTGATCCATCCACCAATATTGTAATCAAACCCCAGAGAAGCTATACATGATCTCAGTTTCTTCGGGAGATGCATGGCTTCTTGACATAGACATAATATTATTCTAATCACAACATAGACTAAAAACTCTACTCTGGTACATTGTCCCATGTTTGATTAATGGTGAAGGAATACTAGCTTTCTTATGGCCAAATTCCTCCCTGTTTAGATCTGGAAGTTGCATCCCTGCTTCCTCTAGCACATGGGGAAACATACATTGGACCATGTCTACTTTCATCAACTTTTCTTATGTTAGATTTTTTCCCTTGCATGCTATAAGGTAAGAAATATATTCTCTTTGGCCAGTAGAGTGATTCTTGGTCTCAAGAATGGTATACTATAACTGAGGCAATTGGAAATCGGTAATGTTGTCCACGTGATGAGTGATGTTGACTAACTCATCCAAGAGTGGTGGCTTCAGATTGTTGACATTGATGACATTGTGTATGCTAAGTTGAGAAGGGAGGTCTAATCGATAAGCATTTTCTCCAAATAATTCCAGAATTGTATAGGGGCCATAACAGAGAGGATGTAGTTAATGATGCTGACCTTTGAAACATTTCTTGTCTAATAGTAACCAAACACGGTCCCTAGGATGAAATCAAAGAGGTGTTAGATGCTTGTCATCCCTCTGCTTTTCTCTTTCTTGGGCATCTTTCAAATCTTCAACTACTTAAGTTTGGTGATGTGAAATTTGTTGAAGGAAATTTTGGGATGATCTTTTTTCACTTTGTTGGTGATCTGTGCCCTATGGATAAAGAGTGAGAGGGAGCTCAACTGGAGAAGTGGGTTGAAAACCCAAACACACTTCAAAAGGAGAGAAGCCAATAGCTGAGTGGGTGTCCATGTTGTAACTATGCTGCAGAATATGTAAATGAGTATCCCATTGTTTGCTACATGCAAAATGAGTGTGAATAGCATGTACCAACATAAAATTTACTACCTATGTTTGGACATCCATTTGAGTATGGAAGGTGGTGGAGAAATTAAGAAGAAAACCAAGTAGCACCCATAGTGTCTGGTAAAATCCATGAATCTCCGACCTCTCCATTTATTTTCCGCACAAATGAATCCATGGATACATGAATCTATGACCTCACCATTCATTTTCCCTGCAAAAATGGGGAGTTGGAACCTGGTGTTAAGGCAAAATGGATTCCGGTTACTCTATTGTTTCATTCTCATTAGCTCAATAAGGGATGAGGCTAGGTATGGTACTATATTGGATATATTAGAGTTTGAGTCAACTAACAAGGGTTCTCTCCTGGGAGGAATGATTTTCATGCACAAATGCATTGAGTGTAAATATTGACACCAAACACTAAAGAATATCTAGGTGAGAGAGATAGAGAGAGGGCATTATGCTCTGGTATGAGAGTCACACTATGGTGAGGTTTGATATCCTACAGAGGAAATCAAGCTTCAAGGGGACATGGATTGATAAGGTGTATTATTTTTCACTTGCAAAGTGAGATAAACACCCATGGAAATGTGAGCTGTTATAGGACTTTGTAATGTAACATGGAAGTGACCAGGAAACAAGGGAAATAAATAGAGGGAGAGATATGTGGGATCTAGGGTGAAATGGATATATGAATATCCTATCTGATGTGGATATATGTGAGCCTATATGGTAGGGATATCTTTATATCCAACATAAACTAAAAACCCTAAGGAGGGTGTGAGTTATGAAAACAAATATTGAGAAATGCCCCCAAAAACATTGTGTTGAAAACAAGATATGGATGGCTTACAAACTTCTCTTGATTTTGTTTCTAGTTTTTCTTTGGATATGGAGCTTTGATACCAATTTATATCCAATCTAGATATATCTGTCACCCTTTAAATATCTAAATATTTGCAGTTATAAATCTTCCCAAACTAGTTCCAATGCAACTGCAAGGGCACAAAAGCTAGAGGAGGGTGCACTTCTCTGTTAGGGAAATAAACCACGACACAATGGAATGTAGACGAGTCACTTTTATATCTGGAAGGTTGATCCATCCACCAATATTTCAATCAAACCCCAAAGAAGCTATACAAGATCTCAATAAGGAGGGGCGCACTAGCAACTAGGGCATAGTTCAGGAGCTAGGAAAAGTTGCAGCTGTAAGAAAAAACACAGAGGAGGAGGAGGTAAGAGATCAAAGGGATGCGTTTTCTTGAGGAGGAGACCAGAAATATTAAAAAAAAATCTTAGAAATACATCACTAATATAATCATCAAGAAACCATTACCAACAATGATAGAACAATGACAAACAATAAGAACCCTAAACCTAGAACAAGAAAGAAATGAGAGAAAAGAGAATTTGCATCAAAATAAGACAACCATTCTATTAGTTCATAGGATCACATTTTATAGAGAAGGGACCTAATTATTTTTCGTACATAATATTATTCTAATCACAACATATACTAAAATCTCTACTCGAGTACATTGTCCTATGTTTTATTAATGGTGTTATAAGGAAGACTAGCTTCCTTATGGCCCAATTCCTCCCTGTTTATATCTGGAAGTTGCATCCTTGCTTCCTCTAGCACATAGGGAAACATACATTGGACCACGTCTAATGTCATTCACTTTTCTTGTTTTGGATTTTGTCCCTTGCATGCCAGAAGGTAAGAAATGCATTCTCTTTGGCGAGTGGAGCGACTCTTGGTTTGGAGAATGGTATACTGTAATAGAGGCAATTGGAAATCGAGAATGTTGTCCACAGGATGAGTGATGGTGATTGGTTCATCCAAAAGTGGTGGCTCAATATCTTTAGATTGTTGACATTGATGAAATTTTGTATGCCCAGTTGAGAAGGGAGGTCCAATCGATAAGCATTTTCTCCAATGCACTCCAGAATTGTATAGGGGCCATAACAGAGAGGATGTAGTTTATGATGTTGACCTTTGAAGCGATGCTTGTATAATAGTAACCATACACGGTACTGAGGATGAAATAAAATATGTGTACGATGCTTGTCATGCCTCTTCTTTTCTCTTGCTTGGGAAGATTTCAAAGCTTCAACTACTTGAGTTTGGTGATGTGCAATTTGTTGAAGAAATTGTTGGGATGATCTTTGTTCCCTTTGTTGGTGATATGTGCCTTGTGAATCAAGAGTGGGAGGGAGATCAACTGGAGAAGTGGGTTGAAAACCCAAACACACTTGGAAAGGAGAGAAGCCAATGGCTGAGTGGGTGGCCCTATTGTAACTATGTTGCATAATATGTAAATGAGTATCTCATTGTTTTCTATGTGAAAAATGAGTGTGAAGAGCATGTACCAACAAAAAATTTACTACCTATGTTTGGCCATACATTTGAGTATGGAAGGTGGTGAGGAACTTAAGATGACAACCAAGTATATCCCATAGTGTCCACCAAAATCCATGAATCTATGACCTCTCCATTCATTTTACCCACAAATGAATCCATGGATCCATGAATCTACAGCCTCTCCATTCATTTTCCCCACAAATTTGAGGAGTTGGAACCTAGTGTCAAGGAGAAATGGATCTCAGTTACTATTTTGTTGCATTCTCATTAGCTCATTGAGGAATGAGGCTAGGTATGGTACTAAATTGTATGTATTAGAGTTTGAGTCAACTAACAAGGGGTCTCCCTTGGGAGGCATGATTTTCATGCACAAATGCACTTAGTGTAAATATTGACACCGAACAATGAAGAATATCTGGATTCGAGAGAGAGAGAGAGGGTGTTATGATCTGGTATGAGAGTCACACTTTGGTGAGATTGTAGGGCTTGCAGAGGAAATCAAGTTTCAAGGGGCCATGGATTCTTAAGGTGTGTTATATTTCACTTACAAAGTGAGATAAACACCCATGGAAATGTGAGCTGCTATAGGAATTTGTAATGTGACATGGAAGTGACCAGGAAACAAGGGAAATAGATAGAGGGAGAGATATGTGGGATCTAAGGAGAAACATATTTGTGAATCTCCTATATAATGCAGAGATCTGTATATCCACGATAAACTGAAAACCCTTAGGAGATCTGTATATCCACCATAGTGTAGGGAGATCTATATAATGTAACATGCATTAATTAATTGTTACGTTAATAATGTAATATATTAATTAATAAATACATTTATACAATATTAATTAATACATTGCTAAAGTATTAATAGACTAATAAAGTAATACATTATTACAGTAATAATACCAAAATAATACATTCCATTCATTAATAAATACATTCCTAAAGTATGAATACACTAAAACATTAATACATTATTAATATAGTGATAAAGTAATACATTAATAAAGTAGTAGGATATGTGCATCACATTGCAATGCAAGGATATGTTTGTCACATTGCGACGACTGTTTATGTCCGTCATATTGCGACAAAAGGGCCATGTTCATCACATTGCGACGAAAGGGATTAATTGATACATTAATAATGTAATGTATTAGTTAATTAATACATTTATACAATATTAATTAATACATTTCTAAAGTATTAATACATTAATAAAGTAATACAATAATAATACAAAAAAATACATTTCATACATTAATAAATACATTCCTAAAGTATTAATACATTAATAAATTAGTAACATATGTGCATCGCATTGCAATGCAAGGATATGTTCATCACATTGTGTTGATAGGGCTATGCTCATCACATTGAGATGATTGTTTATTCCTATCACATTGTGATGAAAGGGTTATGTTTGTCACATTGCCACAACTATTTATGTTCGTCACATTATGACAAAAGGGCTATGTTCGTTACATTGTGATGTTTGTATATGTTCGTTATATTGCGACGTTAGAAAATGTTTGACACGTCACGACATCGATACCATGTTGATTATGGTTAACCATGATTTACTATGGCACTATCACATTGCAATGTTGATCAGATTTTCTTCATTAGATTGCGACATCATGTTTTGTTCGTAATAAAGTAATATATTAGTAATGCATTATTAAAGTATTAATACCTTAATAAATACATTATTAAAGTATTAATACATTAATACATTTATTGAAAATGACCATGGTTGACAATGATCATGGTTTCTTATGGTCATGAATATGAATGACATTAATACTTTAATGTATACTCTAATGCATTAATTTGATTAATTAATACATCAATACATTTTCAATAAATACATTACCAAAGTATCAATACATTAAAACATTAATAAAGTATTAATACACTAATAAAATAATAAATTAATAAAGTAGTAATACATGACTAAAGTATTAATACATTATTACATTAATGTAATGTATAAATTAAAGTATTAATTTATATTAATGTATAATGTAACATGTATTAATTATTTGATACATTAATAAAGTAATGTATTAATTAATTAATGCATTTATACAATATTAATTAATACATTGCCAAAGTATTAAAAAACTAATAAAGTAACACATGAATAATACACCATTACATAATAATACAAAAAAATACATTTTATAAATTAAAAATACATTCCTAAAGTATTAATACGTTAAAACATTAATAAAGTATTAATACTGATAAAGTAATACGTTACTGATACATTAATAAAGTAGTAGGATATGTGCATCTCATTGCAAAGAGAGGATATGTTGATCACATTGCAACAATCATTTATGTCCATTACATTGAAATGAAAGAGAAATGTTCATCACATTGTGACGAAAGGGCCATGTTTGTCACATTGCGACGTCCGTATATGTTCGTCATATTGTGATGTTAGAAAATGTTTGACACATTACAACATCAAGACCATGTTGATTATGGTTAACCATGTTGGACCATGTTGGATCATGTTGATTATGGTTAACTATGGTTTACTATGGCACTATCACATTGCAATGTTTATAAGGTTTTCTTCATTAGATTGTGACATCCAGGTTTTTTCGTCACATGACATCGTAAGGTTATGGTCATCACATTGCAATGTAGGGTTTTTATTTATCAAATTATGGCATTGGAATAGGTTTTTCACATTTAGAGAGTGGGTTATGTTCGTCACTTTGTGACTTTGGGAAATGGTCGTCTCATTGAAATGTTGGGCTATGTGACAAGGTTGTGCACATCACATTGGGAAAATGGGTTATGTTTGTCATATTGTGAAATTTGGAAATGTTTCTCACATTATGTCGTCAAGATATTTGTGTCACAATGAGATGAGGAGGCAATGTTCATTACATTACACTGACGAGGTTATATGCCTCACATTGCAACAATAATAAATGTTTGTCACATTGCGATGGAGGGGACATGTTTGTCACATTGCGATGATAGGGCTATGTTAGTAACATTGTGGTGTTACTATATTTGTCGAAATGTGATGCTACTATGTTCGTCATATTGCAACAAGATGGCTATGTTCATCACATTGTGATGGCGGGGCTATGTTCATCACATTGCGATGATAGGGATATGTTCGTCACATTGCAACATTAATATGTCCCTCATGTTGCAACGTCTGATATTTTTTGTCATATTGCAATGTTGGGTAATGTTTTTCACATGACAAGGTTGGTTTATGTTCAACACATTATGAAAAGGAAGTTTTCACCATGCTTAGAAAAAATATAACGAAGTGTTTCCTTTGTCAAAAAGATAGGTGATATCCAACCGAGAGAGATCCAATGCCCTTTGAATATTTGCATATGTAAATATTCCCAAACTAGTTGCTACAATGTAGGTGCAAAAGCCACAAACAGGTGCACTTCTCAGTTAGGGCACTAAAACCTCGCACAATGGAATGAGGATGAGTCATTTTGGTATCTTAAAGGTTGATCCATCCACCAATATTGCAATAAAACCATGGATAAGATATATAGGATCTCAGTAAGGAAGGGCACATTGATCACTAGGGCGTAGTTCAAGAGCTAGGAAAAGTTGCAGCTGCAAGCGAAAACACAGAGGAGGAGTGTTTGGGAAGGTAAGAGATCAAATGGATTTCCTTGAGGAGGACACCACAAATATTCACAACAAATCTCAGACATACATTGCTAATATAATAAACAAGAATCATTACTAACAGTGACAGAACAACAACAAACAACAATAACCCTAAGCCTAGAACAAGAGAGAAATGAGAGAAAATAGAAGTTGCGTCAAAACAAGCTAACCATTCTATTAGTTCATAGGATCACCTTTTATAGAGAAGGGACGTAATTATTTTGGATACATAATATTATTCTAATCACAAGATATAAAAAATCTACTCTCGTACATTGCCCCATGTTTTATTAATGGTGTTATACGGAAGAATAGCTTCCTTATGTCCCAATTCCTCCCTGTTTAGATCTGGAAGTTGCATCCTTGCTTCCTCTAGCACACGGGGAAACATATGTTGGACCGTGTTTACTTTTATCCACTTTTCTTGTGTTGGAGTTTGTCCCTTGCATGCCAGAAGGTAAGAAATATATTCTCTTTGGCGAGTAGAGTGAATCTTGGTCTGGAGAATGGTATACTGTAATAGAGTCAATTGGAAATCGATAATGTTGTCCACGGGATGAGTGATGGTGATTGGATCATCCAAGAGTGGTGGCTTCAGATTTTTTAGATTGATGACATTGTGTATGCCCAACTAAGAAGGGAGGTCCAATCAATAATCATTTTCTCCAATGCCTTCCAGAATTGTATAGGGGCCATAGCAGAGAGGATGTAGTTTATGATGTTGACCTTTGAAAAGTTGTTTGTCTAATAGTAACCAAACATGGTCCCTAGGATGAAATAAAAGAGGTGTATGGTGCTTATCATCCATATTATTTTCTCTTTCTAGGGAATATTTCAAATCTTCAACTACTTGAGTTTGGAGATGTGAAATTTGTTGAAGGAATTATTGGGATGATCTTTGTTCCCTTTGCTGGTGATCTGTGCACTATGGATCAAGATTGAGAGGGATCTCAGCTAGAGAAGTAGGTTGAAAACCTAAACACACTTTGAAAGGAGATAATCTAGTAGCTTAGTGGGTGGCCCTATTGTACCTATGTTGTAGAATATGTAAATGAGTATCCAATTGTTTGCTACATGCAAAATGAGTTTGAAGAGAAGGTACTGACATACGATTTACTACCTATGTTTGGCCATCAATTTGAGTATGGAAGGTGGTAGAAACATTAAGCTAACAACCAAGTAGCATCCATAGTGTTTGCCAAAATCCATGAATCTACGACCTGTCCATTCATTTTCCTTGCAAATGAATCCATGGATACATGAATCTACAACCTCTCCATTCATTTTATCTGCAAATTTGGGGAGGAACCTAGTGTCAAGGGAAAATGGATCTCGGTTACTCTAATGATGCATTATCATTAGCTCATTGAGGGATGAGGCTAGGTATGGCAGTGGATTGGATATATTAGAGTCTGAGTCAACTAACAAGGGGTCTCTCCTGTGACGTGTGATTTTCATGCACAAATGGATTGAGTGTAAATCTTGACACCAAACAATGAAGAATATCTAAGTGTGTGTCTGTGAGAGAGAGAGAGCGTTATGCCCTGGTATCAAAGTCACACTGTGGTGAGATTGGATATCCTACAGATGAAATCAAGCTTCAAGGAGCCATGGATTCTTAAGGCGTGTTATTTTTCACTTGCAAAGTGAGATAAACACCCATGGAAATGTGATCTGTTATAGGACTTTGTAATGTGACATGGAAGTGACCAGGAAACAGGGGAAATAGATAGAGGGAGAGATATGTGGTCTCTTGGGAGAAATAGATATATGAATATCATATTTGATGTGGAGATATGTGAGCCTATATGGTAGGGAGATATTTATATCCACCATAAACTGTAAACCCTCAGGAGGGTGTGAGTTATGAAAACAAATATTGAGAAAACTCCCCAAAAAAATTGTGTTGAAAACCAGATATGGATGGCTTACAAAATTCTCTTGATTTTGTTGTTGGCTTAGCTTTAGATCTGGAGATTTGATACCAATTTTTATCCAACATAGAGAGATCCATCACCCTTTAAATATCTGAATATTTTTAGTTGTAAATCTTCCCAAACTAGTTGTTGCAATGCAACTGCAAGGGCGCAAAAGCTAGAGGGTGCACTTATCAGTTAAGAAACTAAACCCCAACACAATGAAAGGAGGATGAGTCACTTTTGTATATGGAAGGTTGATCCATCCATCAATATTGCAATCAAACACCGAAGAAGCTATACAAGAGCTCAATTTCTTGGGGAGATGTATGACTTCTTGACATAAACATAATATTATTCTAATCACAACATAGACTAAAAAATCTACTCTAGTACATTGTCCCATGTTTTATTAATGGTGTTATAAGGAAGACTAGATTCCTTATGGATGAATTCATCCTTTTTTATATTTGGAAGTTGCGTCCCTACTTCCTCCAGTAGATGGGGAAACATATGTTGGACCATGTCTATCGTCATCCACTTTTCTTGTGTTGGAGTTTGTCCCTTGCATGCTAGAAGGTAAAAAATATATTCTCTTTGGCAAGTAGAGCGACTCTTGGTCTCGAGAATGGTATACTATAATAGAGGAAATTGGAAATCAATAATTTTTTCCACGTGATGAGTGATGGTGACTGGCTCATCCAAGAGTGGTGGCTTTAGATTGTTGACATTGATGACATTGTGTATGTCCAGCTGATAAGGGAGTTCCAATCGATAAGCATTTTCTCCAATGCGTTCCAGAATTGTATAGGGGTCATAACAGAGCGGATGTAGTTTATGATGATGACCTTTGAAACGTTTATTTTCTAATAGTAACCAAACATGGTTCCTAGGATGAAAGCAAAGAGGTGTACAATTCTTGCATCCCTCTGCTTTTCTCTTTCTTTGGAATCTTTCAAATCTTCAACTACTTGAGTTTGGCGAAGTGAAATTTGTTGTAGAAATTGTTGGGATGATATTTGTTCCCTTTGTTGGTGATCAAGAGTGAGAGGGAGATCAATTGGAGAAGTGGGTTTAAAACCCAAAAAAACTTCAAAAGGAGAGAAGCCAGTAGCTGAGTGGGTGGCCCTATTGTAACTATGTTGTATAATATGTAAACGAGTATCCGATTGTTTTCTACGTGCAAAATGAGTGTGAATATCATGTACCAACATACGATTTACTACCTATGTTTGGCCATCCATTTGAGTGTGGAATGTGGTGGAGAAATTAATATGACAACCAAGTAGCACCCATAGTGTCTGCCAAAATCCATGAATCTATGACCTCTCCATTTATTTTTGCTGCAAATGAATCCATGGATACATGAATCTATGACCTCTCCATTCATTTTCCCCACAAATTTGGGGAGTTGGAACCTATTGTCAAGGAGAAATGGATCTCGGTTACTCTATTGCCGCATTCTCATTATCTCATTGAGGGATGATGATATGTATGGTACTAGATTGGATGAAGGGGCCATGGATTATTAAGGTGTGTTATTTTTCACTTGCAAAGTGAGATAAACACCCATTGAAATGTGAGTTTCTATAGGACTTTGTAATGTGACATGGAACTGACCAGAAAATAGGGGAAATAGATAGAGGGAGAGATATGTGGGCTCTAGGGTGAAATAGATATGTGAATATCCTATTTGATGTGGATATATGAGAGCCTATATGGTAGGGAGATCTGTATATCCACCATAAATTGAAAACCCTCAGGAGGGTGTGAGTTATGAAAACAAATATTGAGAAACCCCCCAAAAAAAATTTGTGTTGAAAACTAGATATGGATGGCTTACAAAATTCTGTGGATTTTGTTGACGGTTCTACTTTGGATATGGATATTTGATACCAATTTATCTCCAACCTAGAGACATCCATCACCCTTTAAATATCTACATATTTGTAGTTGTAAATCTTCCCAAACTAGTTGTTGCAATGCAGTTGCAAGGGTGCAAAAGCTAGAGGAGGGTGCACTTCTCAGTTAGGGAACTAAACCACAACACAATGGAATGAGGATGAGTCACTTTTGTATCTGGAAGGTTTATCTATCCACAAATATTGCAATCAAACCTTAGAGAATCTATACATGAGATAAATTTATTGGGGAGATGCATGGCTTCTTGACATAGACGTAATATTATTCTAATCATAACATTGACTAAAAAATCTACTCTAGTACATTGTCCCATGTTTTATTAATAGTGTTATAAGGAAGAATAGCTTCCTTATGGCCCATTTCTTCCCTGTTTAGATCTGGAAGTTACATCTCTGCTTCCTCTAGCACATGGGGAAACATATGTTGGACCATGTCTACTGTCATCCACTTTTCTTTTGTTGGAGTTTTTCCATTGCATGTCAGAAGGTAAGAAATATATTTTCTTTGGTGATTAGAGTGACTCTTGGTCTGGAGAATGGTATACTCTAATAGAGGCAATTGGAAATCGATAATGTTTTCCATGTGATGAGTGATGGTGATTGTCTCATCCAAGAGTGGTGGATTTATATTGTTGACATTGATGACATTGTGTATGCCCAGGTGAGAAGGGAGGTCCAATCGATAAGCATTTTCTCCAATGCGTTCTAGAATTGTTTAGGGGCCATAACAAAGAGGATGTAGTTTATGATGTTGACCTTTGAAACATTTATTGTCTAATAGTAACCAAACATGGTCCCTAGGATGAAAGAAAAGAGGTGTATGATGCTTTTCATTCCTCTTCTTTTCTCTTTCTTGGGCTTCTTTTAAATTCTCAACTACTTGAGTTTGGCGATGTGAAATTTGTTGGAGGAATTGTTGGGATGATCTTTGTTCCCTTTGTCGGTGATTTGTTCCCTATGGATCAAGAGTGAGAGGGAGATCAACTGGAGAAGTGGTTTGAAAACAAAAACACACTTGGAAAGTAGAGAATCCAGTAGTTGAGTGAGTGGCCCTGTTGGAACTATGTTGCAGAATATGTAAATGAGTATCCCATTGTTTGCTATGTGGAAAATGAGTGTGAAGAAAATGTACCAACATACGATTTACTCCCTATGTTTGGCCATCCATTTGAGTATGGAATCTGGTGGAGAAATTAACCTAACAACCAATTAGTTCCCATAGTGTCTTCCAAACTACATGAATCTATGACCTCTCCATTCATTTCCTCCGCAAATGAATCCATGGATACGTGAATCTACGACCTCTCCATTCATTTTCCCCGCAAATTTGGGGAGTTGGAACCTAGTGTCAAGGTGAAATGTATCCCGTTTACTCTATTGTTTCATTGTCATTAGCTCATCGAGGTTTGAGGCTAGGTATGGTACTGGATTAG
>JZKD02S1675048.1:129375-144707 GCA_000966675.3 Picea glauca
AGAGAGAGAGAGAGAGAGAGAGAGAGAGAGAGAGAGAGATGGCGTTATGCTCTGGTACGAGAGTCACACTGTGGTGAGATTGGATATCATGCAAAGGAAATCAAGCTTCAAGGAGCCATGGATTCTTAAGGTGTGTTATGTTTCACTTGCAAAGTGAGATAAACACCCATGGAAATATGAGCTGCTATAGGACTTTGTAATGTGACATGGAAGTGACCAGGAAACACGGGAAATAGATAAAGGGAGAGATATGTGGGATCTAGGGAGAACTAGATCTTTGAATATCCTATTTGATGTGGATATATGCGAGACTATGGGGTAGGGGTATTTGTATATCCACCATAAACTAAAAACCCTCAGGAGGGTGTGAGTTATGAAAACAAATATTGAGTAAACCCCAAGAAAACAACTGTGTTGAAATCCAGATATGGATGGCTTACAAACTTCTCTTGATTTTATTGTTGGTTTTGTTTTGGATCTAGAGCTTTGATGCCAATTTATCTCCAACCTAGATAGATCCATCACCCTTTAAATATAGGAATATTTGTAGTTGTAAATATTCCCAAACTAGTTGTTGCAACGCAACTACAAGGGTGCAAAATCTAGAGGAGGGTGCACTTCTCAGTTAGGGAAACAAACCACAGCACAATGGAATGAGGATGAGTCACTTTTGTATCTGTAAGGTTGATCCATACGCCAATATTGAAATCAAACCCTACAGAATCTATACACGAGCTCAGTTTCTTCGAGAGATGCATGACTTCTTGACATAGACATAATATTATTCTAATCACAACATAGACTAAAAACTCTACTCTGGTACATTATCCCATGTTTGATTAATGGTTTTATAAGGAATACTAGCTTTCTTATGGCCCAATTCCTCCCTGTTTAGATCTGGAAGTTGCATCCCTGCTTCCTCTAGCACATGGGGAAACATACGTTGGACCATGTCTACTATCATCCACTTTTCTTGTGTTAGAGTTTGTCCCTTGCATGCTATAAGGTAAGAAATATATTCTCTTTGGTGAGTAGAGTGACTCTTGGTCTCAAGAATGGTATACTATAATAGAGGCAATTGGAAATCAGTAATGTTGTCCACATGATGAGTGATGGTGACTGGCTCATCCAAGAGTAGTGGCTTCAGATTGTTGACATTGATGATATTGTGTATGCTCATTTGAGAAGGGAGGTCTAATTGATAAGCATTTTCTCCAAAGCGTTCCAGAATTGTATAGGGGCCTTAGCAAAGAGGATGTAGTTTATGATGCCGACCTTTGAAACATTTCTTTTCTAATAGTAACCAAACACGGTCCCTAGGATGAAATCAAAGAGGTGTTCAATGCTTGTCATCCCTCTGCTTTTCTCTTTCTTGGGCATCTTTCAAATCTTCAACTACTTGAGTTTGGCGATGTGAAATTTGTTGAAGGAATTGTTGGGATGATAGTTTTTCCCTTTGTTGGTGATTTGTGCCCTATGGATCAAGAGTGAGAGGGATATCAACTAGAGAAGTGGGTTGAAAACCCAAACACACTTCAAAAGGAGAGAAGCCAATAGCTGAGTGGGTGTCCCTGTTGTAACTATGCTGCAGAATATGTAAATGAGCATCCCATTGTTTGCTACGTGCAAAATGAGTGTGAAGAGAATTTACCAACATACAATTTACTACCTATGTTTGGAAATTCGTTTGAGTATGGAAGGTGGTGGAGAAATTAAGTAGAAAACCAAGTAGTGCCCATAGTGTCTGCAAAAATTCATGAATCTCCAACCTCTCCATTCATTTTCCCCACAAATGAATCCATGGATACATGAATCTACGACCTCTCCATTCATTTTATCCACAAATTTGGGGAGTTGGAACCTATTGTCAAGGAAAAATGGATCTCGGTTACTCTATTGTTGCATTCTCATTAGCTCATTAAGGGATGAGGCTAGGTATGGTACTAGATTGGATATATTAGAGTCTGAGTCAACTAACAATGGGTCTCTCCTGGGAGGCATGATTTTCACGCACAAATGCATTGAGTGTAAATATTGACACCAAACACTGAAGAATATCTAGGTGAGAGAGATAGAGAGAGGGTGTTATGCTCTGACATGAGAGTCAGACTGTGGTGAGATTGGATATCTTGCAGAGGAAATCAAGCTCCAAGGGGCCATGGATTCTTAAGGTGTGTTATTTTTTACTTTCAAAGTGAGATAAACACCCATGGAAATGTGAGTTGTTATAGGACTTTGTAATGTGACATGGAAGTGACCAAGAAATAGGGGGAATAGATAGAGGGAGAGATATGTGGGATCTAGGGTGAAACATATATGTGAATATCCTATCTTATGTGGATATATGTGAGCCTATATGGTAGGGAGATCTGTATATCCACCATATACTAAAAACCCTAAGGAGGGTGTGAGTTACGAAGACAAATATTGAGAAAAGCCCCCCAAAAAATTGCGTTGAAAACAAGATATGGATGGCTTACAAACTTCTCTTGATTTTGTTTTTGGTTTTGCTTTGCATCTGGAGCTTTGATACCAATTTATATCCAACCTAGATATATATGTCACCCTTTAAATATCTGAATATTTGTAGTTATAAATCTTCTAGTTGCTCCAATGCAGCTGCAAGGGAACAAAAGCTAGAGGAGGGTGCATTTCTTTGTTAGGGAAATAAACCACGATTGAATGGAGTGAGGACAAGTCACTTGTATATCTGGAAGGTTGATCAATCCACCAATATTGCAATCAAACCCCAAAGAAGCTATACAAGAGCTCAATAAGGAAGGGCACACTAGCAACTAGGGCGTAGTTCATGAGCTAGGAAAAGTTGCAGCTGCAAGCAAAAACACAGAGGAGGAGCATTGGGAAGGTAAGAGATCAAAGGGATGTGTTTCCTTGAGGAGGATACCAAAAATATTCAAATTTTTTTTTAGAAATACATCACTAATATAATCATCAAGAAACCATTACCAACAACAATAGAACAACAACAAACAATAAGAACCCTAAACCTATAACAAGAAAGAAATGAGAGAAAAGATAATTTGTGTCAAAATACGACAACCATTCTATTAGTTCATAGGATCACCTTTTATAGATAAGGGTCCTAATTATTTTTCATACATAATATTATTCTAATCACAACATAGACTAAAAGCTCTACTCGAGTACATTGTCCTATGTTTTATTAATGGTGTTATAAAGAAGACTAGCTTCCTTATGGCCCAATTCCTCCCTATTTATATCTGGAAGTTGCATCCTTGCTTCCTCTAGCACATAGGGAAACATACATTGGATCATGTCTATTGTCATCCACTTTTCTTGTTTTGTATTTTTTCCCTTGCATGCGAGAAGGTAAGAAATACATTCTCTTTGGCGAGTGGAGCGACGCTTGGTCTGGAGAATGATATACTGTAATAGAGGAAATTGGAAATTGAGAATGTTGTCCATAGAATGAGTGGTGGTGATTGGCCCATCCAAAAGTGGTTTCTCAATAGCTTTAGATTGTTGACATTGATGAAATTTTGTATGCCCAGCTGAGAAGGGAGGTCCAATTGATAAGAATTTTCTCCAATGCACTCCAGAATTATATAGGGGCCCTAGCGGAGAGGATGTAGTTTATGATGATGACCTTTGAAACATTGTTTGTCTAATAGTAACTTTTATCACACAGTTTGTAGCTAGGTAAAATGGCTATAAGATGGAGGTCCAAACTAGCGTAACATGAACCTATCCCACCCAATGTCACCTCGATGGGATGGTTCTTTATTTTTAGGGAGGTAAAGCCCAAAGGAGACATCCCCGGTGACCTGGGGTTTTGAAGAGGCAAAGGTTAAAAGGACAAAGGTAAAGTTCCCCCTTCATAGATCACCACCAAAGAAGATAGTCCGGACAAAGGCCAATTTGAAGTAACCCCCCAAGGAACAAAGTACCTGCCTGGAACAAGACAACAACAAACAGATATTCACAAGCTAATATTCAATGGGGTCAGTACTTCATACAATATATGACTATCTGAAAAACATGTAAGAAATCATAGCAATAAATATTGACAAGGTAAATGTTTATCAATACAACTGTGAGAATAAAGTCACTTCGTCAATAAATAATGGAACAATGCAACATTCAAAGAACAAATCAACACCTTATTCAATAAATGCATTAAACACCATTTGATTGCTCACAAGATAAGACATTGCTGCATTAAGATGAAATAACCAAGTGTGACATTAGCAACTTAGGGTTAGGGTTAGCTCCTATATTAGGGTTAGTAGTTAGGGTTTGATTCAGAAAAAGGTTTTAAGGGTTGTTTGTGATCAATTTTACTTCAACACTGGAGGTCTTAGATCAATGCCTTAGGGTTAATGGAGTCAATAAGTGATGGACGCAAGAGTTGAAGGAGGGTGACTAAAGACTAGAGGGAAGAGTTCTAAAGTGCTACAATGGAAGGGCTTCCGAAACGAAACCCTAGGGGAGAGAGGCTCACTCTGGTGTTGTTAAAGCAAGGTCTCATGCTCTCTCCTCCTTCTTTAGATCAAATTGGAAAAATAGCTAGCTGAAGATAAAACAAAGACAACCAAATCATGAGGGTTTGAAGAGGCAAGGTGTTTCTACAACAAGGCCTTTTTAGCAAACCCTAGAATGGTACGACCCTGGTGTAGAAGCACTAGGCCAAGGATGTCTCACTCTCTTTGGCTTCTGGATAGTACGACTAGCTCAGGAAGAAGAAGAAATGAGAGTGTAGCTATGGCTAGGCTCTCTCTTCCTTCTTCAATGGCTAAATATTTCTCAATCAGGGGACTTGAGACAAGAACCTACTTGTGTGCTTGTCACCTAGGGTTTTTGATCAACAAATTATAAACATATGCAAAAATATAAGACTACAACCATTCAATCAAGAATTTTTGCAAAAAAAATACTTACATATCACCATGAAATAGCATGCAAACCCTAGTTGTAAACCTTCCTTCAAGAGAAATGCCAAAAATATGCCAAAAAGTCTTCCTTCAACAAGTGTGCATCACTAAGTTCAGCCAATAACCCCAATAGGGTGCAAAAAGTCAGACCTCACTATTGAGTGAGTGATAGTTTCTCCTAAAATGAGAGTCAAAACTGTCAATATATAGTGTATCAATGACCTAATTTTACTTTTTGGGTCATAAAAAGGCCGACAAGGTCATAATGTCAAAATCATATTGCTTTTACATTAAATTGTCAAATTAAAACCCTAAATGAGCTGCAAAGAGGGTAAAATCCCCTTCAAGGGAGGCACTAGCCCCTTCTAGGGAAAATGAGACATCCAGGAGAAAAACGTTAGCCCCCCAGGGGCCTCTCCAACATGCCACACTTGCCACTGCTGCCCAGTTTTCCTCCAAAAGTGTCCATGAAGTTGGATGATGCCATGGTGAAGATGGGGATGTCCTAAGCCTTCCAAGGCTAGTGTTCCACTGAAAAGGGGTCATTCCCCCTAGGTCTAGTCCTACCGAAGTGTCTTTAGTGGAACATCCTCTTCCTCTTAGGTGAAAAACCCCTGATCAAGCTCTGTCCTATCTCTGCCCCCTGATGGGGTCTCAACATCCATCTGGTGGGCTCTTCATCCCCATTGAGGTCCGAACTAGTCATCTCACCATATGTACTGGTCCAAATGGTACCTGTCCATCGGGAATGGTCTTGCACATCAAAAGCTATGCCCCCCATGGACTCATCGGTCACTAGGATCATAGCAATGTTAATCACATCTCATCATCAATATTATTAAACGTATGCATAAAAACCCTAATACATCAGTCAATAGCTCAAAGACATTACAAAAACCTGCAATACAAGATTGGAGAAAAAGACAAGATGTCCTATTGGGCTAGTATCCACAAGAAAAGAAAAGTTTCTAGGAAAATTTCATCCAAGCCATGTAAGTGAGGTGATGTGGATAGGGGATATCCAGACATGTGGGTGCAGTGAGGACCATGGATGCATAATGTTATATGTGGGTGCCTTTGTAGAAGGTGAGATGTACCTGTCATGGATGCATTTTTTCCAAGCCCGTCCTTTCCTTTATTCTTTTATTCTCTTTTTCTTCTTCTTTTTATTTTTATTCAAGGGCTAACTAGAGGACATTGCCTTAGCATGGTGACCAAAGCTGACAATGTTACCCAAAAATACTTTCACAGGGATGAGAAGGCTGGCTCGTGATGAGACCCCCTTTCCCTTGTCCATATAACCAAAGGTCACTGCCCTGGTGTGGTAACCAGATGGTGGCAATGTCATATTGTTAGGTACCCATGAACCTAATAGGTTGGCTCGTGATGAGACCCCCTATCCTCTGAATAGGTCTTGTTTGTTATTTTCTAGGTCCCTCTTGTTTCTTGCTGAGAGGCCTTTTACTTCCTTCTCGGGGATCCCTGGGTGAAGCATCTCAAGGTTTTATTTCTAGGCTTTTGTCTTTTACCAGCTGCTTTTACCTTTTGGGCCTGTATCCCCTTCTTCCCATGAGATAAGATGAAACCCTGCAAATAGGTCAACCCAACGCCCAGACAAGGGAAATGGGATAAATGAGTGGGAGATAAGATGAAACAATGGTGCTATGATGGGAGCAGATGATGGCTTTTCATAAGTTCCCCCAGTGGAAAACCAAGACCTATGGGCACAGGCTTGCTAGGGTACCCTATCAATCTCCCCAAGCATGGTCAAGTGGGCTAATGTAAGATCCAAGCAATTTTTAGAGGTAAAATGAATCATATCCATATATTTAAAGGTTTCAATGATCAAAAGTGACACATACCATGATACCTGGACCAATTACCTCATGGAGAAAAAACCTCTTCTGATACATGATCAAGCCGATGGTGATGGATGATGTTGCTGCTGACAAGACAAAGATGATGAATGGAGAAAAGGTGGGCCCTCTAGGGCCATGCTTAGGTCAATATTTCTCTTGATACTCCACGTATAGGACCTGTTGGCCTCGAGACATGATCTCCTAGTTATCCCTAGAAGCGGGGATAAAAGTAACCAGACACTGTACCGAGGATGAAATGAAATATGTGTACGATGCTTATCATGCCTCTTCTTTTCTCTTGCTTGGGAAGCTTTCAAAGCTTCAACTACTTGAGTTTGGTGATGTGCAATTTGTTGAAGAAATTGTTGGGATGATCTTTATTCCCTTTGTTGGTGATCTATGCCTTGTGAATCAAGAGTGAGAGGGAGATCAGCTGGAGAAGTGGGTTGAAAACCCAAACACACTTGGAAAGGAGAGAAGCCAGTGGTTGAGTGGGTGGCCCTATTGTAACTATGTTGCAAAATATGTAAATGAGTATCTCATTGTTTTCTATGTGAAAAATGAGTGTGAAGAGCATGTACCATCAAAAAATTTACTACCTATGTTTGGCCATCCGTTTGAGTATGGAAGGTGGTGAGGAACTTAAGATGACAACCAAGTATATCCCATAGTGTCCACCAAAATCCATGAATCTATGACCTCTCCATTCATTTTACCCACAAATGAATCCATGGATCCATGAATCTACAGCCTCTCCATTCATTTTCCCCACAAATTTGAGGAGTTGGAACCTAGTGTCAAGGAGAAATGGATCTCAGTTACTATTTTGTTGCATTCTCATTAGCTCATTGAGGAATGAGGCTAGGTATGGTACTGAATTGGATGTATTAGAGTCTGAGTCAACTAACAAGGGGTCTCTCCTGGGAGGCATGATTTTCATGCACAAATTCACTGAGTGTAAATATTGACACCAAACAATGAAGAATATTTGGGTGAGAGAGAGAGAGAAAGAGGGTGTTATGATCTGGTATGAGAGTCACACTTTGGTGAGATTGTATAGCTTGTAGAGGAAATCAAGTTTCAAGGGGCCATGGATTCTTAAGGTGTGTTATATTTCACTTACAAAGTGAGATAAACACCCATGGAAATGTGAGCTTCTATAGGAATTTATAATATGACATGGGAGTGGCCAGGAAACAAGGGGAATAGATAGAGGGAGAGATATGTGGGATCTAGGGAGAAACATATTTGTGAATCTCCTATATGATGCAGAGATCTGTGAGCCTCTAGTGTAGGGAGATCTGTATATCCACCATAAACTAAAAACCCTTAGGAGGGTGTGAGTTATGAAAACAAATATTGAGAAAACCCAAAAACAAATTGTGTTGAAAACCAGATATGGATGGCCTACAAACTTCTCTTGCTTTAGTTGTTGGTTCTGCTTTGGATATGGAGATTTTATACCAATTTATACCAACTGGATCTAGATATTTTATACCAATTTATCTCCAACCTTTAAATATCTAAATATTTGCAGTTGTAAATCTTCCCAAAATAGTTGTTGCAATGCAACTACAAAGGCACAAAAGCCAGAGGAGGGTGCACTTCTTAGTTAGGGAAATAAACCACAACACAATGGAATGAGGATGATTCATTTTGGTATCTAGAAGGTTGATCCATTCACCAATATTGCAATCAAACCCTGAAGAAGCTATACATGAGCTCAATAAGGAAGGGTGCACTAGCAACTAGGGCGTAGTTCATGAGCTAGGAAAAGTTGCAGATGCAAGAAAAAACACAGAGGAGGAGCATTGGGAAGGTAAGAGACCAAAGGGATGCATTTCCTTGAGGATGATACCACAAATATTCACAACAAATATCATACATACATCGGTAAGCTAATCATAAAGAAACCATTATGAACATCAACATGACAACAACAAACAATAAGAACCCTAAATCTAGAACAAGAGAGAAATGAGAGAAAAGAGAATTTGCATCAAAATAAGCCAACCATTCTATTAATTCACAGGATCACCTTTTATAGAGAAGGGACCTAATCATTTTGCATACACAATATTATTCTAATCACAACATAGACTAAAAACTCTACTCTAGTACATTGTGCCATTTTTATTAATGGGGTTATAAGGAAGACTAGCTTCCTTATGGCCCAATATGAACTTTGGACTCATGTGATGTATTACATAAAATGAAACTTAGAATTATACTTATTCTAAGGATATTGATAACAAATCATCTTTAACTTTACATATGATGATTTTTACTTATGTATATTAATAATAACTAAAAATTTGTTAATAATTATTATTATTATTATTAAAGATAATTATTAATGTATTATATATAATAACAATAAAGTATTATTATGTATTAATGTGGTTATTAATAAAGTATTATTAACAATATTAATAGTTATTATTATTTTTTCCGAAGGAAAAAATTCTTATATGATCACCAAAAGTGTAATACATGTTCTGGTCCAAAACAAGGCTTTTACATACCTACCTCCTAGATCTTTTATCAACAGTCACCTCAGAAGGTGTCTTTATCACTGTTTATCCTATCATTTTTTCTTCTATACATATTTATCAAAATTGACTTTCCTTTACTAGTGACTGAACACAAAAGGATTGATTGTTACAGAGGTGCCTATAGGCATAACTCCATAGCTTCTATTTCTTATCCTTTAATAAATTCATAGAATCCAATGGCTCCTATTGGTAAGTTGATAACTTCTTTGGATAGTTCATCTGCTTCACAAAGGGCATGGTGAAATGATAGCCATTTGAAGGACTCGAAGGCCAATTTGATGTCTCACATGATAGATGAAAGATGAATGTATTGTGCTGAGTTTTTTCTTTTTTCCCAGTCAATCACGAGTTTAGAATACCCCATGACTTGTAGCTTCATGATTAGTTCCTACCACCAGGTTTTGTTGCCAAAAAAGACTCTTTGATCAAGGGTTTGTATCCTAGTTTCACTGTAAAGGTGTTGTCTTTAGAGTTCTTAGTCCATAGTAGAGAATCATTCGACTCTTCATATATCACGATAATGTTTTCACAGAATTTACTGATGTAGGAATTCCTTTGTCTTGCGATATCCTAGGATATACTTAGAGATGTTTTTGTGATCCAACCATCTAGACCTTTTGGTTGGGGGATTCCTACCTTTGTATAATTTAAGTTGAGAATCTTGTGGTCCCTTAGGGAGCGAATTAAAGGTTCAGAAAGGTAAAATTTATTTCCAACTCCTAACCAGAATATTGATTGATCTTAATGTTTCTTCTATCACCTACCTTCCATACTGTCCAATTTCCCACCAAGGAAATCTTCGACCAATTCCTTCCACACAATGGATGCTGTTATTCCCCAAGTTTTCATTTGATTGTGAGAGGGCAAGCTAGGGCATCATCATGTTATTGCAATGGTGATTTTAAGGGTTTTCTAAATAGGTTTTTAGAAAATGGTTGAAAGCTGGTTCAAAGGTTCAAAATAAACACATAACTCAAAATAAAGCCAGAAGATAACCCATTGATTTAGTAAATGGTAGTCACATTAATAGATCAGACAATAAGGTAAATAAAGAAAGAAAATACGAGAGTATTCAATTTTTCAACCACATATAGATTTCTTATTTCAAAATATTATTGAGAAACAAGAACATGTGCTTGAAGGAAAATCTTGATAATAAACAAGAACAATAAAGTGTTCACTGTGTTACTTAAGATCAAGGAATCAATGGATTGCAACAGAAAAATGACTTCACGTAAGAAAAGAAATAGAATATGAAATTAAAGAAAATTTGACCATCAACATGCCTTTGCCATTTAGTATCAATGTGGAATAAAATTGTCTTGTAGTGGATTTCAAAATAGGTCATTGAGTGCCCAACTTATCAACCTCTTTTACTTCTCCTTCTACCCTATTTGAAAGAATACATATTTATCAAGATCCAAAAGAAAAGGATCTGAAAACCTCCTCATCTATATTTAGTTTCTTGTTTCAAATCATCAAGGAGAATATCAAATCTGATATCCAATTTGAATTGATGAGTTGGCTTGTCTATCGTGGTCTTCAAACGAACCAAATATGCTTCCAACCAATCGTTGTCCATGAGATGTTTTAGGAAAATAGATCTGGCAAATTCCTGAAAAATAGGGTCCAACAATCTCTTTGTATATCCCAAACAATGATAGATGTGTAAAACCCAAGAGAGGTTTTTGTGAAGGGGGTAGTTCCCAACAAAATCATTTTTTGGTTTCCAAAAATCCATCTCCATATTTTCCGCAACCTTGCCCAAAATTAGTGACTAAAACAAGAAATTATTTATTGTGAAATCGAAAAATAGGCCTCAAAGATATATTCGAATCTCTTAAAATGTGATAGCTGTGTAAAAACCGAGAGAGGTTTTTTTGAAGGGGATCATTCCCAACAAAAAAATCTTTTGGTTTCAACGAATTCATCTACAGTTTTTTTGAAATCTCTCTTGAGGATAAAGACTAAAACAAGAAAAATAGAGTATTTCCTGTATTTGATATCTGTCTTTTCTTCTTTTTGTTATGCTCATCCTGAAATCTGGATGTTCTTCTAATGGAGCAGGTACGTTCAAATCTATGGAGGCTTGGGGTTTCCTTAACTTAATTTCATATTTGGAGGATAACCTAGTGCTAAGATCCTCTTCTTCAGAGCTTTCTGATTTTCTTATTTTTGGAATATCTTGTGTAATGAAGATGCTATTGCCTATTTTTTTATCTTCTTTTTAGAATCCTCTGAATTATCTTCTATGATTATGAGATTCTCCTTCTTGATGGAAGCTGGATGAAACATTGAAAAGATGGGGTCCTTTGGAAAGATGGGGTCCTTTTATCTAACAAAACCACAGATACTTGAAACTTGGTTTTTGGATTTTGGTTAGGACCTATTGGTGCAATTATATGTTCAATATATTTCCATTCATGAATTATCAATCAATATTTGTAATCAACAGAGTTGTTGCACTATATGTGCCAGTAGTAGGTAATATAACTACACCTGATGAGTATAGCATAAAGAAGAAACATTCGAAACTCAATACTCTGCCTTTCACATAATTTTTAAAAATTAGAAAGAAAAACTTGCAAACAAAATCTTAACAACCATTCATTCAAAAGATCTCTCAGATAATGAATTATCCATTTACAATCTCATGAAATGGAAATATGGACTTCAAATAGTTATCTGTAGCTACTACTCTTAACAACAACTACCAAGCAAATCTGGGCACATCTCAATGATAATCAACAGAAAAACCACTCATAACACAATCAATGTTTGGAAAGGACTTATGTCCCTACGCATGATGCATTACACAAGACACTCCATTCTTGGTGCATATGTAGGTGAGAGATGGAGCATGGTTCGTTCTTGCACTTACTTTAGACAACACAAATATTAAAGCTTCTAAACTCATAAAATGATAATTACCTATCTAACAATCATGAACATCTACATAGTTTTTTTCAGCTAAATCTCACACTGCAAAAACATAGATGAAATCATATACTATGATTAATATAAACTATTCATTCACACTCATCCAAAAATCAACAAATATTTATTCACAAATCTACGTTGTGCTCAGGAAAGATTACTCACTCAGAATTATTTACAATACACAATTATTCTACTCTCTCACACACAAACTAGCTCAAATCCATATACAAACAAATACAAGGAGACTTACCTTGGTTGGGGCAGTGGACCCTTATTGTACCTACAAGGTAGATCTAAGAGATTACATAACAAACACTTTAATCATATCCATGAATTTCAAAGACTAAACTTCATATTACTTCAATTGAAAGGTATACAATAATTCAAAACTCAGTTTCTCAGCATAACAATATATTCAATCTCTCCCTCTCAAGCATCTACATAGTTGCTTCTTAAAGAAGATCAACCATTACAACCAAAGTCTAAAGATAATATCAAATGTTTGCAAAAATATTACAATTGGTTATCAAATTGTATATCATGGAAAGAGCTTCATCCTCATGACACAAAGTGCATGAGTGATGAAACATATCATATAATCTATCTCTTTTGTATCTCTTTGACTTCGGGCTCTGTAAATTAGGAGCCATTGTTTAATGGCCCTTTTTAATCTAGCTAGGTTGGTAGCCATTTGAATCATCAAAGGGTCTAGGTTTGATTGATTGAATTATGAGTGTGATATTGTAAAGAATCTATTACAAATCGAACATTGTTGCTCCCAAATAGGAAACTCAGCCTCTTGTATTCTCACAACCCACAGTCGCATATTTCAACTGAAGGCATTCATGCCCCTTCTGCAACTAGCTTCTATACCATGAAAAAAGATTCCACCAATGCTCTTAGTCATGCCTCTTAGTCGATAAATTATGCACTCTTACAAGATTGTAGCATCATAGTTTAACCATCACCCAAAGAAACAAACAAAGGAAACCAAACTAAGAACAATGAGGAGTGTCTAATTGGGTGTTTAAGATAAAAGTACTAGATTCATGAGTAAATGTAAAAAGGATGGAGGGATAGACCTCAAAGTAGAACTTGTTTTCTAAAGAGAAAATTGTTGTGGATCCTTCTAAAACTTTAGGGTGAAGGTGAAGGTGAGGACCTCAAAAGAAACTCTCATAGTAAAAATAAAAAAGAAGAAGGGATGGGGTTCTAGCCAAAATAAACTATATCTTGAAGTAAAACTTCCTAGTATAAAGGAGCAATCATCAAGGAACCCATAATGAATGGCTTTGATACATATGATGAACCACATAAAATGCATATAAAATAAAAAGATTTACAAATAGAAAACACACCAGCATAGAAAACACACTAGCTTATGAACTTCATTCTTATTACACACTGAATTCTTATTTAACATAATAAATTTTAACTTCTAACAATAATTTTACATAGACAACATTAACCATTAACTAATACAAAACAACGATCAGGTTTCACTTCCATGTCTTTATTAACTTATAGCTAAATATTAATAATTCCCATATGATGGCTTGCTTCAATTCAACTTATGTGCCTTGTGACTCAACTACATTGACAACAGGAACCATGTTTTGCAGCGAGAGCTTAACACGTGGATCATACTCATCCACAATCTCGCTTCCAAGAAAATCTCCAAAAACCTGGTCAACTTCGTTTCCTCTTCCAAGTGTCTCTGCAATGTTTATACCTAATAGCAAGTGAGATGCCCAAACATTTTTAAAACCCGCCAGGACAAGTTCTACCATTCGGACAATTACTCCTACAGTATCCAAATATTGCAGCTTCTGCTCGGAATCTGAAAAAAACTCTCCTTCTACCTCATGAGACGTGTCTGTGAGTATGGAATTAATTATCCAGAGCCCTCGGTCAAGTGCTACGCTAATCAGATTTATATTTTTCTCCAATTCATCATCTTCATGGCGGCTGTTGGTGTCAGATGTAGAAATGGGATTTGCACGATCAGCTATAGCTGAAGCATGCATGTCTATGAAACGGGAAATGCAAATATTTACTACGTTGAGGATAGTGTCAACATAATCGAACTCTGCGACGCAACTCTTCTTGTTTGTAATCCAGGCAGATTTGAGTACTGTCATTCCGTTGTAAAGGTCTTCATTAGATATATCCCTGATATTCTCGCGCCCCAACATATAGATAGAGTTTTGAACTACACAAGAGCAGAAAATCTCTCTGAAATCAATGCTGCAGTCGTCAAACAACCGACCATAAATTCTCAAAACCATACTCCGAATTTTCAGATGATCGAATCGGGCAGCAAGGTCCACCAGAATGTGTACTAACGACCAGAAAAACTGTTTAGGTAACATCAGCAAATCGCTCTCTGTGAAACCGATGATATCCACAATCCTGGCCACTTCTTTGCAAACTTCCTTGGCATCATCACACAAAGAGAAGTACTCACCGAATAGATTAACTAGCTCCTTATCTACTACTTGGGACAAGTATGTGTATCCTCTAATCGAAGAAAACAGCTCCCTATTTTCTGCCCTGTACTGGCAATATAGACGGAGAAGATTAAATCTCCGCCACAACACTTTCCAATATCGCTCTGCGTCGATACGATGCTCGCAAATTAGATATGCATAATCTGCAATCAATTCTTTCAAGAATTTTTTCATCTCTTTTTTGCTCAAGATTTCAGTATAGTCGGGAATGACCTCTATCCTTAGGGTTGGGCTTGTGTATTGAAGCATCTGTTGCCTCAGCTGGGACTGCGGGATTACATGGTTAATATCGAAGGGCTGGCGAGTGAATGGGTTAACGGCATCGTGTTTGGCATCCCAAATAGTCTCCAATGTCCTGCGGTTGTAAAGCACCTGAGCAGGGTCTTCTGTAAGGGGTAGACGAATTGGATCATAGGCAAACTCTTGCATCACTATATCAACATACTCTTCTGGGATATCAACATACTCTTCTGGGATACTAATCGTCTCGGAACCCATTTTAGAACGTGTAAGTGAGATATTTGTTTCCGAACTTGTAGACCGAAATTTTGTTTG
>JZKD02S1675048.1:144717-166725 GCA_000966675.3 Picea glauca
TCTAATTACCCATTTATTATATCTAACTACCATAGTGGGCCTTATTTAATAATATAGTGGACCTAGTCCACCTTACATTGAATGACCTCCACTATTATCACTATGGGCTCTTTGGCCCCCCCACTACCTCTCTATCTACCTTACATTCCATCCCCCTTATGAAAGCGTTGTCCTCAACACTTGATGTACAACCATATACCAGGGCCCCATGGATAATTGTGGACCATAATGTTGAGGAAGACTGAAGAACCAAGGTCCCATGTAGAAAGGAAATCCACCATGCTGAAGTAGTCCAACCACCATTGTAAGCCCGGGTCCCATGTCCAAGTGCTCATGTGAACTCCCAGTGGAAGATTTTGGAGCACAATAACCAACTCCCAATGATGCTCCAAAGACTGGCACCTATCATGTGGATCCAAATAAGAATATTCATCCACATAGTGGAAAAGGGTCGTAGCAGAATCTGGAATGAATAATACCATTGTAGAATATGTAGACTGAACACTGGTGACTAGCTCCTGATGTGGGACATTGATGTTCTCTACAAAAGGTGGAGTATACTGAAGACAAAATATCACAATAGAGCCAAAGATATCTGAATACAATCACCACACAAGATATATGAAATCATATAGAAAACCACACTTTATTATTACCAAACCCTTGAGGTAGGGAAACACCATACAATGGATCCTATTATGGAAGGGATCCTCTCCTGTTCACTTACCTCTTCGAGGGGGCAACCTCCTAATGAACTTCAACTCCAAATACAATAATTCTCTTCATGTCTCATTACATTGATTGAATCCCTTTATATAGTGCTACCATCACCTAAGAACATTCTAGAGAAGGAATCTTCTAGAAGTAGAACCTTCTAAGAAGTCCTCTTACATTTATTATATCTAATAACCCATTTATTATATCTAACTACCATAGTGGGCCTTATTTAATAATATAGTTGACCTAGTCCACCTTACATTGAATGACCTCCACTATTATCACTATGGGCTCTTTGGGCCCCCCCACTACCTCTCTAGCTACCTTACATGTGATCATATACACTAGGTCTATTACATAGTTATAAATCATATTTGGATGATGATATTGATGAGAACTTTTGGTTGAGGTACAAGTTGGGTACATGGCTGAGACAAGTAGTTGATGAGTTGGCACATACATGAGGTGTACAGTTCATGATTTTGGTACATATTGATGAGTCATAGTTGATGAGTATTTGGCACATGATTGGTACATACTTGGTACATGGTTGGCTAAACTTGGTTATGGTATAGGCTGATTACAGATTGTTTGGTACAGGTTGGTGCATGGTTGATTCCCTTGTTTATGGTACAGGTTGGTGCATGGTTGATTCCCTTGTTTATGGTACAGGTTGGTGCATGGTTGATTCACTTGTTTATGGTACAGGTTGGTGCATGGTTGATTCACTTGTTTATGGTATAGGTTGATTACAGATTGAGGTATAGGTTGATGCATGGTTGATGCATGGTTTAGGTTTATTGGTACATGTTTACAATGGTATATCTCACAGTGATAGTGTGACAATGGTTCCATCATTCTACTTCTACTTCAGGGAGATTGGACAGGGCAAGGAAAGGTGGTTGTAGCCACCTTCCGGTTGTAGC
The DNA here is from genome assembly GCA_000966675.3 of Picea glauca. Taxonomy (NCBI): domain Eukaryota; kingdom Viridiplantae; phylum Streptophyta; class Pinopsida; order Pinales; family Pinaceae; genus Picea; species Picea glauca. The sequence continues at coordinate 146,361 of JZKD02S1675048.1, forward strand.
CAAAGAACATAGGGGGTTGTAGCCTCCTTCTGGTTGTATCCAGAGAATTGAGGAGTTGGAGATTCCCTCAAGTTGTAGCTTGAGAAACTAGTGGGTTGGAGCCTCCTTCTAGTTGCACCTGGAAAACAAAGGAAGTTGGTTCTTCTAATGAATGTAATTCTTCAAGACATATAAGAAAAATCATTATGTGGTTTTCTCTCGATTTGGGTTTCCAAATAAAACACTAGTGTACTGTGTATGTGTGTGATTGTTCATTTCTTATTGATCATTATTGGATAATAATTCTACATTGATATAACACTTGCATTATTTGAAGAAAAAGGATTATAATTATGCTATTACTGATTCACCCCCCCTCTCAGTAATCCAAAACTCCAAATGGATAGTGATTCTCTAGGAGTTTGACTTGGAATTCGAACATGATAAGTCAAAGAAATCCTTGGTTTTCATCGAACTGATATGTGACCTTCCCTCCACTGAGACAGAAAATGTGGAAGATGATTCCTTGCCTGAGGAATCCATTTTTATGATCAGTTCTGATGATGTATGGTACAGAGATATAATTTTCTATGTCCAGACTCAAACTTTCTGACCAACCTATGCAGTACAGATCATCATCATATATGCTATCAAGCTCGACAATACATCATTCTCGGTGATACCCTATATTGTCGCGGTATTGACTCCATTTTTTGATGATGTCTCACTTACGATGAAGCTGAGAAATATTTGAATGACTACCACTCTGGAGAATGTGGTAGACATATGTCTGGGTATGCCACTGCCTAAAAGATCTTACGAGCGAGTTATTTCTGGCCTGATTTATTTAAGGACTGCATTATTGTTGTTCATAAATTCCATGCTTGTCAATCTTATAATAACAAGATAAGATCTCATCTTGATCCCTTACATCCTATAGTTTTTGTTGGTCCATTTTCCAAATGGGGCATTGAATTCATGACATGTAACCCTCACTCGGTCGAGGGGCATGGATACATCATTGTAGCTGTGGATTATTTCACTAAATGGGCCGAGGTGATGCCTACATTTGATAACACTGGGTAGACTACAACATTGTTCATATTCAATCATATCATTACTCGGTTTGGTATCCCTCAAGCTATTGTTACTAATCATGGTAGTCATTTTCAAAATTTTATGATGTCTGAACTTACTGAAAAGTTGGGTCTGCGTCATGAAAAATCAACCCCCTATTACCCACAGGCCAATGGATAGGTTGAAGCAATAAACAAATTTCTCATTACTATGATTCGACGGATGATAGGAATTCATAAGACAATCTAGCACATGATGATATCCTCAGTGTTATGGGCCTATCAGACATCCGTTAAGTCTTCCATGATATTTACACCTTTCCAACTATTTTATGGTATTTAAGCGATCATGTAGATTGAATGTTAAATACCATCTCTAAAACTATTCGTTGAAGTTCTCCCCGATACCTCTGTCGAAGAAGAACATCTTTTGTATTTGATGTAACTAGACGAAACTCGTCGGGATGTCACCTTGGTTATTGAAACTTAGAAGAAACGTGTTAAATCCCAATACGACAAGCATGTCAAGCCATGTGTTTTTTCTGAGGGTGATCTAGTTCTTCTTTACAAAAAAGATCATGACTTACTAGGGGTCGGTAAATTCGAGGCCATGTGGTGAGGTCCTTACATTGTCAAACGTGTGTTGGAGAAGGGAGCTTATGAGCTAGTTGATTACGATGGAGTCCCTTTGAGTGAACCTAGAAATGGGCTTTACTTAAATAAGTACTATTCTTAAGTAATTTTTGCATGAGTGCTTGTACTTTTAGTGTATCATACTCTTGTGTTATTTTTCGTTGTTTGGTTTCGACCTTTAGCTGCTTACCTTGCATTGTTCTTGGTTTCCATATGTTGGTGTCTTCGCTACCCTACATTGGCTTCCCTGATGGCACTAGTCGCAATACTCAAAACCTAGCCTCTGTTGCTTGGGAAATATATGAACCTACAGATGAATTGATTAGTCTACATGGTGTTTTCCTTTGTCATGCAACTAACAATATCGTGGAATACGGTGCAGTCATCAAATTTTTGACCGACGTTGTGTCACTTGGAATCCGTCATCTTATTGTACAACTCGATCCGCAGTTAGTAGTCCTACAGTTGAGTAATGTCTACTCCATTCGAAGTCCTATGTTATTAAGGGTATATTTAAGAATTCTCCTCTTGGAACGTCATTTTGATTACATTGAATATCAACACATTCCTAGATGTCTAAATACATTAACTGATGCTTGAGATAATTATGTGTTAGACAGACATTTCAGAAATTTATAAAATCCAATCACACTTTGTACATACAACAAGTAAGCTGGTAGAAGCCTCATATATATACAACGATAAAAGTGTTACACAAAGTGGTTTTGTCCGAAGACCAAAATATAAAAAATGTGAAGCAYACAACTTCATATACAAATATAACATCAAGGATGTTGCTCGCTATAACATGCAACTGYCTGTGCTAATTTACAGAGTAGTCGAMYGATGGAAGTAGATATGCCCATTGTATGGCACTGATAATTCCTCRGGATATCGTCGATGGAGGCATCCRGGATATTCATCATGAGYCCCTCTATATTCTACTCTAKAATCTCATAGTCGACAGCCRCTAATCCTACTATGTCAACTCTCTCCCATCACCTTTGGATGGGGGATGAACCTRGAGGTCGGTAAGGKCCCATGTCTACATCATCGAAAGAKCATTTCATTAATCATCGGATAAATAACACATAAAAACATTTTATATTTAAAAATCACAAAAACATTATAAAAACAAAATGTMTTTCTTGCCTATGCCCCCATATTGGGAACCCTCAGGAAGAACCAAGTATGAATCACCTCGGAATTCTAAACTAGCATAGGCATAGTCATCTACCATAATCATCTTGGTCCTCAACYAGTCAAAGAAAACATCATTATACTTGACGATAGGACCAGTCACATGTCGTGCCATGAGGTCGACCCACCTCTTCATTCTTGGATCCTCTAGGGMAGGTATACCCCACTCTACCTGGAAGCATAAATATGGGACCCTCTCGAGGAAGAAGAACAACAAAATTGAGTTGTATCCAAATTGTTTCAKCTCACCACTCCTACACTTGSTCAACTGTTTTTTMTTKCTTCTGAGAACCTYGTCACACCAATTGAAAAMTCRGGGCTCCATAYATTCTAGYGCATACTGAAAATATCTCTAAAGATCCATATGGGGAGATGCACTCCCTATCATGCGCGTGATGGTGTAGAGGATAGTYCGTAGAGGTAAGTCACAGACATCCATGATAGTGACCTTGCCGCTATGGTTCTAAGTATTGGGTACARAATTTTCACTAATATAGTGACTCATAGGATCRTCACCTCTCCTACTATCTGTCAGCRTAACTCGGGCCCCAYGGTGAGATAGCTCGGTCAAGAAGTAKATATCCTCGATATCTATCRTCAAAATATGAGCCCCCACACGAAATGYCTGTTGGTTTACGTCCCATATATGGACCAAGTATTTGAGCAACCTCAGTTGGGCCCTCATGCCTTGGATCTTRAAGAATTTTAATAGTCCACACTGTCGGAGGGAATTTACCATTCCYGACAAACTAAYATTCCGCCTCATGCTCTCTCTCCCACCATTCCAACATTCTTACCGTAGAAAACCTACAATGGAACATAAAAGAGAGATTAACACCTTCATCTTCTCCCTGGAAACTTTTTATTGGAAAATACATCTCAAAACACTTTTTTATTTGTGCACGTCACAGGCAAGGTCATCAATACAGTGTGGATTCGACGTAGGCTAGCCTAAAGGCCATTTGCGATGACCATGGGTTGTCGCAGGCCACGATATAAGGCACCTATGATGAACTCCACGCATGGGTACCCTTGAAAACCCAATTCAAAAATCCATTTCTAACCAATGAAAAGAAAAAATTGATCCATGGAAAGTTAAAAGAGATGAAAATTACCTGTTTAGTGAAGACTATTCATCAAATGATCAACTGTGCCTCCTGCAATCCACAGTGGAAACTTGAGGTAAATAGGGGGTTTTTGGAACAAATTTTGGGTGGAGTAACAATGGAATAGTAAAATGAAGTTTTGACTCATTCTTATTACTTTTTACTTTTTCATTTTTATTTTTATATTATTTTATATATTCCACCTAAACCCTAAAGTTCTAATGACATTTCAAGTGTTTGGTTTTTTGTAGATGAAAAACCTTGGAGTGAAATATTGAACAAGGATAAGCCTTTTTGGTTTGCTTTTATACATTTGTCGCATGTACAGATCCTTTTGGATTTTTTCAGGAAAAACTTCGAGCTCAGTTTTTGTTCTTTCTTGTGCTCGTAAATCAATGAGAGTGTAATGGAGTATACTTTTGTCTCTTTTTCATACTCGTAATGGTAAGACAAAAAAGGAACCTATGGAGTATCCTTTAATATTTTTTCACGCTCCATAAAAATGAAAATATTGACGAGCGACCTTGTTCTTTTCATGCTCATAAAAGTATTTGAAGAAAACATTTGATGAGCGATAGGTTATCACTTTTTCGGTCTCATCAGATTAATTTATGAAAAATGAAATGTTGGAGTTCTCTTTAAGTGTTTTTCAGACTCTCTAAACATGAAAAACCCCCGAGTTTTCTCTCTTTGGACTCGTTATACAAACATTGAAAGACCCATATGGGGCCGAACCACTCCTTCTTAGGGTTCGTTAAACATACTCTAAGGGACTCGTCCAAAGGATGAGCTTACATCAACAAGCATATGTTATCCTCCTTAAGCTTACGTAAAAATAAAGAGGTACTCGCCAGAAATGGTGGGGGGGGGGGATTTTGGAAAGAAATGTGTCTATGTATCCATGTTAGTGGAAGTAATAGTCTCTTTTGAACATGACACCCCCCTTTCGTCATTGAACCCAGGTTGGGAAATCCATTTGTCTCTCGTTTGACCATACGAATGTTCGTATGTTGGGTCCTCCTTGAGTCAATGCTGCCAATACTATTTTCGTGTCGTTCATATATTCAAGAGAATTCTAGCCTTAATAAGCCTCCTATTGAGTCATCCATCTGCAGTTATAAATTTTCTATCATGCCGGACTTCCTTGTGTCAGTTTCCAAATCATTTCATACTCTAATCTGCTTTGAATATGTTAATCATTTCATGTCATTGATGGGAGGATACATCAAGGCCCTCATGTGATGAGTCTTTTCCTGTTGAATTCAACTCATTATCTAGGAACACGACTTAGAAATCATTCAGGACCTTAGAGCCTGCATGCCTCAATGGAAGGTTTCTTTTCTTTCAACAGTGGGTTCACATCATTGACCCCTGATTGGAAGATTCCATCGAGTGTTCGAATTCAACTAATTTATTCACATTTGTTGGATTGTAATGGGGTACCTTAGGAATCGTTGACATCAATGGTGATTTACCTCGCACTTGTTAATAGTTTTCATTAATGACCAGTAATCAAGTGATTTCTATCATGTTCGACTTCGGCACCTGTAATCACCTGGTTAGATTCATACTTAGGGAAGATGGAAATGAAGACCCTGGATCATACCATTCTGATCCAAGTTACGATAGATTATTCATGATTTGTATTGGAACATAGATCCACTTTGTATTTCTTGTGGCTAATCCCAATTTGAGTCATTTTAGCTCATAGATCCACAGTGTATTTTGGGTGGCTATGTCGATTTCACATTGACATGGATCCACTGTGTATAATTGGTGGCCATGACTCATTTGAAATTTTGTAATATGAGTATGGGAATTCCTACCTTTGACAATGGTATATTATTATGCTGATGCTTGACTGTTTGTAGGTTCCCTACTGATGTGCTCCTTTTTTCTAACACACACATTCTACAAATTATTTCAGTTGTCAAAACTTCTAGTCTCATACTTTGGGAGGAATTTTGTTACACGTTATTTTGGTCACCCCAGTGATCCATTGACAAACATGTGTTCATGTTCCCAAAAAGAGCCTTTCTTCGGGAGGAAAGTGACTGACTTTCTCTTATAAAAAACCTTGTTAAGGAGGGTCATCACAAGTTGCACCATAAGTAGGGTGCGACGATGCCTGGTCATATCCCTCTACCCTAAATCTCAATTGTAATGTCTCTGCAAGCTGCCCTAAAGCCAGGGTGTGACGATGTCAAAAGACTAAGAAAAGGTTAAGTTTCACGAAATTTCTAGAAGGGGATCTTCTAGAAGGTGAGGTGGTGTCTGTATGGTTGGGATCCTACTCGCTTCTCTGATTTGGTGGTATCATCCCAATCTCTTTAACCAACTCTATTTCCCCTATATAAAGAGGGATTTCTCATGGAAAAGACTAAGGCTGATTTTAAGGTTAATGAAGGTTGAATAAGCTAAGATTGCACAAAGAGTTCTACATTGGGTCATTCTTGAAAACCTCATTTCAGTTCATCTAGCCATTGTGGATATTATTCATTCAAGATTGGAGTAAGTGTGTGTGTTGGAGCAAAGGGTCATTGGAAGGGGACCTTGCGACATCAAGGCTTGGGTTGTAATATCCATGTTCATTATTATATGATATAGTGATATGTTTCTTTCCCATAAAACTCATCTTGTTTTATTGTATAATTCCTTGATCACATACATAGGTTCTCATTGAGTATATTATTTCTTTCACTTTGGTTGGCTTGTGTTCCCTTGTAGATTCAATATCGCAGGAGCACTGGAGTGGAGCTAGGATGACCATGGCAAGAGGAAGTGATATTTAAATGGTATGTTTCCCATCTCTTGTTAAATAGTAAACTCAATCGTCAGATCTTAGGGAAAGAGTCATGTTTTTTTTGTTTTGTTCTATATCTAGGTGGATCTAGGGATATCTATTTATGTCTGCATTTATCGATAAGTCCCATAACACCATTTTTTGGAAGCGGTTGAGGATATGAAAAAAATATCCAGTCCTTTCAAGTTCAATCTGACTTGGATAGAGGAGGAAACCTTCATTGATCTCATGAAGCAACATTAGGTTCCATACGACCCTAGCTTGGGGGAGGCGACTGTTGTACAATTTGCAGAAAATATCAAGAAGTTTAAAAGAGCCACAGTAACTTGGGCCTGCCAAAAGAGAAAGTGGGATTAACATGAACTAGTCAATATAGGAGAAGCTCTTAAAATTATATATGAATCTGAAGACGAAGGATATACATCCCTTGAGTCAAAGGAGGCACTACTCTAGCTAGAAAATAAGAAAAGAAAACTCCTAGAGGAAAGAGAAGTAGCGTGGTGACTTAAGAGATGAGCTATATGATTGGAAAACATGGATGAACATACAATTTTTTTTTTTCAGGCATATGAGAAAGGTAGGAATATATCCAATACCATATCGAGTCTCTTAGATAATGAAGTAAATGAGGTGTCTTCCTTTGAGAGTCTAGCTCAATTGGGGAAGAGGAATTTCCAATCTTTATTCAAGGCTAACAACTGTACCACTATTATAGATATTGTTAGAATGTTTGGTTTAGTACCATCTTTTAGCAATGAGGATGATAATAAAAATCTCATGGAGGAAGTATCCTAAGAAGATCTCAAGGAGGTTTTATGTATTTTCCAAAAGGATAAGAGTCCAGGTCCGGATGGATGGCCTATTGAATTTTTCACAGGTTTATATGATATGATTAGATTGGACTTACTAAAGGTGGTGGAGGAATATCATATGGAAGGACATATGCATGCTCCACTAAATACCACTTTCATTGCTCTGATTCCAAAATAATATTTACCTCGGTATTTTGAGGATTTTAGACCAATATGGCTATGTAATTGTATTTACAAAGTGGTGGGAAAGATATTCATGAGAAGACTAAAACCTATACACTTGGCATCAATATCAAAAGAAAAATTTGTATTTTTGGAGGGAAGACAGATCCATGAAGCCATAGGGGTGGCCCAGGAAAGCATACACAACATGAAGACAAGGAAATTAAAAGGAGTAGTAGTGAAGATTGACTTTTCAAAATATTAAAACTGAGTAAGTTGGATATATATAAGACTACTCCTTACTCATTTTGGGTTCGAAGTTACTTTCATAAATTTGTTCATGAGCTACACATCTACAAAAAAAAGTTTAGTTCTCATCAATGGTGCATCCTATCCATTCTTTCATCCAGGAAGAGGGTTGCGACATGGCTGCCCCTTGTCACCTCTCCTCTTTCTCCTAGTAGTAGAAGGTCTTATTTGAGCTTTGGAAGATGTAAAATCCCACGGGTTGCTTCATGGAATTGCAATATCTCTTGCTTTATCCTTACCACATCTCCTCTTTGTGGACAATGTACTCCTCTTATGTAATGGTCATCAAGGGGATGCAAAAAATATGAGAAGGATCGCGAATCATTTTAGTAGGGAAATGAGAATGAAAATAAATTAAAGGAAATCAAATCTCTCAGTCAATAATATGGAGGAGAAAGAGTTAACCTTCTACCAATCCCTTTTCCCTTATGAAGTAAAGGTTTTTTATTTAGGTTTGAAATATTTGGGGTTCCAATTAAATCCAAATTTCTACATGAAATTTGATTGGTCTTGGATAATATCTAAGCTGGAAAAAAGACTCAAATCCTGGAGCTACAGGTAGCTATACAGAGGAGGGAGGTTGGTTCTCGTTAAATAAGTAGTAGAATCCATACTTGTTTTTTGGATGTCAATACCTTGGATACCAAAAGGGGTGTTAGAAAATATCAGAAGAATCTATTTCAAATTTTCATGGGCAGGCTCTCAGGATCAATTTGTGTTACCATGGGTAAAATGGGAATCATTAGCGATCCAAAAAGTGCTAGGAGGATGGCCTTTAAAAAACATCTTGTTATTCTCTAAACCATTGGAAAAAAAAATATGTTAGGATATTATATCAACATAAATCTTGTGGACAAATGTGGTCATCCAAAAATATATTCATCCAAAAACTGTGGTTGAATGGATTAGAAATCCACAAAAAAAGATATCAATATGTTCCATCATTTGGAAGGCAATCAATAACTATTTTGTTGTAGTGGGAGACGAGATTTCCCAGCGTATAGTAAATGGTTCAAATATTCGCATAGGCTTGGACCCTTGGCCAAGTAGCGAGGAAAAACACATACTTCTGCCAAAGATGATTCAACTCTTACATACTCGGGGTATTTTGCACCTTAATCAGATTATTGATCTAGCTCACACATCTATTTGAAGCCAAGAGTGGGTAGACTCAGTACATTTGGGGATTTAGGGGGAACATACGATCCAATGGTAAAATTACATTCATGCACTAAAGGTTTTCCATATTTGTATACTGGACAGAGAAGATGAACTAATTTGGAAATATGCCTCGTTCAGTGTATGCACTAAAAAATTGGGCTATATACAACAAAATGTAGATATGTTCCACAGGGATCCTATATGGTGGTGGAAGGGACATTGGAAAGTTAGATATCCACTCAAATCTAGGATTTTCATGTGGTGCTTGATCATGAATATAGTCCCAAAATTGGACAAAATGAAGAACAAGAAAATAAATGGGTCGGGATGGTGTGCCTTATGTAAGTCAGAAAATGAATCGACACTTCACCTATTTCTTCGATGCCCCTTTGTAAAACATATTTGGCAAGAGTGTTTAGTCATCCTAGGGCAAGACTATCAGTAGTTAGGACCATAAGTGAAGGAATCTTGGAAAGGATGGGTTACAAATGTCTCAAATTGTAGTGTTAAGAAACTCCCTCTAATAGTTTGTTGGGTTCTTGGATTGTAAGAAATTCAACTATCTTTTAGGACAAAGCCACAACCCCGGATATTATTGTTNTTGACACTCATTTATACAAGCTAAAAATAGGACTTGGTAAAGGCACACATAACTATGCTGAGTTAATGTGTTTAAAACTATTCTTACTCTTTGGGGGAGAAAAATATGTAAAATCAATTCAAATCTTCGGTGGGTCTATGACAGTCACAAATTGGGCCAAAAAGTCTCATAAATGTCACAACATACAACTTCACCATATTTTAGAATATGTCTACAGAATTTTGGACACCTTTGACACATTATGTGTGTGACATGTCTACAGGGAGCACAACATGGAGGCATATTAGTTGTCTAAAGTAGGCCTTCGGCTGGGTTTTGGGAAATGGATTATTTCATAGGTCAAATATGGTGATCATTTTCAATACTATCACAGGGATTTTATTGAACATCCTCCTTTTATTAATTACTATACTGTATATATTTTTCAGCCTCTTGGTTTCAAACTTCTTCACTGATGTTGTATATATGATCTTGTCTACTCGACGCTTATGGTCTTTTAATTGTTTCAGCCATTGATCATTGGGAGTTTTTCTCATTTGATTTCCGATGGGTTTTTGACATTTGTACTATACAACGATTATGGATGGGGACTATGTATGTTTTTTGATACCTATAGCGTGCCCTATTTTGGCTATACTTAGTATAGTGAAATACATGGTTACATGTATTTCTACAAAATGTAAATTTCTTTTCTCTTCGGATGAAATAAAATTTACACTTGTGAAGACAAATAAATACATTAATACATTATTATCATATATTACATTAATGTAATAATTAATTAGTACATTAATTACGTGGATGGGCACCATTTTCCACCTTTCCAAACTAATGGTGTCAATTGGTCTATATCAACCAATTGTTGCTAGTATAAAAATTATTATAACAGTGACACCGACCATTCCTCGTCACACTCACAATTTTTTTTTTAACTCCTGTGAAAGCCAACTTCTGTGACCAACAGATATTGTATAAGTGTATATGTATATTTAAGGATAAACAATCACAAACAAATATCCCGCCTACAAGTTCGGTAACAAATATCTCACGTACAAGTTCTAAAATGGGTTTCGAGAGGATTAGTATCCCAAAAGATTATGTTCATATATTGTTGCAAGAGTTTTCCTATGATCCAAATCCTCTACCCCTTGCAGAAGACCCTGCTCAGGTGCTTTACAATCGTAGGACATTGGAGACTATTTGGGATGCCAAACACGATGTCGTTAACCCATTCACCCGCCAGCCCTTCGATATTAACTATGTAATCCCGCAGTCCGAGATGAGGAAACAAATGCTTCAATACACAAGCCCAACACTAAGGCTATAGGTCATTCCAAACTATACTAAAATCTTGAGAGAAACAAAGATGAAAAATATCTTGAAAGAATTGATGGTAGATTATCAATGTCTAATTGAAGGGCATCGTATCAACGAAAATATGGAGAGAGAGCGATATTGGTAGGTGTTGTGGTGGATATTTAATCTTATCCGTCTATATTTCCAGTACAAGGCAGAAAATAGGGAGATGTTTTCTTCGATCAGAGGATATGCATACTTGTCAAAAATAGTAGATAATAAACTATTTAATCTCTGCAGTGAGTACTTTTATTTGTGTGTTGATGCCAAGGAAGTTTGCAAAGAAGTGGAAAGGATTGTGGATATCATCGGTTTCACAAAGAGTGAATTTTTTATGTTACCTAAATAGTTTTTTTGGGCGTTAGTACACATTATGGATGGCTTGTTGAATATTTCACACGTTTTTTATGATTTTATTGGATTGGACTTACTAAAGGTGGTGGAAGAATCTTAGAAGGAAGGACATGTGCATGCTCCACTAAATACCACTTTCATTGCTTCGATTCCAAAATCAGGCTCACCTCAGTATTTTGAGGATTTCAGACCAATCTGTCTATGTAATTGTATTTAAAAAGTGGTTGCAAAGATAATCACGAGAATTTTGAAACATATCCTCTTGGCATCAATATAAAAAGAACAATTTGGACTTTTGGAGGGTAGATAGATCCATGAAGCCATAGGGGTGTCCCAGGAAAGCATACACAACATCAAGACAAGGAAATTAAAAGGAGCAGTAGTGAACATTGACTTGTCAAAATCTTATGACCGAGTAAGTTGGAGATATATAAGACTACTCCTTACTCATTTGGGGTTCAAAGTTACTTTCATAAATTTGGTCATGAGCTACACATCTACGAAAACTTTTGCAGTCCTCATCAATGGTGCAACCTCTCCCTTCTTTCATGCGGAGAGAACGTTGTGATAGGGATTCCCCTGTTCACCTCTCCTCTTTCTCCTAGTAGTAGAAGGTTTTAGCGGAGCTTTGGAGGATGCAAAATCCCACGGGTTGCTTCATAGAATTGAAATATATCATGCTTTATCCTTAACACATCTCCTCTTTTTGGATGATGTACTCATCTTCTGTAATGGTCATTAATGGGATGCAAAAAATATGACTAGGATCCTGGATCTTTTAGTAGTGAAACGAGAATGCAAATAAATGAGAGGAAATCAACTCTCTGAGTCAATAATATTGAGGAGAAAGAGTTAACCTTCTACCGATCCCTTTTCCCTTATGAAGTAAAGGTTTTTGAATCAAGCTGGAAATATTTGGGGTTCCAATTAAAGCCAAATTGCTACATGAAATTTGATTGGTATTGGCTAATAGCTAAGCTGGAAAAAAGACTCAAAGTCTGGTGCTACAAGTAGCTATCTAGATCAAGGTGGTTGGTTCTTGTTAAATCATCACTAGAAGCCATACCTATTTTTTGGATGTCATTAGCTTGGATACCAAAAGGGGTGCTAGAAAAGATCAAAAGTATATGTTTCAAAAAAAAAAATTGGCAGGCTCTCAGGATCAATTTGTGTTTCCATGGGTAAAGTGGGAGTCATTGGCGATCCCAAAAGTGCTAGGAGGATGGGGTCTAAAAAACATCTTCGTACTCTCTAAAGCATTGGTAGCAAAATCTGTTAGGAGATTGATATCAATAGAAATCTTGTGGACAAAGGTGGTCATCCAAAAAATGTGTTTGAATGGATTAGAAATCTACAAAAAAAGAGATCAATATGTTCCATCATTTGGAAGGCGATCATTAACTCTTTTGTTGTAGTGAGAGACAGGCTTTCTTGGCATATAGGAAATGGTTCAAATGTTCGTATAGGCTCAGACCCTTGGCTGGGTAGTGAGGACAAACACATACTTATGTCAGACATGATTCAACTCTTACACACTCAAAGTATTTTCCACCTTAATTAGATTGTTGATTTTGCTCACACATTCATTTGGAGCCAAGAGTGGATAGACTCAGTACAATTGGGATTGGAGTGGGAACATACGATCCAATGGGAAAATTACATTCATGCATTAAAGGTGGCACATATTTGTATAATTGATAGAGAAGATGAACTAATTTGGAAATACGCCATGTTTGGTATATACACTCCAAAATTGGGCTATATACAACAAAATGTAGATATGTTCCACATGGAACCTATATGGTGGTGGAAGGGACTTTGGAAAGTTAGATGTCCACTCAAAGCCAGGATTTTCATGTGGTTTTTGATAGTAAATATAGTCCCAACATCGAACAAAAGGAAGAACAAACAAATAAAAGGGTTTGGATGGTGTGCCTTATGTAAGTCAGAAAATGAATCGACACTTCACCTATTTCTTCTATGCTCCTATGTAAAACAAATCTGGCAAGAGTGTTAAGTCATCATGGGGAGAGACTATCAGTGGTTAGGACCATCAGTGGAGGAAGATTAGAAAGGATGGGTTACAAATGTCTCAAATCGTAGTGTTAAGGTGCTCCCTCAAAAAATTTGTTGGGGTGCTTGGATTGCAAGAAATTCGACTATCTTTTAGGACAAAGCCACAACCCCGAACATTATTGTTGCACAAAGGCTCAACATCCTATCTCACTTCCCTCGGGAAAAATATTTGGTTCCTATAAGAGATATACGAGACATATTTGTGGATACTTCGAGGCCATGGACCTATTTTGACGNTTGACACTCATTTATACAAGCTAAAAATAGGACTTGGTAAAGGCACACATAACTATGCTGAGTTAATGTGTTTAAAACTATTCTTACTCTTTGGGGGAGAAAAATATGTAAAATCAATTCAAATCTTCGGTGGGTCTATGACAGTCACAAATTGGGCCAAAAAGTCTCATAAATGTCACAACATACAACTTCACCATATTTTAGAATATGTCTACAGAATTTTGGACACCTTTGACACATTATGTGTGTGACATGTCTACAGGGAGCACAACATGGAGGCATATTAGTTGTCTAAAGTAGGCCTTCGGCTGGGTTTTGGGAAATGGATTATTTCATAGGTCAAATATGGTGATCATTTTCAATACTATCACAGGGATTTTATTGAACATCCTCCTTTTATTAATTACTATACTGTATATATTTTTCAGCCTCTTGGTTTCAAACTTCTTCACTGATGTTGTATATATGATCTTGTCTACTCGACGCTTATGGTCTTTTAATTGTTTCAGCCATTGATCATTGGGAGTTTTTCTCATTTGATTTCCGATGGGTTTTTGACATTTGTACTATACAACGATTATGGATGGGGACTATGTATGTTTTTTGATACCTATAGCGTGCCCTATTTTGGCTATACTTAGTATAGTGAAATACATGGTTACATGTATTTCTACAAAATGTAAATTTCTTTTCTCTTCGGATGAAATAAAATTTACACTTGTGAAGACAAATAAATACATTAATACATTATTATCATATATTACATTAATGTAATAATTAATTAGTACATTAATTACGTGGATGGGCACCATTTTCCACCTTTCCAAACTAATGGTGTCAATTGGTCTATATCAACCAATTGTTGCTAGTATAAAAATTATTATAACAGTGACACCGACCATTCCTCGTCACACTCACAATTTTTTTTTTAACTCCTGTGAAAGCCAACTTCTGTGACCAACAGATATTGTATAAGTGTATATGTATATTTAAGGATAAACAATCACAAACAAATATCCCGCCTACAAGTTCGGTAACAAATATCTCACGTACAAGTTCTAAAATGGGTTTCGAGAGGATTAGTATCCCAAAAGATTATGTTCATATATTGTTGCAAGAGTTTTCCTATGATCCAAATCCTCTACCCCTTGCAGAAGACCCTGCTCAGGTGCTTTACAATCGTAGGACATTGGAGACTATTTGGGATGCCAAACACGATGTCGTTAACCCATTCACCCGCCAGCCCTTCGATATTAACTATGTAATCCCGCAGTCCGAGATGAGGAAACAAATGCTTCAATACACAAGCCCAACACTAAGGCTATAGGTCATTCCAAACTATACTAAAATCTTGAGAGAAACAAAGATGAAAAATATCTTGAAAGAATTGATGGTAGATTATCAATGTCTAATTGAAGGGCATCGTATCAACGAAAATATGGAGAGAGAGCGATATTGGTAGGTGTTGTGGTGGATATTTAATCTTATCCGTCTATATTTCCAGTACAAGGCAGAAAATAGGGAGATGTTTTCTTCGATCAGAGGATATGCATACTTGTCAAAAATAGTAGATAATAAACTATTTAATCTCTGCAGTGAGTACTTTTATTTGTGTGTTGATGCCAAGGAAGTTTGCAAAGAAGTGGAAAGGATTGTGGATATCATCGGTTTCACAAAGAGTGAATTTTTTATGTTACCTAAATAGTTTTTTTGGGCGTTAGTACACATTATGGATGGCTTGTTGAATATTTCACACGTTTTTTATGATTTTATTGGATTGGACTTACTAAAGGTGGTGGAAGAATCTTAGAAGGAAGGACATGTGCATGCTCCACTAAATACCACTTTCATTGCTTCGATTCCAAAATCAGGCTCACCTCAGTATTTTGAGGATTTCAGACCAATCTGTCTATGTAATTGTATTTAAAAAGTGGTTGCAAAGATAATCACGAGAATTTTGAAACATATCCTCTTGGCATCAATATAAAAAGAACAATTTGGACTTTTGGAGGGTAGATAGATCCATGAAGCCATAGGGGTGTCCCAGGAAAGCATACACAACATCAAGACAAGGAAATTAAAAGGAGCAGTAGTGAACATTGACTTGTCAAAATCTTATGACCGAGTAAGTTGGAGATATATAAGACTACTCCTTACTCATTTGGGGTTCAAAGTTACTTTCATAAATTTGGTCATGAGCTACACATCTACGAAAACTTTTGCAGTCCTCATCAATGGTGCAACCTCTCCCTTCTTTCATGCGGAGAGAACGTTGTGATAGGGATTCCCCTGTTCACCTCTCCTCTTTCTCCTAGTAGTAGAAGGTTTTAGCGGAGCTTTGGAGGATGCAAAATCCCACGGGTTGCTTCATAGAATTGAAATATATCATGCTTTATCCTTAACACATCTCCTCTTTTTGGATGATGTACTCATCTTCTGTAATGGTCATTAATGGGATGCAAAAAATATGACTAGGATCCTGGATCTTTTAGTAGTGAAACGAGAATGCAAATAAATGAGAGGAAATCAACTCTCTGAGTCAATAATATTGAGGAGAAAGAGTTAACCTTCTACCGATCCCTTTTCCCTTATGAAGTAAAGGTTTTTGAATCAAGCTGGAAATATTTGGGGTTCCAATTAAAGCCAAATTGCTACATGAAATTTGATTGGTATTGGCTAATAGCTAAGCTGGAAAAAAGACTCAAAGTCTGGTGCTACAAGTAGCTATCTAGATCAAGGTGGTTGGTTCTTGTTAAATCATCACTAGAAGCCATACCTATTTTTTGGATGTCATTAGCTTGGATACCAAAAGGGGTGCTAGAAAAGATCAAAAGTATATGTTTCAAAAAAAAAAATTGGCAGGCTCTCAGGATCAATTTGTGTTTCCATGGGTAAAGTGGGAGTCATTGGCGATCCCAAAAGTGCTAGGAGGATGGGGTCTAAAAAACATCTTCGTACTCTCTAAAGCATTGGTAGCAAAATCTGTTAGGAGATTGATATCAATAGAAATCTTGTGGACAAAGGTGGTCATCCAAAAAATGTGTTTGAATGGATTAGAAATCTACAAAAAAAGAGATCAATATGTTCCATCATTTGGAAGGCGATCATTAACTCTTTTGTTGTAGTGAGAGACAGGCTTTCTTGGCATATAGGAAATGGTTCAAATGTTCGTATAGGCTCAGACCCTTGGCTGGGTAGTGAGGACAAACACATACTTATGTCAGACATGATTCAACTCTTACACACTCAAAGTATTTTCCACCTTAATTAGATTGTTGATTTTGCTCACACATTCATTTGGAGCCAAGAGTGGATAGACTCAGTACAATTGGGATTGGAGTGGGAACATACGATCCAATGGGAAAATTACATTCATGCATTAAAGGTGGCACATATTTGTATAATTGATAGAGAAGATGAACTAATTTGGAAATACGCCATGTTTGGTATATACACTCCAAAATTGGGCTATATACAACAAAATGTAGATATGTTCCACATGGAACCTATATGGTGGTGGAAGGGACTTTGGAAAGTTAGATGTCCACTCAAAGCCAGGATTTTAATGTGGTTCTTGATAGTAAATATAGTCCCAACATCGGACAAAAGGAAGAACAAACAAATAAAAGGGTTTGGATGGTGTGCCTTATGTAAGTCAGAAAATGAATCGACACTTCACCTATTTCTTCTATGCTCCTATGTAAAACAAATCTAGCAAGAGTGTTAAGTCATCATGGGGAGAGACTATCAGCGGTTAGGACCATCAGTGGAGGAAGCTTAGAAAGGATGGGTTACAAATGTCTCAAATTGTAGTGTTAAGGTGCTCCCTCAAAAAAATTGTTGGGGTGCTTGGATTGCAAGAAATTCGACAATCTTTTAGGACAAAGCCACAACCCCAAACATTATTGTTGCACAAAGGCTCAACATCCTATCTCACTTCCCTCGGGAAAAATATTTGGTTCCTATAAGAGATATACGAGACATATTGGTGGATACTTCGAGGCCATGGACCTATTTTGATGGGGCTACACAGAATAACAATCAATCGTGTGGAGGAAGGGGGGGAGGGGGGGGCTTTGCTTTGTCTTTCTGAAACTCATTGCTACAAGATGAAAATAAGACTTGGAAAAGGCACAAATAAATATGTAGAGTTAATGTCTTTAAAACTACTCATACTCTTTGGGGGAGAAAAAGATGTAAAATCAATTCAGATCTTCGGTGGGTCTATGACAGCCATAAATTGGTCCAAAAAATATCATAAATGTCACAACTTATAGCTTCACCATATTTTAGAACATGTCTACAAAATTATGGACACCTTTGACACATTATGTGTGCGCAACATGGAGGTGGATTCATTGTCTAAAGTAGGCCTTCATGTGGGTTTTGTGCAATGGTCGATTTTGGAGGTCAAAGGTGGTGAGCATTTTGAATTCTATCACAGGCCTTTTATTGAAGATCCTCCTTTTATTGATTACTATAATGTATATATTTTTCAGCCTCTTGGTTTTGGACTTATTCAGTGATGTTGTATATGTGATCTTGTCTATTGTTTCAGAAAGTGATCATTGGGAGCTTCTCTATTTTAATTTGTGATGGGTTTTTGTACTATATGGCGATCATGGATGAAGATTATGTATATTGTTTGGTACCTATAGGGTGCCCTATTTTCGTTATACTTAGCATAGCTAAATATATGGTTACATGTATTTCTACATAATGTAAATTTATTTTCTCTTAGCGTAACGAAATAAAATTTACACTTATGAGGAAAAAGAAATACATTAATACATTATTATTATATATTATATATTATATTAATATAATAATTAATTACTACATTAATTATTATGTATTAATATATTAATAATCATCCCCAAAATATGTCTAAAATAAACTAACAATAACTACTTTATAAAAATACTTGATATGATATACCAAAGAGTCACCATTTTCCACCTTTTCCAAATTAATGATGCCCATTGGCCTATATCAACCGACTGTTGCTAGTATAAAATTTTCTAGAAGAGTGATACCGACCATTCCTTGTAACACTCACAATTTTGTTGTAAGCCCTCTGCAAGCCGACTTCCCAGACCCACGGCACCGGATATCATATAAGTTTATATATTTATTTAAGGAGAAAAAATCCCAAACAAAATTTCGGTCTACAAGTTCGGAAACAAATATCTCACTTACACGTTCTAAAATGGGTTCCGAGACGATTAGTATCCCAGAAGAGTATGTTGATATCCCAGAAGAGTATGTTGATATAGTGATGCAAGAGTTTGCCTATGATCCAATTCGTCTACCCCTTACAGAAGACCCTGCTCAGGTGCTTTACAACCGCAGGACATTGGAGACTATTTGGGATGCCAAACACGATGCCGTTAACCCATTCACTCGCCAGCCCTTCGATATTAACCATGTAATCCCGCAGTCCCAGCTGAGGCAACAGATGCTTCAATACACAAGCCCAACCCTAAGGATAGAGGTCATTCCCGACTATACTGAAATCTTGAGCAAAAAAGAGATGAAAAAATTCTTGAAAGAATTGATTGCAGATTATGCATATCTAATTTGCGAGCATCGTATCGACGCAGAGCGATATTGGAAAGTGTTGTGGCGGAGATTTAATCTTCTCCGTCTATATTGCCAGTACAGGGCAGAAAATAGGGAGCTGTTTTCTTCGATTAGAGGATACACATACTTGTCCCAAGTAGTAGATAAGGAGCTAGTTAATCTATTCGGTGAGTACTTCTCTTTGTGTGATGATGCCAAGGAAGTTTGCAAAGAAGTGGCCAGGATTGTGGATATCATCGGTTTCACAGAGAGCGATTTGCTGATGTTACCTAAACAGTTTTTCTGGTCGTTAGTACACATTCTGGTGGACCTTGCTGCCCGATTCGATCATCTGAAAATTCGGAGTATGGTTTTGAGAATTTATGGTCGGTTGTTTGACGACTGCAGCATTGATTTCAGAGAGATTTTCTGCTCTTGTGTAGTTCAAAACTCTATCTATATGTTGGGGCGCGAGAATATCAGGGATATATCTAATGAAGACCTTTACAACGGAATGACAGTACTCAAATCTGCCTGGATTACAAACAAGAAGAGTTGCGTCGCAGAGTTCGATTATGTTGACACTATCCTCAACGTAGTAAATATTTGCATTTCCCGTTTCATAGACATGCATGCTTCAGCTATAGCTGATCGTGCAAATCCCATTTCTACATCTGACACCAACAGCCGCCATGAAGATGATGAATTGGAGAAAAATATAAATCTGATTAGCGTAGCACTTGACCGAGGGCTCTGGATAATTAATTCCATACTCACAGACACGTCTCATGAGGTAGAAGGAGAGTTTTTTTCAGATTCCGAGCAGAAGCTGCAATATTTGGATACTGTAGGAGTAATTGTCCGAATGGTAGAACTTGTCCTGGCGGGTTTTAAAAATGTTTGGGCATCTCACTTGCTATTAGGTATAAACATTGCAG
>JZKD02S1675048.1:177997-200972 GCA_000966675.3 Picea glauca
TGTGACTACTTTTCACCTTTGGTGCTCATCTAACTCCCTTAATGATGATTCTATTCATTTGAGGTTATTTCAACGCACCCTCACGGGGGTCTCTGTCAAGTGGTACATTGAGATACTTGGGGGAACCTACAGAACTTTCAATCAGATGGTATTTTTTTTCTCAATCACTTCCAATTACCATTTCATTACGATGTCAACATACAAATTTTGTCGACTCTTCATCAATATAAAGCCACACATATCTCTGATCATATACAAGAATGGTGTAGATAGAAGAGGTTGATTAAAGCCTACATTCCTCCATAGTTTATGTTAGAATGGTTCCTCAAGTATTTATTGCCTTACATTTTTAAGTATGTTTCTACATCCGTAGTAACATATGAGGAAGAAGCCATCTTCAAATCCCAATAGTTGGACCTTATATATGCTCAATATGGGATGCTTTATGAAATTCTCTCTGACACACCGCAGTCAAACTATGATCCTAGAAAAAATATCGGGCCTCATGTTATTGGGCCCTTCGTTTTTGGATAAGGATTTGCACAAGAAGGACTACAGTCCCATTTTTGGCCTAGTATGAGTTGCGCAAGATTCAGAAGAAGCTGGACAAAAGAGCAAGGAAAAGAAACAGAAATCAAGCATGAAAAGGACAGCGCAATGCCAGCAAAACAAAAGTGGTTGCAACAGAACAAGAAAGCATACAAGCCAAAGCTAGAAGACTTGACTTAGATTATATATAGGGATGAATATAATTGTAAAAGGGTTGTTAGCCCAGTTGGTTGGTATCGCAAGTGTAAGGTTTTGGTCATAGATATTGTATACTACTGAGAAGTCAGAGTTTTGAGTCTGTAATGCAAATTTGTACACATTTTTTGGACTTAGAGATCTGCGACATGAGTCCAAAGCCAGGAGTTTGTAACAGAGTGATACTGCATATCTCTGAGTTTGTAATGGAGAAAGATGTGAAGTTAAAATATGAAGAAGGATCCAAAATTTCAAAATGTGTTGTTTCTTTCTGTGTTTATCCTTATGCATTGTATTGTTACAGTACTTCTTTATGGTTCATGATTTCCACATGATGTCTCTGTGTTTGAATTCTTGTCCACAACATAAGTAGTTTTAGTTCTTGCACATATGAGTTCAAATATGTAGATAGATGTCTTCCTCAAGATAAGGATGAATCTTGAAGGTTATGTGAATCCTCCTAAGTCTTTTCCTTTCCCTTCCCTATCCATTTGTCTCAACAATGCTTCGGGTGAGACTTCTTCTATTCAGAGGAGATGAAAATGCTAGTGCTCTAGACTACTTGGTACCTTTTGTTGGTAACCTGAGAAGGACCATGGTCTAATCAAATTTGCGCCAACAAAATGGTTTTGTTGTCGGGGCCTGCGTTAAAAGGGAACCAGTAGGGAGGATGCTTATGTGGATTCATAGATCTAATATTGACCAATGGTGGGAAAGAAACTATGATGCCTTCATATGGAAAGAAGAGGAGATGAGGGAAAAATCTATGGAAGATACTCGTGAGGCAATCTTTAACTCAGAAAGATCAACTGACGAGTACGAGATATTATGGGTTAAGTTCCTGGAATAACTTTTACATTGGATAAATAGGCTCCAAGAATCTCTAGAGTTCCAAGAACGAGTCAAGAAGACCTGTACTTGGGACACATAAAATATTGTAGCAATTCATTGGCTAGATTGTCCAGTCACGTGAGAAATTGATTTCTGGGTCAATACCACATTAGAAGGATACATTATTGAGTTTGTAGCTGAGAATCACCAATATTTTTCACAAGCAAAGGCAGATTTGAAGAAATACGCAAGGGGAAGACTGGTGAGAGAAATCCCCTTGTGGATTAAATTTTTCTTGATGGAAGAGGGGATGTTGACTATGTCCCCAACTGTGATGGCAGCATAAACACCCTCACTTGGGGTAGGGTGAGGTTGAGGTAGAGTAATGGTCTGAGAGAGGGGAAGGGTTCTTTGATAAGTAGGGGAAATAGTGAGAAATGGACTCGAGAGATAGGCTAGCCTTGAAAAGAGCTGCCATAGTTGAGAAGTGGTGGCACGGAAAGACAAATAAAGAAAAAATATAGTCCAAGAAGTTGTGGAAAGAAGTTGGACCGGGAGAAGTAGAGAAAAGACAGATGGAAGAGTTTCAGAAGATGAGAAGATAGGAAAGACTAGCTAGTCAAAGATTAAGTGAGAGAGAAGAACATAGAGAAAGAAGTCCCCAGGAGGGTGGACAAGAAGGAGAAGGTGTAGAAGCAAGTGAGGAGGAATTCAGCATAAATCTTGAAGAAGAAAGAGAATATTCATCCCTGATGACAGGAAATATCGGGAATCCAGCTGAAGAGACAGCTCCAAAGGAAGAAAATGAGACCCCCCATGTCAAATAAAAATGCCCCAAATCTAGTGGCGCCAGTCCCAAATCTCCCATACCCCAAGTGTCTTCTATACAAGTTGTAAGTTTGATAATACCTTCTCATGCTAGTTATGTTCCACTACAATTAGTTAGTCATTCATAGCCAAGAATTGCAAGTATATGGAGGATATTGGGATCCCTTGGTAGATTGCAAACAAGACCATTAGGTTTCATTTTGATAAGAGCACCAAGATCAACAATGGTTGGTCATGTGGGAGGTTTGATTTCCCGATACCCATAATTCAGGGGCAAGGGAGATGAAGATGTGGAGCATCATTGGTTCTTGTGTAAAGCAATATGGAGATTCAGAGGGACTTTGGATGCGAATAAGTTGGTTGAGATCCAGACTACCTTGAGAGGTCACGCTCTCAAGTGGTACATGAATATTATTGAGCCAGGAGTACCAGGAATGCAAGGTAAAGCATTCACACTTGTCCAGGTACGGACAAGGTTCATAGTAGAGTTTAAGCTACCTCAGTCAGAGAAAAAAGATTTATCTAATTTGCACGAGATCCAGCAAAGGGAAGGTGAATCATCCTGGGAATACAACTAGAATTTTAAAGATGATATATGGAGGTTAGCACGTCCAATCCATGAGGAACATCAAAGGGAATGGTATATTCAGGGATTTCTACCTATGACACGGATTCCACTAATGCAACAGCGGATAGCCACTCTAACAGATACCTTGGAACAATTGATGAAGATTGAATCCATGGTAGGATATCCTGGGAGCCTGAGAGTGACCAGACCCCCAACAAATGCAAATTTGGCACAACTACAAGGGAAAATATCTACACTTACAGAAAATATTCAAGAACTAACGATACCCAGACCAGGACGACCACGGGTCTGGTGCACCAGATGTTATATAGAAGGACATATGGTGAAAGAATGTCCATGAATGAGGGGAATGGGACCTCCTCAGAATCTGATGGGACCCTCACTAGGACCCACGGGAGGAGTTATGTAAGTGTCTGTGAACTTACCCTTCCATAACCACACCCCATATCATGATTTTCTAGGGATCTGAGCAACACCAGCAGTTGAGTATTGTGAGATCTATCGAATCCATGGGCATGGGCTGAGACAGTGCTTCCATTATGCATAAATATTCAACAGTACCAAATACAATACAATGTGATTTATGTGCATCTACCACACATACTACCAATCAATGTAGAGCGTTGGATTCACTTGCAGACAGGTTGGACCGAAAAACATTCAGGGTGAATGAAAACCCTTAGGGACTAGGAAGAGGTCGAGGAGGTGGAGCTGGAGGGGACTTCAGAGGAGGAAGGATCGGCAGAAGAGGGCCAAGCATATGTTATAACTGTGATGAGCAAGGCCATATGGATAGAGACTGTCCTCATCTGAGGCGACCATGGTGCTCCCACTGCAGAACTAATGGGCACGCAACTGAAGACTGCCCAAAACTAATTGTAAAATAGGAAGATCAGTTACTTCAACGAGGAACTAACCTCATCAGTTCAGAAATCAAAGAGTTATTAAAGGACAATTACCTAACCTCAATATCGTTACTCGAGGAGAAGAAAAAACAAGAGTTGATGTTGATAATCTACCTCAGATCCAGAAAGCAACACCTAAAGAAGACATGTATGACTCTCTAAAACATAATTTGTTCTTTAAAAATTCCATAGAAGTATTTCATAATATTCCTAGCCCTGAGTTACAAGAGAAACCCCCACAACCTATTGTTTACCCTAAGATTGCGCAAGTCCCTTCTTCATCCCCTACACCCAGAAACCCTGTAATAACACCGAGACAACCTGAGCAAGCTCAAAATGTATTCGACCTTTAGTTTCAATTATTCTCTGATATTCTCGAGAATGACCAATTAACAGAGAAGTTGTGCAATGAGTTATACCTAGTTTTAGGTAATGCAGAACCCTCAGAAAAAAGAATAAGTACCAATCTTCCTGAGAAGAGTACTCAAAGGGTGTAGAGAAGGAAAGTACGAACTGGAAAAGAATTCAGACTAGTAGCCCAGTTAGACAAATTTGAGATTAAGGATGCCATGTTGGATCTAGGATTCGATGTGAACATTCTGCCTAAAAATATTTGGGAAGACTTAGGGAAACCCCAGTTGACATATTCCCCAATCCAGCTAAGGATGGCCAACCAATACTGCATTTTACCAATAGGAAGACTGGAGAATGTGGAAACAGATGTTGCAGGAGTGAATACATTAGTTGACTTTGAAGTGATTGAGATCATGGGGGATAATGACCCTTACCCTGCACTACATGGGATTGACTGGGCCTATGACAACTATGCAGTGATTGAACTAAAGAAAGACACCATGACATTTGAGGCAGATGGAATCAAGGTAGTTCAACCCTTGGATCCATATGTAGGGCCCAGATATACAGATCCAACAGACAATAATATGGATGGAGAAGTCTTGGATCAGTTGTACAATGTAACAACTGGAACAAGAGACAATTGTATAAATCCTATTGCTGATGGATTTGTAAGTTGGAGGAGTATACAGTCAGTAGATGAAGATTCATAATTGGCTTTTGACAATTGGCAGCAAGGCTCATACAAAATATTCTCAAGGAGATGCACAACTATCAGAGAAACTAGATGGGTTGGGATCGAGGTCAGAGAACACCCAGTATATGATGGTACCTCAGGACTTGATAGTTTTCTACTTAGCATGGAAGAAAAGGTAGTGGAGGATCAAAGGATCTTAGTACTAGATTTATCCCTCCAGGACACCCCTGCCAGATGGTGGGCCAATCATAAAGCCTTACTCAGAAATTGGGATGATGTCAAGCAAGATGTCAATTATAGGTTCCAAGATAAGGAGCAATTGGAATCAGAGATACAGATGGATTTCCAAGTTGCGCAATTTTTCAGTGGAGAATTTGATCTTAGAACACATATTGAACAATGTGTGACACAGTGGAAAGTTGCAGAAATACCCTCTCGCTTCTGGGTTCAGGTATTTCCCCACTCACTAATACAGGCCAACGACTGGCAGAAGCTAGTAGATCACTTTTTCAAGGACTTCTCATTTACAAGTAAGTACCTTGATCTTGAAGTAGTCCTACAAAATATTAAAGAATTTCTTTTTACAGACAATAGTAATAAGAAATCAGACCTAGTAGCATGTGTAAAACATAGCCGGGAAATTCATACTAATCTTCACTTAACCTCAAACAAGAAGTCTATAGAATGCTATAAGATTAGCATGGATTTATAAACTCCAGATGATTTATAGGAATTGAGAAATCTAGCCATTAAAGAGACAAAAGGGAACATAGAAATCCAGAACACCATACCCAATGAGACTGATAGTTCCTATAATCACCCATTAAAGTTGCACAAAGTCAATATAGGGACCACAGAGAAACCTAATATAGCTATGGTATTAGGGACCTAACCCCTCATGTAGGTAGAACAATATATTAGGATGTAATAAAGGTCAATATTAATAAGGCCTTGCAATAAGGTAGAATAAGTCGAATGTAAGAAGACCTAATAGAAGCTTTCTCTTCTAGAAGGATCTTCCTCTAGATAGTTCTTTTGATAGACATATTTAGTATAAATAGGAGTCGAGGGTATGAGAACCCTATCTTGGATATTATTGTAATAGAGCTCTGCTTGACTAGAGGTTTCCCCCTCGAAGAGGCCCATGAACATTGCTCGCAGAATCAAAGTGATCTTTCTGATGTTATTTTGATATCATTTCAGTGTTATTGTGGTGTTGTTCTAGTTATATTGTTGTTTATCTACCATTTATAGAATTTTATTTCTATTCTGCATACTTTTTATATCTGGAATATTACAAGTGGTATCAGAGCACTTTCTTTGGCAAAAATTGTGGGTTAAATTTTTTTCAGGGTAGAGACGTATTCCAGAGTCTTTAAGCCACAGAGATATGTCGTTACACGCATAAACTCATGGTTGAGGGATTCATACATGCAAGAAATACAAGTGGTACTTAAGCGCACATTTTTTGGCCACCCTTGTAACCCCTGTTGGTACCCCTTCGAGTGATGGCGCATTAGACAACACCTGTGTGTGGATTAGCCTAGATTTCCTGAATCCCTCTTTAGATAAATCGATTGATCGAATGACTGCTATAGTGCCACCAAGAAAATCATTGGGGAAGATACTCTCTATTACCTGGGTAGTCAGGTAGTACGGCTAAGGGCATGGTCTGGCCTCCTTAGTTGTTTCCCTGAGATATTGAGCCGAGTACTATTGTTGGACCCCACATGTATATCAGAGAGATATGGCACAGAGAAAAACCTTGTCTATAGAACCCTTGAATACCTAACCCTTGGGGACAGAAACAAAAATTAAAACAGACAAGTTCTATTGCCGCACAACTATGTTCGAGTTGCTAAATCACTACACATTTCTTCCTAATTATGCATTTGGGAATTTCATCACTACAGTATTCTTCAGACCGGAGTATAACTCTGTAGGTGTAAAAAAAAAAGTCTGGAAATTTTTGAACCATTATTTGAGACCTATTCCATTGGATTTATCTCTTCTCCCTTATCACATTCATACCTATCATTTTTCAGCAAAATTTGTGACCTCACCCGCCCCTTTTCGGTTCCCTCGTCATCATGGCCCATACCCGTAGCCAAGACTTGGAAGCTTGCTCCAATACCTTGCAATCTAATTTCATAGAGACCCAACAAGAAGTGAGACAGCTCAGTGCCAATGTTTCCACCATCAATACAAACATGCAGTCCTCCATTGCCACCTCAATCGTGGAACTCAAAAAATACATGACTACCCATCTTGAATCTATCGTTTTGATGATCTACACCGAGTTGCATATCCCTACAGATCCCCCTTTATTTGACCCACCTCTGCAAACCAAAGATGCAACTTCCTCTCATTCCCATAATTTTCATCCCCATCACTTTCAGCGTGTCCTACACCTTCCGCGGGTGGATGTGACCAAATTTGATGGCTCGGATCCCACTGGTTGGGTAACTCAAATGGAACATTATTTCTCTTTATATGGCATTACATATGACTTGGCCAAACTTCAGTATGGTATTCTCCATCTAGATTAAGAACGTTGGAAATGGAGAAAAACTTCCCTTCAAGGGTATATTGCTTGCACATACTTTGTGGCAGAGATTTATGAATGCTTTGACACTGACACCAACCATTTAGGCCATTTGACAAAGTTGAAACAAACTAGAAAAGTGGAAGACTTTATAACTTCTTTTGAGCGACTGAATTTTCGGAAAGAGGGCATGTCTGATGCTTTTTTCCGAGAATGTTTTATCAGTGGCCTCAAGGATGAGATTCGTGCCCATGTCCTCATGGATCGGCCTCAGAGTTGGGTGGAGGCTACTAAAATAGCTAAGGAAGAACAACAAGTTGTCTCTTCTCAAAATCAGAAGCCCTCTTTTATTCCTCGCACTAAACCAATAAATCCCACTACTCCCTCTACTCCACTAAAGATCCAAAAATTGACCAGGGATGAAATTGTTGAATTCCAACTCAAAGGCCTTTGTTATAATTGTGATGAAAAATATTTTTCGAGCCACAAGTGTAAGGAAAAAAATATTTTTGTGGCCATCTCGAAGGATATTTCAGAAGAGGATGTTGAAACTCCCCTTGTGTCTGAGTCACCTGAAACCATTGACATAACCCCTCCCTTAGACCCTCCCAAAGTAAAACCAGTCATTTCCCTAAATGCTCTCACTGACTTCTCTTCTCCCGAAACCCTCAAGATAATTGGTTACATCAAGCATAGGAAGGTCATCATTCTTGTTGATAGTGGAAGCACCCATAATTTTATTCATTGTCACATTTCCCAAGAAACTCATTGCTATATCCATGCATTCAATAATTTTCAAATCATGATTTCCAATGGCAGCTCCATGAAATGTGGAGGGTGTTGTGAAAATGTGTGTCTCCAAATTGGTTACTACCACCTGAAATTTCATATGTTTGCTATCGACATGGGAGGTTGTGACATTGTGTTGGGTGTAGACTGGATAAGGACTTTGGGTCCCATTCTCATGGATGTTAAGGAATTAACCATGCAATTTGATCAGGAGGGCCAACAATATAAGTTCCAAGGCATCACTATTGGTTCACCTGAGATCATTAGTTCCCATTGCATGGAAAAGCTGCTCAAAAAAGGTCATTCTAGCATTATATCCCAACTCCATGCCATACAAGAAATTTAGACACCCTCGGTTCCGCAAGACCTTCAATCCATCCTCTCTAAACATCAAGTGGTATTTTCCACTCCCCAGGGACTCCCTCCTTCCCATGGTGTTCATGATCATTCCATTCCCCTTGTACCAGGAAGCCTTCCTCCCAATATCCGTCCCTATCATCACCCCTTTTCCCAAAAAAATGAAATTGAGAAAATGGTTCATGAACTCCTTAATGCAAGCATTATATGCCCTAGTACAAGCCCCTACTCTTCTCCTATGGTCATGGTCCTGAAGAAATAAGGTTCTTGGTGCATGTGTCCTGACTTTCATGCCCTCAACAAACTCACCATTACAGACAAATTTCCCATTCCTGGTATTGATGACCTCTTGGATGAATTGAGTGGCACCCAATTCTTTACTAAACTTGATCTTTGTTCTAGATACCACCAGATACATATGAAAGAGGCAGACATTCCTAAGACTTCCTTTAGAACTCATGAGGGGCACTATGAGTTTTTGGTCATGCCCTTTGGCTTGTGTAATGCCCCCTCCACATTCCAAAGCCTCGTGAATCATGTCTTCCATCCTTTTCTCCATCATTTTGTCTTAGTTTTCTTTTATGATATCCTCATCTATAGCAAAACCTGGACAAACCATCTTTCTCATGTGGATTGAGTTCTCCATCTACTCTCTCAGCACCAACTTTTCCTAAAACAGTCTAAATGTGCTTTTGGCGCCTCAGAAGCCGAGTACTTCGGTCATATTGTTGGAAAGGACAACGTCAAGGTGGATCCTAAAAACATTGAAGCTATGCAATACTAGCCTCACCCAAAGACTCTCAAAAGCTTGTGTGGATTTATGGGCTTAACAGGTTATTATCACAAGTTTGTTAAGAATTATGAAAAGATTTCGGCACCTCTCACTGCACTCCTTAAAAATAATTCTTTCACTTGGACTCCAACAGCTTCTCAGGTTTTTCAAACCTTGAAGATGGCCATGTGCACCACTCCAGTCCTAGCCCTTCCTGATTTCATAAAGACCTTTGTCTTAGAATGTGATGTTTTAGGGAAAGGAATTGGCGATGTCCTTATGCAAGAGGGTCAGCCTTTGGCCTTTACCAGCAAACAACTGTCTTAACAAAATTTGGTCAAATCAATCTATGAAAAGGAAATGTTGGCTATTCTGCATGTCATTGATCTATGGTGCCCTTATCTATTGGGTAAACGCTTCCAAATTAAGACAGATCATCAAAGCCTCAAGTATTTTCTGGAACAACGCATTTCCTCTCCAGAGCAACAAAAATGGGTGACTAAGCTCTTTGTATATGATTATGAGATAATTTACAAGAAAGGAAAAGACAATGTGGTTGTGGATGCACTTTCCCGAAAAGATGAAGATGAAGGATCACTTTTTTCTCTCTCCTTCATCGTACCATATTGGCTCCAAGTTGTTCGCTAAGAATGGTTACACAATCCCAAAATTTTTCATTTGATACAACAATTGCAGTCCAATTCTCCAGTTTCCCCAAGGTACTCTTGGCTCCATGATGAGATTTGATACAAAGGTCGTTTGTATTTAATTAAATAGTCAAAACTTAAATCAACGATACTTTCTGAGCTTCATGCTACACCCACATCTTGGCACTCCAGGTTTACCAAAAACTATGACAGGGTCAAACGTTCTTTTTTCTGGGATGGTATGAAACAAGACATTCATAATTTTGCCATTGAATGTGATGTGTGTCAATGCAACAAGGAAGAACCAGTCAAATATCCTAGCACACTACAACCGCTTCCAATTCCACCTGTTATTTGGAGGGATATCTCTATGGATTTTATTACAGGCTTACCTAAATTGAGAAATAAATCAGTCATCATGGTGGTTGTTGATCACCTTTCCAAGTATGCTCATTTATGTGCTCTTCAAAACCCATTTAAAACATCCACTATGGCTCAAAGTTTCATGGATCAAGTCTTCAAGCTTCATGACATGCCACATTATATTGTTTCTGATCACGACCCAACTTTCACCATCAACTTTTGGCAAGAATTGTTCAAGCTACAAGGCACCCAATTGCATCTCAGCACAACTTATCATCCCCATATTGATGGTCAAACTGAAGTGGTCAACAAGTGTTTGGAAACATATTTGAGGTGTTTTGCATTGAAAAAGAAAAATTAGTGGGCTCAATGGTTACCCCTATCTAAATGGTGGTACAACACTTCATACCATACAAATACCTGCATGACTCCTTTTGAAGCGGTATATGGAAAAAATCCACATTTAGTTCTCTCATATTTACCAGGTGTCTCGAAGATCCAGGCGGTTGACCAAATGCTTACACTTCAAGAGGCTATTCTCCATACCCTTAAAGATAATTTGGTCATGGCACAGAATCGCAAGAAGAAACAAGCAGATCAAGGTCGCTCTGAATGTCAATTTGTAGAAGGGGATCAGGTGTTTCTTCGACTGCAACCTTACAAGAAAACTTCCCTCAAGACCGACCATTGTCAGAAGCTAGCGCCCAAATTTTATGGTCCTTATACCATTCTCAAGCATGTGGTATAGGTGGCCTATCAATTAGCTTTGCCCATTCATTATAAGCTACATCCTGGTTTTCATGTTTCATTCTTAAAGAAGGTGATTGGAACTAAGTGACAAATTCAAACCAACCTTCCTGAGTTGGACAAAGAAGGATCCATTTGTCTACAGTCACAAGCATTTTTGGACCAGAGTGAGCGTCGCCTGCATTAGTGAACCATCAAGGAAGTGTTAGTCCAGTGGAAAGATACAACTACAACAGATGCCACTTCGGAACCAGCTACCATTCTATAGCAATTTCCACATCTCAAGACTTAAGGACAAGGCTATTTTTAAGTGGGGGGACATGTTAGGGACCTAACCCCTCACGTAGGTATAAAAATATATTCCGATGCAATAAAGGTCAATATTAATAAGGCCTTGCAATAAGGTAGAATAAGTCGAATGTAAGAAGACCTAATAGAAGCTTCTGCTTCTAGAAGGATATTCCTCTAGATGGTTCTTTTGATAGACATATTTAGTATAAATAGGAGTCGAGGGTATGGGAACCCTAGCTTGGATATTATTGTAATAGAGCTCTTCTTGACTGGAGGTTGCCCCCTCAAAGAGGCCCGTGAACATTGCTCTCAGAATCAAAGTGATCTTTCTGATGTTATTTTGATATCATTTCAGTGTTATTGTGGTGTTATTCTAGTTATGTTCTTGTTTATGTTCCATTTCTAGAATTTTATTCCTGTTCTACATACTTTTTATATATGGAATATTACATATGGTGGGAGATTACTGGGATGATCAAACTAGTTAAGAAATACAAAGTTTGTTGCGGGAATATGAGGATTTGTTCCCAAAGACCTTTTCAGATTTAAAGGGAATCAAAGGAGTTATGGGAGAAATGAAAATTGAATTAAAACCAGGATCAAATCCTATGAGGCATAGACCATAACTCCTTAAACCTGGAGTAAAAGAGAAGGTTAAGAAGGATATAGACAAGATTTTGGAAGCTGGACTTATTTTTGCAGTGGAAGAAGCAGAATGGGTCAGCCCAATAGTCATCCAAAGAAAGAAAGGAACAGAGGATATCAGGGTCTGTGTAGATTATAGAAGCCTTAACTTTTCCTGTGTGCATGACCCTTTCCCAACACCTTTTACTAATGAGGTGCTAGAACAGGTTACGGGGAAAGAAGCGTACTCATTCACAGATGGATTTTCAGGCTACCACCAAGTAAGGATTGTCGAAGAGGACAAAAAGAAGACCACATTCATAACATAATGGGGGTCTTTTGCATACAATCTGATTCCATTTGGCTTAAACAACGCCCCTACATTTTTCTCCAATATTGTAATAGCAACATTTAGAGAGTTCATTCACAAGTTTATAGAAGTCTATATGGATGATTGGATGATATACAGTCTGCTCAAGGAACATGTAGCGTTGTTACGCTTGATGTTTGACAGATGCAGAGAATTGCAGATATCATTAAATCTCAAAAAGTGTATCTTTTGCGTACCACATGAAAATTTGTTGGGCCACATAGTATGCCGAGAGGGAGTACTGGTAGACCCAACCAAAGTTGTAATTATTGTGAATATGTTGCCACCTACGAGTGCTAATAAGTTGCACTCCATGTTGGGACACATAGGGTACTATCGCAGGTTCATCAGAAGATATGAAAACATTTTTGCACCTCTGGAAAATTTATTGAAAAAGGCCAAAATGTTCCAATGGACCCTAGAATGTGATAAAGAATTCGAGACCCTAAAGGAGAAGCTCAGTACAACAATGATTCTGATATTCCCCAACTGGGAAAATGAATTTCACGTCCATGTAGATGCTTCAGGTATTGCCTTAGGAGTTATCTTAGCACAACCTAGAGATGCATCCATGGATCATCCTATCTATTTTGTGAGCAGGAATTTGTCACAAGTTGAGCACAACTACACAATGATAGAAAGGGAGGGTTTAGCCATGATTTATGATTTGCATAAATTTAGACATTATTTGTTAGGTTCTCATTTTAAGTTTTTTACTGATCATTTTGCATTGAAATATTTAGTTAACAAACCTGTGTTGGAAGGGAGAATTTGTAGATGGTTGCTACTAATTTAGGAATTCTATTTTGAAGTGATTATTAAGCTTGGAAGATGCAACATAGGATCGGATCACTTGACTAGATTAGAGTCAGGGGAAAGTGAAGGAGAAATTGATGATCAGCTCCCAGATGCAGACTTGTTCTTGGTTGAGGCCATACCAGAGTACTTGGAGGACATAGCAGTATTTTTAAGTATAGGGGGTTTCCCAGAAAAATATTTCGCAACCTAGAAACGCCATATGGTTGTTAGAGCAACGGATTACTAGTTGATCACAGAAATATTGTATAAATTGGGACTATATAATATCCTCAGAAGATGTGTCTTGGATCATGAAAGGCAAGATATACTATGGGAGTGCCACATGGGAGTTATGGGAGGTCATGTAGGAGGAAAGGCCACTAC
Organism: Picea glauca; assembly: GCA_000966675.3. Taxonomy (NCBI): domain Eukaryota; kingdom Viridiplantae; phylum Streptophyta; class Pinopsida; order Pinales; family Pinaceae; genus Picea; species Picea glauca. Next base: position 191,633 of record JZKD02S1675048.1, read on the forward strand.
ACAGAAAGTTCTCCAAGATGGACTTTGGTGGGAAATGCTCTTCAAGGATGCAAAGGTATATGCTAGATCATGTGATGTTTGTCAAAGAGTGGGTAATCTGTCATGACGAGATGAATTACCACTTCAACCAGTTCGATCTCTACAAGAATTTGACAAGTGGGTAGTCGACTTCATTGGACCGATCAACCCCACAACTAAGAATTCAAAGGCTAGATACATTATTACCGCAACTGACTACCTTACACATTGGGCTGAGGCAACAATTTTTCAGGACTGCTCGACCGATACTCTTGCTAGATTCATTTTTGAGAATATTATCACTTGATTTGGATGTCCTAGGATCCTAACCAGTGATCATGGATCTCATTTTATTAGTATCACTATAGAAAATATTACAGCAAAGTTCCCTATCCAACATCAAAAAAGAAGCCCCTACCACCCACAAGCCAATGGAACAGTAGAAGCATTCAACAAGATTATGGAGAGAGGGTTAACAAAGGTTTGTTGCGCAAATCGGGAAGATTGGGATGACATAGTTCTAACAGTACTATAGGCTTATAGGACAACCACAAAGAAAATCCATAGGTACATGCCATTCCAACTATTTTATGGGAAAGAGGTTGTGGTGCCTGCAGAATTCATCACTCTAAGTCTGTACATTTCACAGATCACACATATATTGGAGGAAGAGTCAGTTGCGCAAAGACTCATGGGGTTACAAGAACTTGAAGAGACCAGGTTTTTAGCATACTTCCATCAGTCGGTTGAGAAAAAAAGGAAAAAAGATTGTCATGATAGACACATTAGGACTAAATTATTTGTGTAAGGAGACAAGGTCCTACTCTATGATAGTCAATACCAGAAACATCCTAGCAAGTTGCACATGCATTGGTTGGGACCATTATAGTTGTGGAGATTCGACCTTCAAGAGCAATTAGACTTGCACAACTGGATGGTATGTTGCAATCGATATGGGTGAATGGTGCTTTCCCGAAACTCTATATGTCTTAGAACTAAGCTAAAAGGATTGTCGCTCTAGTATGAAGGAGCATGTATAATAGTTAAATTTGAGTTTTTCTGGATTTTTTGTAAATTCAGTTAATAAAGTCGATGAGTGCAGTGTTGCGCCGCGACATGTAGTTCATTTCATTTTATGTTTAAGTGGTGTTTTATGCAGAACTACTTAGTCAGAAGCGCAGGATCAGAAGCGCAAAGAATCCATTAATGACAGTCATTAATATGACGGGGACCCCTTTGTGGTCGGAGGGAGAACGAATCTGAATGCAATCTGAGTCCATGTGCCACATGAATCGAGTCTAGTCACAACTTTTATTTCCATTACGGTACCCCATCTGAATTTAGTTAAGACATAAATATGCAATACACAAAGATTCCATAGGTATTCACACTGATATTCCCATCTGTCAAATGGAAAGGTCTGAAAAACTTGCACAGTAAATGTCATAATCGCCCAATAGGATTTACCCCGTTAAACCATCCCGTTGAAAAAATCAGATCCAAGTTGTGTCCATATGGTCATGATGAACAATAGTTATTGTTGAACTTGCTAGCTAATCCCAAGTATAAGGCTCTGAGACCTCGTCATAGAATGCATTGTTTTCAAATAACTTAGCAATTTCCAAATTATGTAGAGAGAGCAAGCCTGTGCAGTTGTGATTCCTAATCCTTAATTTGTTGTAGAATTTGTGATAACTCAGAGCCCACAATGCCGAGATCTATAGGAATTCGAAGTACCATGTCTAAATATGTAGTACCATATGAGCCCTGTGACCCCCGAGTTGAGTTCATCGGTGATCTCAAGGGGAAGGTGAAGTAGGTCAAGCTCCTTGATATTGACTTAAAATACCTCGTATTGTTCCCCTAAATGAACATAGACTTTTTTTGAAGTATCGATCCAGACGAGTTGGGAGGCATGCAATTCACTCCAAATCCTAAATTCATCAATCTATTTAACTCAATGATCATGAACCTCAGAGATCTGCCAATGTTCGGTACCACTAGTGATGTTGCACGGTGCACCAAATTCCTAATCAACAGGATGCACGACAGAAGTATCTGGTTGGATAGGAGGTATCCAATCCACGCTGAAGACATTCATCATCTTACCGGAAGGTCCCTCGAAGGAAAGGATGTGTCAAAAGGATTCTAGGGTCCCAGTAAGCATGACAAGAAGAAAGGGGAGCCCATCCTCTATGAAAGATTCCACACTCAGAGGGGGGCGCGCACAACCAAAATTGACCCCATACTACCAGAGACAATCAGGACTGGCTGGTACATGATATCCAACAAGGTTATGAGGTCATATTACAAGGGTGATTGCACACTATATGCACTATTAGTAGCATACTTTTATGCCAATGGCGTTGTATTCAACTGGTGTAGTTACCTACTAGAGGAACTACTTGTGGCTTGCGAGGAAGCTCGAGAGAAGGGAGTTACCTTCACCTATGGATACCTATTGATGGAATTCATGATGTTAAAGTGGAAGCCACTCGTTGGAAGACTGTTGGCACTAGCAAACAAGGGGCACCTTGTGAATATGTTTGATCCCTGGCAATCCAGGACAGACTCAGAGAATACAGCTTTCAACACCACGGTGTTCTCCAAGTGGTAGAACGGCCTAATTGACGCAACGTAGAGGTTGTGCATTCCATAGGAGATCCTCAAATGTAACATGAGGAACATCTCTTTCAAAATGAACTGACATCATACATTTGTATGGTCAAGGCATGCTAACAGGGAGGATTTCCACTCGAGAATGCTATTGTTCTATCTGGATGAGGAGGCCTTAGACAAAGAGGTAATGTCATGGTTGGGATTTAAATGAAACCCACGCAAGTCGGGGATGCACTACATTTTTCATGTTAATCTATTGAAGAAGAAAGGTAAAGAAGTAGGGGTAGGATCAAGCTCAGGACCAGAGGCCTAGAAGAAGGAATATATGGCATAGTCAGAATCTTAGGAGGAGGAGGGGACATAGCCATTGGAGAGAAATAAAAGAGTGTTTTCGACCTTCCTGCAGATTCCATAGAAATCCATGTTGGGAGGGAAGGATTTCAACGATATTCTTAGTGTTGCGTTCATTACTGAACCAATGGTGAATAATTTTAGAAACGGGGTCTCACGAAGTAAAATTCTAAACCCCCAACCCCTTTCATCCATCGTCCCCCACACTCACTCAATAGTTAGAGAAACCCTAGTCATCCATATTCAGGATGACCTTGAGCATGAAACCCCTCCATCCAACATCATCATCGAGCACCCTCCATCGCCACCAAAACCCCAGTATCCACCCCCAGAAACCACCAGGCCACCCCAAACCACTGGTCCAGAGATGATGCATCTCGATCCCCCAGAGAAACTAGAGAGAGAACTCTCGAAAACAAACTAGTAGTTTCTTGAGAAAAGACTAGAAGTGTCTGGTCCAAATCCAAAAGTACCAGAGCAGATCCTGCAGCTGATTGGTCCGAACCCAGACACCTAGGTCCAACAGATTGTTCCCTTTGTGTCTAAAAATAACACTCAGACAGTAGAGGATATGCAAGCTCAAAGTACCCATCACATCCCCTCAATTTCCAAGGTCGAGAGTGGCTAGGAAATCGCAATGTCGGAACCGGAAGCAAGTAAAAAGAAGGAGATACAAGAGGTTCAGAAGGAACCCAAGTCAAATTCTAGGTAGAGCACGACATCCACATAGGAACAGATGGAGATGGTTCTCCAAAACCCTCAGCAATGCGCAGAGTTGTTGCAACTCTCCCTGGCCAAAACAAAGGTTCTAACACTTCTGCCATCAGCATTGAGGTTGAGGTTGGTGCCAGAACCATGGGTAGGGGAGGAGGAAGTGGAGACTCCTTCAGAACACTCAATAGCCAGTGGACTTCCACTACAGACTCGAGCACCCATGGAAGTAGCACTGTCTTTCGCTAACCTTGCACAATGGACAAAAACACACTTGGTTGGAATGACCAGAAAATCAAGTGATCAGTTGGAGTAGAGGATTCAGCAGGCCGAGAGGTCTGTCGAGGTCGCAAGGGAGGAAGTGTTCCTTGCACAAGAATCCAGAAAAAAAGAGGAATAGGCCAAGGTCCAGGTTGACAATAGACTGGAAATAGTCCAAGAAAGGTTTGTTGAAGCCTGGACAGAGATTCGAAAGGTCGCACTGCAACTTCCTGAAGCCAGTGATGTAGGAGGGTCAAAGCATTAGATTGAATTTATCCAAGGAGCATGGTCACAATTGGCCATTCACGCTGAGCATATGGAAGTGATGTTGCAGAAAACTCATCAAGAAGAAGAACAACAGCCTCAGAAGCTATAGTAGCAAATGGAGAATATAGTGTTGGATGGAAACAATGCCCGCGCAATACTACATAAGCACACAACTGAGTGCACAAGAATTTTCAGGGAAGTCAACGATTGGATGGGCATTGTCGCTAGATGCAACCAAACCTTGGAGGATGTGGGCACCAGAATCTAGGTGTTGAATGAAGAATTTTCAACCATGATCGATCCGTTGGAGAAACAACATAAGTTCGACCATATCTAGTAAGTGGACAATGAACTGAACGCCCTATTTGAGGCGCAATCTGTAGAAAAGGAGAAGTTGCGTGACTTCTGGCCTGTCATTCAGACATTTTATATGCAGATGCATCAATTTGATGCAACAAAAGATTCTGAATGAAACTCATTGGTCACATCCAATCCCAAGGGATGTATTATAGAGGTGACCCAACAGTTCGTTGTAGAGTCCTCACTCATTGCCAAGAAGTGGCAGGATAAAGTTGGAATCTTTCAAGGAGTGAGGAAGTGGTCCTTGGAGTTGGTCCTAGAGTTGGGCCCTTCGTTTGAAGAGGAAAAGAAGAGAAAGTGCAAGTAGAAGAGAAAAATAAAGAGGAAAAAGAGGACAAGGGAAAACAATAGTTGCACCTGGAAGCTCCGAAAGAGCAGAGTACTTGACTCGAGAATGAGTCAAGGCTTGCGTTCAGAGCTTATTGGACCCTTCATTTTTGGATAAGGAGTTGCGCAAGAAGGACTACAGTCCCAGTTTTTTCCTAGTATGAGTTGTGCAAGATTCAGAAGAATCTAGACAATAGAGCAAGGAAAAGAAACATAAATCAAGCGCGAAAAGGGAAGCGCAACGCCAGCAAAGCAAAAGCGATTGCAATAGAACAAGAAAGCGTGCAAGCCAAATCCAGAAGACATGACTTAGATTACATATAGGAATAATATAATTTTAAAATGGTTTTTATCCCAATTGGTTGGTATCGCAAGTGTAAGGCTTTGGTCATAGTTATTGTATACTGCTGAGAAGTCAGAGTTTTGAGTCTGTGATGTAAATATGTACACCTTTTTGGGAGTTAGATCTCTATGACATGAGTCCAGAGCCAGGATTATGTAACAGAGTGATATTGCGTATCTCTGAGTTTGTAATGGAGAAATATCTGAATTTAAATTATGAAGAAGCATCCAAAATTTTAAAATATGTTGTGTCTCTCTATGTTTATCCTTATGCATTGTATCTTTACAATACTTCTTTACGGTTCATGAGTTCCACATGATGTATCTGTGTTTGAATTTTTGACCACAACATAGTTTTAGTTCTTGCACATATGAGTTTAGATCTGTAGATAGATGTATTGTGCAAGATCAAGATGAATCTTGAAGGTTCTATGAATCCTCCTAAGTCTTTTCCTTTCCCTTCCCTATCCATTTGTCTCAGCAGCACTTCGGGTGAGACTTCTTCTCTTCGAAGGAGATGAAAATGCCAGCACTCTAGGCTACTTGGTACCTTTTGTTGGTAACTTGAGAAGGACCCTGGTCTAATCAAACTTGCTCCAACACATGCCGACGACATCATAGGATCCACAAATGCTAAGAATACAGACATGGTGACAAACCAGTTGAAAGATTTGTCTCTTATCCAGCCTGTAGTAGGAAACTCTTCAACTTTGTACTCCACCACCTAGTCGGCAGATGTGCACTCTATATAGTCATCGCCAACCCAAATAGTAACCAACAAATGAGAGGGAACAAGAGGAAAGGACGAGGTAATAATCGTAAGGGTGGGAAAAATAATAATAATAAATCCAAGGATGAAAATAATAATGATAAATTGAATAATAATGTTGGTGAGGGAAAGAAAGAAAAGTGGAATGTGAAGTTTCCCTATAAAATTTGTAAATACGATCACCTTACCCACTTGTGCCCCAAAATTGAGGAACCCTCAAGGCTCTTATCATATCCACCTGCTATGTTGATAAACATGTTTCCACATAACCAAAATATTTCCTCGGGGACCTCTAACACTGGAAATTCATCGAGTGGGAGTCAAGACACCTTGGCACATGAAGGTGGCCATTTATGCGTTAATATGGTTAAGTCTCAAATTGATGTAGCCACTCGATCTCACGATTATGGTTCTTCACAGACAATTTTAGGTCAAGATCCTCCTCCTCCCCTAGAAACACCCTTGTATATCGATAAGCCAAAACCTTTGCCTCGTATTCCGAAAAGAGCATTAAAGCACTCTGCCCACAATCCTAATTCCAGATTTTCCCAAAACTACTCAAATTTCAAGGATTTGGGCCAAACCCCATGCGCAACGTTGGCTTTGGAGGTGCTCCAGATGTGTCCTTCATAGAGGAATTCCTTTTTATCTACATTAGGAGCTCTAGACCTGTGTGGCTCAAAGGTTATCAAGTTTGATGTCACAGGGATTAATCCTTTCTTACTTTACCATGTAGCCTTTCAAATCCATTATGAGTACCCAAAAATTACCATCAAACGTACTATAATTGATGAAGGTGTTTCGACATCCATGATGTATCTAGCATGTTCGAAATCCATTGGCTCTCTACCCTTGTCTCAATCCATGACCATGTTGACTACATTTGGTGGGAATTCTTTTAGACCCTAGAGGATCCTTCCCGCTTTCCAAATTTAGTTAGGTGGAAATATTGTAGAGGTCGAGGTCAAGGTGTTTGATGTGCCCCTTGACTACAATCTATTTCTAGGGTGTAATTGGACTTATGCTATGATAGTCATTGTGTCGTCAATTTTCCACACTCTATGCGTTCCTCACAAAGGGAAGATTGTGACGATTGATCAGTTGTCCTTTTTCATCCTGGTCCTAATGAATCGTTGGGACATTTGGTACCTTTTATTGATAATTCTCAGTAGGTAACTGAGAATGTTGGTGTTGAGATGTATTCCTCCTTGATGGGTACTTTTGATTTCACAACACTAATTCAACATATTAATTCCATGCCATCATCGATGAGGTTCCTTCCTTTCCGTACTTTGTATGTCAACGAACCTTGGAACCTACCTTCCCCGACCATGTCATATGAAGGTCATTCACACATTGGGATGGAAAATACATTGTCCATAGTATAAGTTGTGTATCATGATATTCTAGAAGCTATTGGTGACCCAGATCCTTCCTCCTCATGGACGGATGAGGTGGATCCTATTTTAGATCCCATATGCATCATTTAATCATCTTGTTCACATTATTTCCTTGACGATACTTTACCTTCTGATGAAGCCATCTTAGAGGCCATGTCTGGTCCTAATAGGCCTTGGGACGATATGTATCATCAATCCAATTTTCTCCCATATCTTGTTAGGATTGAACAAGATGACTTTAGATCCACCCTGACTGATATGGTCAGTCACGTCATGGTTCCATTAGATACACATGGTACTTATGAATATTTTCCCTCGGCCAAGTTTTGGAGAACCTTGGTCATGTTTGACCATTTTTGGGACTTCGACAGGCTAGTCGAAGATGGAGCGCCAGGCGAAGCGGAGATCATGGGATCTCGGCCCCTTTTTAGGGCACTTTTGGGTTTAGGTTTTATGTAACGAGTATGGGATGTCGGTGTTGGACACACCTACCACACTTAGAGGTGGGGGGGGGGCTGAATGAGTGTGGGGATCTTTTTCCCAAAACTTCTCTCTTACACAAAACTCATTAGTTAGCATTCGACATTTACTCATTACTCATTGTTTTCATCAATAATCAGTTAGATGTGAATACATATCAACAACATATATCAGCAATATATCATCAACAAATCATCTCCACAAGGAACACAAGATGTATGTACAATTTTTCTTTTTATTATGGACTTCAATCCGGGGGGTTTTCAGCAACAACTGAATAGAGTACAACTCTACAAGAGCATCAGCTCTATATGCAAGACTCATCTTACATTCTCAGCACCAACTGAGATGAGGCAACAATCCTCAACAGAGATCAATCTGTACCATAAACAAGAGCATCAATCATGCACCAACCTATGCCAAACAACCTATACCATAAACAAGTGCATCCAACCATGTACCAAGTATATACCAATCATGTGTCAACTACTCATCAACAAAGACTCATCAATATGTACCAACATCATCAACTATACACCTCATATATGTGCCAACGCATCAACTGCTTGTCTCAACCATGATTAGTTTTGGATCAGTCAACAACCCTAAATTGAAATAATCATAAATTTGTACCTATAATGAATAAATATATGAAACTGATACACAATTGTATTCAGTGTGTTTTATGCAATTCCTTCAAGTGGCACTACTTGTAACCTCTCAAAAAAGGAGGTAGAGCGACCTTGTAGAGTGTGACCTGCATGGAATATTTGTTGAATCGATATGAAACTGTTCCAAAGAATACTACAGAATTTAATCTAACCAACACAATTGGTCTCATTGAATTTGGATCTGTTATGAAGAAGTTATGACGTTTTTACCCGAAACACCTGTTTTTGACTAGTTTCGGGACTGGTCACAAACCCTATTTTCCAGGGAGTGTAACTCCCAAACTACAACGACCCACAAGCTAAATTTTTAACCAGAGATACTTGGAAATTTTTTCTCACCTTCATATCAATTTAAGGATTTGAATCATTATAGAAAAAACGTTATAGTGAAAATGGTGATATGACCTGTAAATAACATACCTTAAAAAGCACCATCAAAAGAATTTATCCTTCCTTGCATTTCGGCCTTCTTTTCTTCACTTTCCTCAGAATTTCGGCTTAGATATCCTTGGTTATCTCATTCACCTATATATATTCAATATTCTCAAGTGTTCCACACCAAAATTTCTCAATAAGCTCTCACAAGAAGCTCTCCATCAATACTCCAAAAGATATTCTCACAAGAAGCTCTCCATTGATCCACAAAAAGGATAATCTACAAGAGACCATTGCTATATTATTTATAATTTCATCCTCTAGGTCACTTAACCCATTTTTAGGTCACTTAACCCATTTCTAGGTCACTTAACCTATTTTCCTTATTT
>JZKD02S1675048.1:226912-255295 GCA_000966675.3 Picea glauca
CAAAGAAGTTGTATTACTACCTATGGCCACAACCAGACTATCCCACGAGTCTGGTAAAGAACACAACAAACTGATACATTTATATTCATCTGAAATTTTAATATCAACAGATACTCACTGACTTACCACAGTATTGAAGGCGTTCAAATGCTCTGCCGCCGAGTCTCCATCTCTCATCCTCAAGTTATACAGCTTCTTTCTCAGGAATAGTTTATTTACCAGGGACTTACACTGATACAACTTCCCCAACTTTTCCCATAAATCCTTGGATATAGCTTCCTCGGACACATTCAGTAATACTGAATCGAAGAGACACAGTCGAATTGTGCTCTTTGCCTTCTGATCCGTCTTTTTCCAGTCATCTGTAGAACTTCCTGTAGGTGCAGTACCTGGATCTACTATGATCCACTGATCTCTATCCACCAAAAGATCTTCCATATTGAGCTTCCACAACTCAAATCTTTTCCCATTAAACTTCTCGATCTCCATCTTCAAATTGCTTGCCATTTATTTTCACCTGAAAAACAATACCGCAGATCTCCCACTGTAACAAGGCTTATCACAGTCCCGAGCCAAACCCTCGACCACAAAGGCATCCCCCTGAAGCCAATAAATCTCTGATACCAAATGTAAATTCTAACCTTGTACAATGTCTATTGTAAATAGATATTCAGAAAAGAATAGAAAAGATACAATGAAAATGCAAACATTACACAGAGATTTTTCCCCTGGAAACCCAAACCGGGAAAACCAACATATATTATATTCATACATTGTGTTACATTGTTTACAATTCAATATACATATAGGATCCAGTGGAATCCAAAACCCTAACCCAATGACTTGGATTAGTCCAAAACCCTAGTTCCTTAACCGGAAATAGAAAACCATTGGCAAAAACCATGTGCCAAAAAAAAAACACCTAAATACATGACACGTTTCTCGAGGTAGGTGTCACGTTTCCCGAGGCAAAAAATTTATAACACATACCCAACATTCATGGCTAGGATAATAGCGCACTTACTGAAAAACAAGAAGACCATTTGAAGCTACCAAGGACCAGAGATCTGGACATCGAAGTTGAAAGAACACAGTAAGACGTGAAACACATGTTTGTACAGGAGAGTAGAGAACCTACCCCAGACAGAGAAGAAGTATCACCCTTGAACCCTATGAAAGATCATTAACTGGGCGAAGTTACTTTTCCAAGAGAAGGTAAGAATCAAAATGGGAAGAGGAACTTAGTAACTCAGATTACAGGAAAGAAGGCTAGAAAGCTCAACAAGAAGAAAGAAAAGTTAGAAAAGTTACAAGATGGTCCAAGGAGGACCCCACAGAAAGAAGGTTTGCAAAACTAGAACTCCACTAGGATATTAGAACAATGAAGATTGACACTTCTCCACGGTGAAGCAATATGATAGTTGGAGGCATCTCAATTGTTAGAACGATGCTCCAGAATGACTAGAAACGCAGTTATTTTCGAAACGTTCACCACTGGATCGTTGGGCCTGCACCATAACGGATGGAATAACATTGATTGAGGCGTTTCTGCCCATTGATAGAGTCCTTTACGACGTTGTCTATTTATCTCGTTGATCATTGCACTGATAACACTTTTTCCAATTGTGATTATCTGATCCCACAAAGAACTAGTTGCATTCGCACAGTGATCATTGAGAACTCGCCATCCATTCTATTACATTGAGTGTTTGTTCACTGACCTAAGATATCAGATATCGAGTGTGCATGTTGGAAAAAATTAGCGTAGAAAAAAAATCTGTCGAAGATATCCTAATAGACCCCATGGCTGAGAAGGTGATGTTTGCAGGCATCCAAGCCTCATCAACGAGAGGAGTGCAAGCATCCCCATTGACTTCCTGTGGATCTGGACCATCCCGAGCTGCGACCAAGAAATGAACAAAGAATCGTGATGACTTTGTGAATGTGAAGCTAATCCCATCCATCCTGCCTGACTACATCCCACCCCTGGTCAGTGTGGTAAGTCTTAGTAGTGTCCCGAGGGACTTTAACTACATAGTCATCACTGCATACCTCCCAAAGGGAATACACTCAGTCAGATCGTAGTTGGAGAGGATTTTGATGTTGAAGATTAGTGACTATAAACTAGGAGACCGCAAGAGCTATGGAATGCTCTCACCTCACAAATATTTGACCAAGACCAAGGGGAAGAAGTTGAATATCATCCCCCAGCCGTGGACTATGGACATCACAAGGTCCACTATCTTGAATGTGATGAAGATACCACACTTCAGAAAACATCAGGAGGTTAACACATGCGTTAAGCTCCTATTGTCATGATTCCATGCTGGTTATCTGTGGTTGGATAGGCATATCACTATCGATCCGGCCCTGATCCATAGGATCACCAGATTAAGCATGCAGGGACCAGACCCACAAGAATTTTATCCAGGGAATGCCGCAGATTGTGCTCTAGCACAGAAGATTAAAGACACCTATGGCGATGTCAAGAAGGGGAAGTGAGGCTACAAGGTAGCCTCCATCCAGAATGGCGCAGTGTGCCTAGCTTTCCAGTTGATCGTTGGTAAGCTAGTAAGGAAGAACAGACCCACGCAGGTCATGGGGTTCATTGTTGACCTTGCAGGAAAATGCGTGGAAGGATTACAAATGAACTGGGCGAGTTACCTCGTCAACTAGTTAGAACATAACTATCGTGAAGATCAGTATCAGGGCTATGAGTTCCATTTTAGCTGGTTGTTGATCCTCATCGCGTTCATTGCTTGGGAGATGCCAGAAGGAGCGACCTTCCCTAACATTAAGTCATTCGAGCCACTAGATGTGAAGTTCACCATGGTATTCAAGTGATATGGGGAAACAATGGCAGTCGAACGCGGTGTTCCATACCTACTACCTATATTTAAAGAGGGTTATTGAGTCTTTCCCTCGTATGATGTTGAACGCCCTGGACAGGTTCAGACCATTTGCGAAGTTCCGTGCAGATAGAAATTTTATATAAATCACTGTGCGCAGAGACAAAAATAAATAAGAGCTTCAGTCTTATTACAAGATCACTGAGGAGGACATGGAGGAAATCACCAAGGAGTGGCCTGAAGAAATCCTAGTGCCAGTTAACCACGCAGAACTGTCTGACCCTGACCTCATTGGAAGTCTGGTGGTTACTCACAAATAATATGATGCACCCAGCAGTAGCAGGAAGAAAAAAAAGAAAGATGTATAGGAAATACACAACATATAAGAAGAGACTACATCAAATTCACCTAGCGGAGGAGGATACGACGAAGTGGACAAAGGAGAGAAAGAAGGGGAACAATACAAGAAGAAGCAGGGCGAAGTAACACCGCCTAGGAACCCCCTTGAAGAGGTAGATATGTCTAAGAAAATAAAGGTTTCCCCAACGAAACCCACATCGCTAAATAAGTCGAAGTATAGTAAGCCAAAGATCCAGACTGTGCTCACGGTCGATGACTTCGACTTCATTATCACGGTTGTATCAGACACCTCAGAATATATTTTGCAGAGAAATGAAGAAAAACAAGAAACCATGTATGAAAGAATTGAATCAGAGCTGAGAGGGGTACAACAAGCCCTTCACTCCAGCCACACAATGTCCACTGCGCCCCTGCCATCAAAAGAAACAGAGTTGGGAGATGAGCCTGCCCTACTCCATAGAATAGATGATGCAACCAAAGCTCGCCTTTTTCATGTGCATGAAGAAAACGACCAGGCCACAGTGGCCCTGAAGCAATCACAAGAGGAATTCATAGACAAACATCGAGTTGTGCAAAAAGAGAAGGACGACCTCCAAATCAAGTTTGAAGAGGATAAAGCACATATTCAGAAAGAGAAAGAATAACTATTCACAGAGCAGGTTGGAGTTAAAGAAGCAGTCAACAAAGCACTTTGCTCTGTGACAGGCTTAGGACAGATAGAAGAAGACCCAATGGAGAGTCAAGTAGCAAAGCTTGTTGCAGCCATCCAACAACTTCAACAGAGAGTAGAAGAATTGGAGTTACAAGAAGTACCAAGCACCCCGTAGGAAGTGCGAGACCAGTGAGAAGAAACTGCCCAAAGTGCAGTCCAGAGAATCAAGTCATTAGCCTTGGAATGTAAATAACTTAGCAGTCAAAATGAACAGAATTATGAGTGCCTTACCGAGGACCCTGAACTAAAGACACTAGAGTCGCAGCTCCAAGAAGCAAAGAAGCAAGAAAAAACAGTACAAGTGCAGTTGAAGCCCTTATTAGTGATCGAGCGAATGAAAATATCCCAAGAACAACGCACCACTCAGAAATAGGTCCATGCCATATAGAGAAAAGTCATGGAAGTGACTCAGAAGCTTCAGCCAGTCCAGGATGCAAGTTGCCTACTTTTTGAGGAGAATGAAGGACGAGGAGCAGAACTAGAAAAAGCAGTGACTATAGTCGAACAACACTTGGAAGGACCTATGACTGAGGTAGTTATTTAGGATTTCACCAAGCAGGAGGCCTTGGTGAAGCAGTAGGTTGAAGTAGCTCGAGCCAAGCTCGAGGCGTTTGAGGTAGAGTTACCCAGAGAAAAGTGACTCGAGAGGAGCCACAAGTGATTTTTGGGGGCCTTTTTTCCCTCGACGAAGTTTTGGAGAACCTTGGTCATGTTTGACCATTTTTGGGACTTCGATAGGCTGGTCGAAGATGGAGGGCCAGGCGAAGCAGAGATCATGGGATCTCGACCCCTTTTTAGAGAAATTTTGGGTTTAGGGTTTATGTATCGGGTATGGGATGTCGGCCCATGGATTTACCCGTGTTTAGGCCCATTTTGTAATGTATAAATAGAAATCTAGGTGATGTAAATAGAGAGACCTGGTAGAATCAGCTTAGTGCAGAGCTAAAGGCCTTTTGCATACTATGTGTTAAGACTTGCGAAGCTAAGTGCCATTGATTGTAAGAATCTTATGTCCAGACTATGTAAGAAGGCTTTGTGTTGTGACCTAACTCAGGGAAGGAGGATCTAGCGAGGTGTGTGCAGATCTCCTGTCCTATTTAAATGCTAAACATGTTTGACATCGTCTTAGAGTTGTTAATCTTAAGAATTCCCCCACTATTAAGGTAGAATTAGAGAAGCTACTCAATGTTGGCTTCATCTACCTGGTTCTCTTGATTGAATGGGTGTCCCACTCGGTTCTTGTAAATAAAAAGCAAGGAATCATCCATGTGTGTATGGATTTTAGGGACCTAAACAAGGCATGTCCTAAAGATAACTTCCCCACTCCTTTTATTGACCAGATTCTCAACGAGTGTGCGGGAAGTGAAGTCTTTTCCTTTATGGATGGATTTTCATGTTATAATCAAATTCAAATCAAACCCAAGGATCAACACAAGATGGCATTTATTTGTCCTTAAGGTACCTTTGCATATTGAAAAATTCATTTCGGTCTTAAAAACACTGGAGCAACCTTCCAACGTGCCATGACCTTTTTGTTTCACGGCCTTAAGAATATCGTCGAAGCTTACCTAGATGATATCATTTCTCACTCTCACAATAGGATAGATCACTTGAATCACCTTCGACTAGTATTTGAGAGATTTTGTTATTATCGCATTTGTTTGAACCATCACAAGTGCATCTTTTGTGTTAGGTATGGTCGTGTTTTAGGATTCATAGTATCTAAGCATGGGATCATTGTGGATCCTATGAAGGTTGAGGCAATACTTTAGTTTCCTCCCCCACGCAACATTAGACAACTTCAAGGTTTACAGGGGAAGGCTAACTTCCTACATCGTTTCATAGTGAACTGTGTCAATTTAACTAAAGGTTTCATGTGTCTTTTGAAAAAGGACACTCCATTCATATGGAATGAGAGAGACTAGGAATCCTTCAATTCTCTTAAGAAATCCTTGGTATCGACGCCTCTGCTAAAGCCCCCGGACTATAGTAGAGACTTTTTATTTATATCATTGCATATGAAGGGATGATTGGTATGGTACTGGTTTAGGAGGATGATGATCTCCATGAGAACGTTGTCTACTACCTTAGTCGAAATTTGGTTGGTCCTAAGCTTAAATACTCTCACATAGAGAAACTATCATTGGTCGTTGTACATGTGATTCATAGATTACAAAATCATATCTTACTCTGCAAAAATACCATGGTAGAGGATATCAATCCATTTCAATACGTCCTTACCAGGCATATCATAGGGGGGAAATACAATAAGTGGATTGTTATTTTCAAGAATTTTATCTCGATTTTTCTTCTACGAAATCCAAGAAGTCGTTAGTTTTTTTTGAGCTAATGTTAGACTTCCCTAGACTGCATGAGGATATTTTTCATGAAGATTCATTGACAAATGAATATATTTTCCTTATATTGTCTTTGGACCCCTAGTATGGAGACATTTTAATCTATATTCAATCCTTGAAGCTTCCCCAACATCTTTCAAGAGTCGATCGAAGACATATACATCATCAGGATAAGAAATACTTTATTGTGGCAACACTTTGTATCATTGAGGGGTGGATAATATATTACGTTGTTGTTTGAATATCGAGGAAGTTAAAGTTGTTCTCAATGACTGTCACAATGGAGTGTGTGGTGTTCATTTATCCAGGCTTGCGACAACCCAAAAGAGTGCGAGACGATTATTTTTGGTCATCAATTTTTAAATCTTGCATTGAAGTGGTTAAGAAGTGTCACCCTTGCTAGGCATTCTCTTGAAAAATGCACTCTCACCCAACCCCTCTTCACTTAGTCATCATTGTTTGTCCCTTCATGAAGTGGGGGGTGGATTTTATGGACTGCAACTCTACCTCAGCTGGAGGGCACCATCATATTATCGCGGTCATGGATTATTTCACTAAATGGCTAGAGGCCATGCCTACCATTAAATCTGATGATAAGACTATAGCATTCTTCATATTCAATCAGATTATATCTCGGTTCAAAATCCCAAAAGATATTGTCATTGATCATGGCAGTCACTTCCAGAATGAAATGATGACAGAGTTAGCATCAAAAATAGGGTTTACACACGGCCACTCTTCCCATTATTATCCCCGGGAAAATGAACAAGTAGAGGTTGTGAATAAATCTCTCAATACCATTTTGCAAAAAAATGTCATCTAGAATAAATCTGATTGGCATGTGATGATTTACCCTGCACTTTGGGCATACCAAACCACGGTAAAGACTTCCATTGTTTTCTCACCATTTCAGTTAGTACATGGTGTGGATTCGATTCTTCCTATTGAACGTGAAATCCCTTTCCTTAAATTGGCAATTGTGCTCCTAACTGACACATCCTATCTCTAAGAATGCCTCATGCACCTAGAGCACCTCAATGAGCAGTGTCGAGATGCCTTTATGACTATCAAAGTGAATAAACGATGTGTTAAGGTCCAATAATATAATTATGTCTATCCTTGGTAGTATGTTTAGGGTGACTTGGTTCTCCTTTATGACGAAGCCAAAGAACCGTTAGGGGTAGGTAAGTTAAACCCCATGTGGAATGGTCCTTATATCGTGTGGCGTGTCCTATAGAAAGGAGCCTATGAATTAGACGATTATGAGGGGGATATGTTGAACGAGCCCAGAAATGGGCTCTACCTTAAAAGTTATTACACTTTATCCCTCATACTTGGGCGTGACCTTTGTATATTAGTGTATCTTAGTGTATATATTGTAATTTTTAAACCTGTGAAGTAAAGCAATGCATATAGATTCTTAAGCAAAACAAAATTTAATGAATGGCTTATACATAGATTACACATAGATTTTATACCGGAAACCCTCAACCGGGAAAACCTTTCTTATATTCATTATATCGAATTTCATAATTCACCATACAATATATACAATGTTTTTAGGTATTCCATAGATACCAAAACCCTAATCCCTTAATCCGGGATTAATTTACAAAACCACTAAAAATAGAAAAATCCACTAAAAATAGCAAAAGCCGCCCAAAAACAATTTCGGGGCGCTGCCCCGAGCTACCGCTTGTTGCCGAATGTTGCGTGTAATTAGGGGGGGCATACCTACCCCCTCCTGGGACCCCCCTAGGAAAGCGCCCGACGCACATGACAAAAAGAGCACTACTAGAGGGATCGTCAGATGTAGTTGTCATATCTGACACGCCCACACACACACATGCAAAGAATATAACGCATACCCAACATATACTTCTTTTTATTTTTTTCTTTGCATCATCGGATTTATTATTGAGTTTTCCCTTTGTTGGCAGATGTCAACAGAATCTTCGATATACTTATGATTCATGGATGGTGCCAATCATCATATGCAGAACATGGCTTCTACCGCTTGGGTTATCTAATCACCCGAGGGACAACTGGTGTCTTCAGGTGGCATTCGATTGGGGCCATCAACGAATAATGTGGTTGAGTATAGTGTCATTATAGATCTATTATGAGATTCCATTTCACATGGTGTTCGATCTTTAGAAGATCGTCTTGACTCCCATTTATTTTTATGTCATTTGAACGGAAATTACCATGTGAGACATCCTACTTTACTCTAATGATTCCTACGGGTAGGACTTTTGGAATGACACTTTGATTTTCTTACTTATAGTCACATCCCTAGAAGTTATAATCAAGTATTCGATGCATATGATAATTACATTTTAGATTGGAATTTGTCACATAACTAAGTAGATAAAACACATTCATACATTCATTCATTGTAACATATATAAGTAAATCCAAAGACCAAGAGTTTTTTATATTTCATCCTTTAAAGTCCAAAAATTATGGTGTCATAGTACAAAATGGGGCTCACTCCCTCAAAATATATATGGCCAGTACATCGCATAACCATGGAATATATTCATGTGGTGGTGTATGCATGTCATAATAGCACACTATGGAATTTGCAAGATGTCGGAAGAGTCTCACCCATACACGGGGTACACCCACCACCTGCCTCTGCATCGCCTCTGGTAGATCCTTCACTTGCACCATAGGAATCCTGTGTGTTAAACAAGATAGGTTTCCCTGCACATTCTATTGCACTCTCTTTGAATCCCCACCTACTATCTCATATCCTCTTCCCCTTCACTGATCTCATGGAAATCCCTCTAGTTTTCGTGGACCTACATCTTCGTAAGAAAGAAATTGTTAATACTTGATACCATACAATAATATTTATGTTTTTACTTTTCCTTTATCAAAATTTAAAAACAAAAAAAAATGAAATATATAAAAACCATTTCTTACCAATCTGTCCAAAGGAGGATCTTGGTGGCAATCGAATGTCAAGTTCCCCTCGGTATTCAATCCCTCCAAAGGGATAATCATCAATGTCTATGACCTATCAGCTCCACCAATGAAAGAACTCATCATTATAGGGGGTTGGCACCCTACCACCACCTATTTGCCTCATCACCTCGATCCACTGTGAAATGGATGGATCACGCAATCTGCATGGAGTAATCTATACTCTAGGGCTCAAACCTGGAACCCTCTCAAAGAAAAAACTACACAGTATGGACGCAAACCCGAAATTCCTTATTCACCTTTGTTTGCAATCTGTCAACTGGCTCTTCATGTTGGCTAGTAGTGAGGTACACCAATCATAAAAAATGGGTCTCAAACATTCCACCACATAGAAAATGAGTGGCCTCGACGCTTGGTGCAATGAGGCCAACCTTGATATCTGTGTGAGTACAAGTACGATGATCTTTAGACTCAGGTTCTCAATCGCCCTGATAAGGAGTTGTCTCCCTACTTTATATATTCCTACAACATAGTGGGTGGTGATGTACTCCTCCATATTCATCCCACCTACAGCCCCTCGGGCCTTGAGATTCACCATCTTTCCTTGGTGAGATAATCCTGTGATAAAATATATGTCGTCCACTTCAATTCTCAATGGTTTACCATTGCGATTGAAGGTCTCTCTCTCTCTGTATCCCAATATTTTATTAGTAATTGGAGCAACCTCACTTCAGCCCTCATTCCTTTAATGGCCCAAAATTTATATATCCCACATCATTTCAAATAATTTTGGGCCCTTGCATATCTTTCTATTGTTGCATCCACCTCCTCATGCTCCCTTTCCCTCCATTCAATCACCATACTACAAAGGAAAGACCAATTTTTGAGTTAATCCTCTTTAAAAAATTGTTTGTGTACTTGTACACAGGCTAAACTTATGACAGTCACATATAGGGCTTCATATACATGGGCAGGCTTCGCTTTTCCCGTGTACATGAGGTTGTGTATGCGACCTGATGAACTGTCACCCACGTACAACCTAGTTTCTAAGTAACAACATCTAATACTCAAAAAATTGTGACTAAATATAAAATGTAAACCATTGAAATGGAATAAATGGGATGGGAACTTATTTGGTGCAAATGGTTTTCGATTTCATTAATCGTAGCTCCTGCAATCACCACCAGAAGATGTGGGTAAAATGGCCTCAAAAGAACTAAGTGGGTGAAAAACTCAAATGGCATGGTAAAATTTCCTATTTTTACTATTAAAAGAAAAAATTTACCCACTTTGTAAATTTTTACCCTATATTTTATATTTTTGGCCTTATGGACTAATAGCACAGTGAAAGACTTGGTTTTAAGTGGTTTTTTCTAGGTTTTTTAATGGATTTCCAGCATCATATCACATGTTTGTGCCTCCGGCAAGTATATTCCTTCACCGGCATATAGGATAGGTTTTCACCCTGATTTTCATTCCCGCATCGTCCTATGACCGTGATTCATACACCCTAGGTACGAACCCATTTATTAGCGACATGAAACCTTATAATGCTACTAGAAGTGTCGTTATTAAGTGGTAGAGACTTACCAAACATGGGTACCCTAGTTATAACCTTTTTTGTCATTTGGTGCCCATGTAGATGTTATTCCATAGGAATGGGAGTTCCTTATAGGCCCAATATGGATTTGTGTTCGAACCCCATTTTTCTTAATCAATATTATTCTGACAACTACCTATGGGAATCCCCCCAAGTCTTGGTTAAGATCTTTTTCGACTCCCGAAAAAATGAAAAGATTATCGAGTGAACTTGTCTCTTTCACACTCATTAAATGGTTTTGAAAGGACGTCTATTTGGTACAATTTTAACCCTTTTCTGGACCAAGTAGACTACTTAAGAAAAATGAATACTATAGTCGCCATTGGCTAGAATAGTTTTCCTGGGTATTATTTTATACTTTTTTAGGCCTAGGGGACTAAATCTACGAAAAAGGAAATTTTGAGTCAAGTTGTAATTACGTTCCATTATTCTGCTTGCATTGTTGAGCCTATTGTCAACTCTTGATTTCTCATTATAAGCCTCTTTCCTCAACAATTCTCATCATTATCCAAGTAGTGCCTTCCATATATACTTTTTAGCTTGACACCCTTTACCCGTAGAGGAAAAATTCCCCCGAGTGTCCATGCCCTGCATGTGTTCCCTTGCATTAAGCATAGGTATGTTCCATTGCTTGGAACTAGTTTCTTATTCACGACACTCATTTCCTCTCTTATATAATAGCATTTATTTGACTATGAAAAAACAAAAAAAAAAGAAGGGCAGGAAAAGAATATTAACTCCTATCGGCAGTAGTTGTGTCGCCTTTGAACATAGCACAAAATATTGAGTCCATTTTCATCCAAGGTTTGGATTTATCATGACCTTAGGAAGATGAGATCATTACTTATAGTTTACTCCTTCAACTTGTTATTCTTCCAGTCCCTATGGAGAGTTTGTTGATGCCTCTTATGTCGCAAGATTTTGCAATGATCAATGTTAAGTCTATGTTTCTTGAGTTAGCTATATGTCTCATGCTATTGTTCAAAGGAAGTATAAGAATGTGTCGGCCATTTCTCAAAACTCTTGAATTTGTATGTCAGCCATACCATCAGTGTATCTCTGAATCACATGAATTTTTTGTCCTACCTTATACCCTGGGCCTACTTCATCATTGGTAGGTAGCCTTGGATCCAACAGATGAAATTTCCTCATTGGTTGGTGACTAAGGGGTTTCCCTTGTTTTCGACGACAAGAAATATATTCACACATTGGGATTCATGTAGTGTCTTGGATTCCATTAGCCCAATTGGTGGTTTCCCCTCCTTTTTCGACAGTTTTCCTTATTGGATTTTATTCAGAGGGTCTTTTTCGTGCACTACTTGTATCTGGTGCATGCGAGAGATGTACATCGCAGTTGGTTCATGAATATCCTATTCGTCCGATCTCCTCCTAATCATCAAGATTTTTCTTTTTACCTCACGCCGGATGATGATAGATGCCTTAATTCTCTCCTTTTAGCAGGTCTCCTTCCATTGACTTCATCTCATCTATTCTGGAAACAATACCTAGAGGATTTTAGTCATTAGTGGCAGGTTCTCCCACCATCGACAGTTGGGAATACATCAATGTCTCCTAATCGATGGATCATTCAAGTGTTTGACCTCAACACCCTTATTCACACTTTTGGAATGTACTCAATTCCTTGACACCTACTTTCATTATCGATGGGTTGTCTCTCGTTTGTTAACGATATACTTTAATGACCAGTAATCAAATGAAGTCTCATTGTGTTCAACTTCAACTCCTCTATTCACATAATGTAGAATTTCACCTTCAACGGATAGTGTAGAATACCTCTAGCTTACAGTGGCAACATCCCATATCTGCTATTGTCTTTCATTGGACCAGTACCTATACGAGTACAATGATCATGGAATATCATAATGTACTCCATTGTATATAGATATCTTCGGTTGATTTTGAAACTGGACTCCAATGTGTCTTGTTCTTGACTATGACAACCTACGTCATATGTCCACTTTGTATTGCCTATTCATGTCCATGAACATCTATTTGATATATATCCACATGGATATGTAGTTTAATTCAGATTGGCATCCATGTGTACAAATTCATTATGGATTGTAATATTCTCATGAGTAACTAGTACTTCCAATTGAGTCTTCATTACTCCACTTCTAATATATTTCGACCATCGCAGATACTCATATGACCTCACACATTAGGGGCCATATGTTATAGAAAAAATTTCCTCACTCCATGAACCTTTCCTGGATGGCCTTCCATTTCCCTCTGTAGACTTAAATTCTCCTTTTTTGTTTACTCTGGAGCTAAAAATAAATATCTGTGTCAATATACATAACCTACCAATTAGAAAACTCATGTATACGCAGGTTTCTCCACTAAAGCCTGCATACATCATGTTTGGTGCTCAAAAATTAAAAAATATGTCGGGTTTACATGCCATGTCATGTGATCCATGATCTTTGACCTTCCATATACTGGAAATGCTTTTATTCGAACCTTCAATTCCATTCGGAGGCTATAAATTGAGCTATATCCAATCCTTGAGGACAATCGACAATTCATAACATCGTTGAGAGAAAAGATACTCTGGAGAAATTTCACTTCATATTGAGTCTGCATCCCTTTTTCCTTGAAAGACTAAACTTCTTGTGTTCATCCCCCAAGCTCTTCCTATATTGTGATGGAGAACCTCATTGACTCCTACATGTGAGATTTCCTTTTGCGGATGCTTTAAGTGGTGGAGGCCCAGCTGGAGGGACTTAGTTTCTCTATTACGATATGTGTCCTTACAGAAGTTTTTCACCTATGTACTTTTGTTGATTACATTAATAGAAATACTCTTTTCTCGTCCAATTGATATATTGGAAATATTTGAATTAATTTCCATGGGATTATTTGTTATGTATGCTAATTTATATGCTAACATTATATACCATCATGAAATGATTGCGTATATTGGTTGTTGAGGACAAGTTACATGTATAAAGATTTAGGTTGTGTGCTCAATGGTGGTCTTCGTCGAACGTCTGGACGAGGTAGGATTTTAGAATTGTCTTGTTAGCATTTCATTTATATAACATACTTGATATTGGATTTGATTTCTGGGTGGAGTTCTGTCTTTTGTGGTTTTCCCCTAGCCATAGAGATATTTTATTCATAAAAACAACTTCCTAGATGTTCAATTCAAGAAATTTCTCACCGATTCTCTGTATTTTTCAAGAAAAAGATCTATTACTTTATTAGCATACCCAAGAGAATGCAACACTTCCGCCGCGAACAGAGGAATCACAAATTGAACTTAGGGAAGTTTGTGTGCAATTCCAATTAGTTAATGCTTTTGTTTTGTGGATTTGAATGCTTGTTTTAATAGTTTTTTTAAGTATCCCTCTGAGGCCACTCATCTGTGATATGTTTAATGGTATTAGGTAATGACTTCGAGAGGAATATGCACTCTTGAAACATGATCTACAACCAAGGACAATAGAGCATTAACGAAGATATCAATTATCCCAGCAACAAGAAGCAGTGAGTAGAATCAAGCTTGAACGGTTGAAGAAGGGGTCTGAGTCCTACAAGGACTGATGCCCCTAGTGCCCAAGCCAATAATTACAGTGTACGAGGTGCACTACAACCAAAATCCATGGTGGCTCACCAGCGCTAGGAGGAAAATTCAAAATGTAATCATGTCTTTATCGCTCATAATCACAAAAGGAATAAGGACAAACGTTGGAAGATGAAAGGTCGTGGAGGCAGGTGGAAGGCCAAGAGTCATATTATGCCCCAATAAATACTAAAATTGTATCCAAGAGAGGGGATTTTGGCTCTTCAAACATTGTACACTTCAGAACTATTTTGGGAATACAGTGTCAACTAAATTGGAGATTTTTCCTTAGAGTTTTCATGTACTATTGTTGAAACTATTAATACATAAAATCCCTCAGGGCAAACTTTTGATAGAGAGAAGGACTCACATGTGTTATTTTTTTTCTGCGAATTATTTCAAGCAGAATGTTTTTTGTTCACATAGGTTGTAAGAGCATGATTTTTATGGACCATTTTGATACAATATATGTATTCTTGCATTTTGTTTACTCTTTCTTATATTACATATCCTTAGCGAATGATTTGTGAATGTATGCAGAAATGTGACTTAGAATTTTCTAGTCATAGAATTATATGCATGTGTTTCTAAGTATGTGCCTTCATGACAACTATCTGATTTGGGTTTATGGATAGTTTAATTTCATTCAAAATCATTATGTTACTACAGTTCACTCCTAGCTAGGATATGATAGATTAGAAATAGATTAGACCTAAATTTAATAGTTTTCATCTACATATTCCATTTGCATAACCATCCATCACTCACCTTCATTAGTGGATTGGGCCACAACTGGTAAAGCCAAACCAACAATGGCTGCCAAGATAGAATCTAGATGGGTTCCCTATTCCAAACGGTGAGAGTTCTAATTGGGACTTCTTACCAGGGGTAACCCCTAATTGTTGCCTGGTGAATTTAGACTTGTCAATAGAATTGGTGCTAGAAGGAGGGTCAGATGACAAGCATGCCCGTGTGGAGTCATTTCATTAACATTTAACTAGTACATGGATCCTCTCCACAACTTTATATATGATTACCCTTTGAGTCTTTCAAGACCCATCGAGGCCATCTCAATCAAGACTGACAATATCTTGTCAAATCTCAAATTTGATGGTGAAGGGTATGTCTCTGCATTTACGGCATCTCAAACAATTTGACATCGCTCGACAAAATCTTAAGATTGTTCAGGACAATGAAACGTGTTGACTATTCATTCTCACATTCGAAGGGAGAATTAAATCTTGGTTTCAGACATTGCCACCAAAATAGATTCGTAAATGGAAACACAGCTCATGAAGATTGTGTATATGATGAACTCTTGGATGAACTTAAATAAATTTGTAGGCTTGGAAACAAATCCTTGGATAATTTCTTCCTAGGATTTATGCATATTTGTCATAGATTTCCTGAAAATGACAAACCCTCATACCAATTAATCTCGAATTGGTTTTCCTATCTTGTCTCTGACCCTGAAAGGTGCGACCTAGATGATCAAATAATCACTAATTCATAAGATTCAGGAGTGATCACAAAAGGTATGTGGTACATAATCTTTGACCAGCACTATGATGTAGCTGTGGGGGAATCCTTCTCTTTAATATTAGACCCCTTAGCCCCAGAGTGTGAAACATTTAACGATTCTCATTCATGAAATCATGAACATATTCTGGTCTGCAACAAATCTCTCACTAAATAAATCTCATCATTTTTAGAATATGAATATCTTCATGCACTTGATACAAAAAAAATTGCGTTGGTCACCCACATGAGAACCCACTTTCTCATCATGTAGCACAACTTGTATGATTTTCTTACAAGAGAACATTGAATGCTAAACTAGAACAACAAGATTTCCAAGTTGTGACTAATCAAGAAATCATTCTTCATGACAATTTGTTCAGGATGCACCAATTTCTAAGTCCTTCTTCATTTCTGGAACCTCATAAATCACAATTTAATCTTGATAATTATGTTTTCAGTGAATACTTTATTTTTTTGGAATTGAATGTTAATTTTGACCTATCATTTTCCATTCCTACACAATCTGAAATTTTTGACATTGACGCACAAATGTTAACAACAAAAAATACAAAGTGTTCAGATCATAACGATGTCCCAGATCCTCATGAAGAAATCGTAGAAAATGAACAACCCATCACCATGAACAACATAAGAAACATTGAGCCTAACCAGGAAATATCATTATCTCAATCTGCTCTAGAATTACATGTTAATCCTCAAGGGAAAATTCATCAGTCATCCTTGGATCCTCTTTTCATTCTCCAACAGTCTTCACATGATTTCATTGATGTCATAGGAGAGGCTTTAGATTTATCTTTCACTCAATGTTTCCCTCAAATAATCTACCATCATCTATCCTCTTAGAATGTGTGGTATGTTAAAATGGACCCAAGGAAATTTTCATCGATAATGAAGCACTCCAATTCCAACCGATAATTATGTCAGATGCTCATTGTTTTACTTCAACCCCTAGGATGAACGACGCCACCCACTCTGATACTCTTGCACAAGATACATTGCACACAAATTTCATTTGTAAGTCTCACCAGGTACGTCACTCACTTTCTAATTTCTCCCAACAGTCATATGATGATCGTTGTATATTCTATGAAATAATTGAGTCATGGTTGGAGGAATATTACATATCTGCATGTACCATGAATCATAACACTACCAAATTTAACTTGTTCGACAGAGACTTTCTTGAATCAATTCTTCCTATATCTCATCCCTCACTACTTCATTCTCTACAATTAGCTTTCCATGAACATGTGATTGTAGGTTTGGAGTTACTTGAATGGATACACCAGCACTATGCTTTCACCTATCCTTCTTTCATCCATTGTAGGGTAGGTTAGAAATAGGACTAGCATAGTTTTTTTTACTTACTTTATGATTTCATAATTTATATGTTTTCTTAGTTTTCTAGTTACATAGCATAGGTTTTGTTTTATTTAATAAAGGTCACAAGCTATGATTAGTCTAGTTTCCTTTCAGCAGAGATTTATCCTTTTCATTTAATGCTTTTCAATTTTTCTTGACTAAAAGCTTGGCTTAACCTTGGTTTCCATCCATCTTCATGAGGAAAACATGTGTAGGAATTCTCTGAGAGGTTTGAATTGCAAACTTCACTTGTTTCAACAACATTTACTCCGACGTTGAGAATTATATAGTTGGTTATCCCAATATGCTAAAAGAACGCATATTGAGGAATAATTGATAAATGGAATAAGACAAACCAATCTAAGGGAATTACATCAGTTTTTCACAACCGTACTTGGGAAAGTGATGGTGTACTTCAAATCTGACATAGACCTCGAGGAATAGAGCATCAATTTTTAGTTTCATGCTAACATTTCAACCTCAAATGATATCTAATATCGAGGATATTGATCAATCAAATAACTTTCAAATGCATTTCCCTAGGGCAGAACAAGCGATTGTTACAACTACAGTCATTTTCTACCCAAAAGGAGAGATCCCATAAGACAAACCAACACTCAAGCTCAAATTTACTTTGTCTCTCGAAAAATAGAACAGGTAACACTCATGGCTTGATCTCACACATCTAGACATATTTTTATCATCGTTTTCATATTACTATGGCGATTATTTTCATAAAGGTTTTATGAAGTTTGATCATGCAAAGACAAAAGGGACAAGAAGGACAAGATTTGAGGAAGACACACATCCTCAAAAGATTTCAATTGATCATGAAACATCATAATTGTGGTTAACTAAGCTTATAACTCTGTAACATCAGTTCTAGAGATGGAATAAGTGGGGAGGAAATGAGGGTTTCACAAGGCCAAAGCAAAGGAATTTCATGGAAAATAAAGTGGAATTCTGGCCAATCCTTACCCCTGAAGCATAAGCCTGCCAAATTGAATTTAAAGTCTTCATAAAATATGGATGAAGAGTACAATTATCAGTCAGGGCTAACAAAAAAGTTCATCTAAATGAAATAACATGAGTGTTAACTTTCACATGGATTAGTCTTATCAAGAGGTTGCAAAGCTTCTTATTGGTTGGAATGCATGAATATCCTTGAAGTTGCTAGAAACATTCAATCTATGACATCTTTCTCATTCCATTTTTCTTTCCTAAATGCATGTCTTTGATTGTGATTTAGCCAAATTTTAATTTTTTAGTTGCAGCAAGTTTTTGGGATGAGTTCATCTCCTAATTCAAATATTCTCTTCTAGTTCTTTCATAATCATTTTTCCCTTCAAAAAAATTGTTTCTTAAATTATGTTTGTCTTATGATATTTGATTATATTTAATTACATGCATTCCTCTCACATTTTCTTGTCTTTTACAGGCATATCCTTCGCACTATAAAAGGAACGAATCATCTTGCATCTCTTTCCTAGCTTATCAGTTGAATTAGGGATCTCTATTTGAAAATAAATCAAAACTATTCAGGGATGTTGTGACATCAGTTAAACCATGACTGAGCATACTGGTTAATCAATGGTCATCCTTGCATATTGGTTGGCAAGAAGATCCTATGTAACAGAGGAATCATCCACACACTAAGTAGTTTCTCATGGGAAAGGTGAAGTGTCAAAGTATAAAGGCTGGAAACCAAAAGGGATAACTCTATGTAGCTAGGTGCAAGAAATATTCAAATAAATATCAAAAGCTAGTAGTCATCCCCTATCAGGCTAAAATTCCACTACTTTCCCCATCCACTGAATGCTAAACATGCACTAAATAAATCAAGAAGGAATAAAAAGGAAAGTTTGACCCGATTAGGGGAAATGAAAATATCTCTCTCGGGGTTGTGGATTATCACTGGCAGCAAAGCAAGGTCTGTGATGTCATGGTGACTCCATCGGGGCTATGGATAATCGTGGGTAGTGGAGAAACACCTGCGAGATATCTATATACACACCTAGTGAAAAATCTTTATTTATCCCAAATATATATCAACCTCACAATGGAGATACCAACCTAGATTGTCAACGTTGTTTAAGGAAATAAACCTCATCATAGCTCATCCTCTATTTACAGTAGATGATCTACACTATCCTACATGCAAACATCACCAGTGAGCCCACCACGATGGAATATTTCAGGAAATTGTTACATATTGTTTCTAGAATTTTTTATCTTAAAAGTAAGTTGTTACCCTCTACATTTTTTGCTTATCAATTAGGAAAGACTAGCAGATATTTTGGCTTCACCAAGTGTATCGCCACTTGTTTCATGCACAAAACAACCTCCCAATTTTCTTGTATTTGTGTCTCTCCAAGAAAATAAATCCCCCCCCCCCTTAAATTCTTCCTGTTAGGAATATCAGACACTCTATATCTTGTGTAAACAACTAATCCTTGATCTTCCTCCCGTTCTTCGTGTCTTATCATTTCTAGTTCCCCCTCATATCACTTCTACCCAACGATCCGCACTTCAATAAGTTCCCTCTTCCAACGTTGTCACATAGTGTACCGACACACGCATCCTTTCTTCCCCTTTTCATTAGCCCACCATTGATTTTTTCTCCTATACATAGATCACCTTCTTTCGAACTTAGTTGATGTGTCAGCGCACCTCCACTAAACTTCACTAACACATGTCTTTCTCACCGAAAAAAGTACGCGTGATCAACGCCAACATTGATATGGATTTAATGAGCGGAACGAAATGAAGACAGATATATATTATCAACACAGAGATACCATGAAAAATAAAAGAGATACAGTTAAACTTGGCTTCTATTAAATAAATAAAAATGTTGAAACTGTAAAATGCAGACTGAAACAAGCTTGCTAGAATGGTGGCAACTTATCTCTGAGAAGAGATGTGACGTTTGCGCTCATTCACAAGAACATGAGTACAATGAGGCTCCAAAATCATTTTTACATAAAACATGAATTTCAAAACCCTAGACATCCAAAAACCTAACCCTAGGAGATGAAGCGCCAAAAGTCATGTGGGCCCCATTGGGGTAAGTTGGTACATCAAATTCCCAGGGTCGTAACTTTTGCATATGACCTTCGTTTGGTGATTTCAATACCTTGTCGAAAAGGTCTATCCGAGAATTAAAACTTATGTTGGGGGTTAGGATATGTTTTTTTCACTCTTGGCCCCCAAAAATTCCAAAAAAATGTTGTTTAGGACCTCAAAACGGCCCTGGAAGTTTGGGACTCGAAAATCTAGAAAACAATTGTCAAGATGAAAACTGTAACTGCCAAGATGAAATTTGTATGTGAGCTAGATGGAAAATTTGGGTGGCCACTGATGTCCAACTGGATCAATCCTCTTTCCTTAGAAATCAATGGTCTCCATTGTGTTGAGTTCCCCCATCAAATGAGGAAACTTCTATTGAATTTGGCCTCGAGTGAGCTACTTTCCTTGGTGCAAGAGTTGCCTTGCCTTGACAACTTGATAAAGTTGAAGCTTCTATTGGTGATTTCCATTGACCTGTGTGTCCACAATATGATCAGTGGATTCTTGTTCCATGGAGTCAGAGTTGAGATTTGTTGGTGTCAATTGTTCTATTGTCTATGAGGTGTCCAATAATGGTGGAAAATATGGCTGAAGGAGGTTCACATTAAATATTGGGTGCAAGAAAAGGAAGGGGGGAATGTTGATATTAAAAGAAATGTCTCCCACCTCATTGGTGATGGTGTAAGGTCCATAGCGGAGTGGACAAAGCTTCCGATGGGGCCCCATAAATCATTCCTTTTGTAAGTGCAACCAAACTTTATCTCCCACTTGAAACTTGTGTGGCACCCAGTGTTGATCATGGCACTGCTTAGCATTGGACTTATGTAAAATATCTTGAACCTGTTGGTGGATGTGTTGGATATTCTCAATGAACCGAGTAGATTTTTTGGCTTCAATTTGAGCATGGGATGAGTCTACCTAGGTGGTCGCAAGGGGTAGTGAGACATCCATGGGACCTAATGGTTGAAATCCCAACCCCACCTAAAAGGGGTTGTGGTCAGTTGAGCTATGTATGGCTTTGTTGTATATGTGTTGAACATAGGGAAGACTCTCATCCCATGTGTGGGGATGCTTGGAATTGTACATGCACAGGATATTCACGATGATCTGGTTGACAACCATGGTTTGTCCATCCGTATGGGGGTGGAAGGAAGTGAATTCGGTGAGCTTGGTGTCTATTAGTGACCAGAGGCTCGACCAAGATGTGTTGAGGAACCGACTGTCCCGATCTGAGATGATGGTTTTTGGTATCCTAAAACATACCCACACTCATTCAAATAAGATCTTGGCAGGGACCTCTACTGTGATTCTCTTCTTGCAGGCATCCATAATCGCCATTTTACAAAAATGATAAACCACCACAAAAACATAGTCATTTCCCTGCTTGGTTGATGGAAGGTATTGGCACATGTGTATACCCAGGGTTCATCTCCAAGAGCGCCCCAAAAATCCCTAAATACTGTCCCTTTCGGCAACACCTATGAAGCAGATGCAGTCTCACCCGAAGTAGCTATGTGGGGGTTGCATGACAGAGATGTCTACAACCAAAGGGAACACCAAATGGATCTAATACAAGAGAAATACAACATTTCTATATCACTTACCAGATCAGATCTACTCTGCACAATTGTCTATCAAATCTAATAAAGTAATGAAATAACAGTATACCAAATGAAAAAGAATGGAGCATCAATCACACACACAACAGAAGATATACGTGGTTCACCCTCTCTCTATAGATACGTCCACAGAACTGTGCTTTATAATATATTAAAATGAAGCATACAGTTCTTTTCTGCGCTCTCAACTAGCAGATCTTCTTTCTTCTCTTCTCTATCTCTCCCCTTTCTGTGCACCCATCTATAGGACTGATCTTCGCACCCAGCTAAATATCTTACAACACTAGAAGGCTCTACACTTAACACTTCTCTCTCACACAATCGTACTCACTCGATCACACAATAATAAAGAATCCTCAACCAATTTAGTACCAACCCATCCCATGTCCTTTAGACCTCTATTTATACATTACAATAACTCATCGACAGCCTTAGGTCGAGACCTAAGTGTCAAAACCCTAGATACAAAAAAACTAGGTGTCTAAAACCCTAGGTCAACTTGACCCATGTTTTCAGGGCTTCATTAGCCTGTCTTTCCTTCCTCCTCGCATAGTGCTCCAAATCATCCAACGGTGGATTTTTTTACTAGCTGAGTTTTCCATGATCCATATTCCTTATTTATCTGTCATCCTCGATCTCCATGTCCAATGTCTTGATTTCTCTTACTTCGCTCCATCTTTTCTTCTCTTTTGCTCACTTTGACCCAGTAACAGTCACTGTGTCTTTCGTGCGGTTCACATTTTACCTTTTCTTCCTTGATCTTCACTTGCTTCCATAACCAAGGGCCAACATGCCTCCAACACTAACCTATGACTCATCCCGAGGTACTTTAGATCCGATCCTATTGTTGTGCTTCGACTTCAGACTGTGTAGGGCAGCATGTGCTTCTAGCTCTAGTCCTCCCTTCCTTCCTTGTGCAGACTATATTTTTTGTGTCTAGTACCTAGTTTCAACTACACCTGGTAACTAGACCCTTTTCCTCATGATTTTACTGAGAGATGCGAGGAAGCTAGTTGTCACAGTACAACTTTAGTCAGCTCCCGTTCACCAAACCTTCCTTCCATTCTCCATTCAAATTCTTCAACTGTGCAACTCCTCCTTCTGTAACATAGATGACCTCATATGGCCCAAGCCAATGTGTTCTAAACTTCCCAGGATGCTTCATGAACTTACTGTCATATACCAGTACCATATCACCTTTCTTAAATACTTTCTTCTTGATGTGTATGTCATGGTAGGCCTTCTCTCTTTCCTTTTGAACCTGCTGGTGAAATCTTGCAATGAACCGGTCTTCTTCCAGTTTGACCAACTACGCAAGCCTCTCTCGAAGAGTGCCAGTGTCATCCACATTGATAAAGGCAACAATTCGTAAGATCAGTACCAAATATTCCATTGGGACAACGATTTCGAGACCATACACCAACTTGAAGGGGGTCTACATGGTCAGTTTCTTGTAAGTAGTTCTATAGGCCCATAATATTGTTAGTACTCTTAAATCCCAGTCATCCCTATTCATACTGCAAATCTTCGTTAGCATTGTCTCCAAGATTTTGTTGAATGCTTCAACTGTCCATTTTCTTGTGGATGGTAAGGCGTGCTCTTCTGATGATGGACTAAAAATTCCTCAGTCAAGGCTTCAACTGTTTTATTGATGAAATGTGTACCTTAATCGCTCATAAGGATCTTTGGGCACCCAAACCTGGTTATGATGTCATCAAATATGAAGCACGTAGTTGTAGTGTCACTACAGTCCTTAACTGCTCTTGCTTCGGCCCATCTGGTCAAGTACTCTTTCGCATTGATTATGTACCTTGCTCTTGTGCACTTCATTGGTGGGTTAACAGGTCCCACAAAGTCAATGGCCCATTTCTAAAATGCTTGTAGGGTCAGTTGTGGTGCTAACGTAATTTCATATCTTCTGGATGATTTCCCAACTCTTTGGCATACATCACAGGCTCTGTAATAGTCCTTAGCATCTCTATGTAAGGTAGACCACCAAAGGCCAGCTCGAAGAACCTTCTGTGTAGTTTCTTTCCCTGCGTAGTGTCCCCCTGTGATGCCTTCATGAGCTTCGACGAGGATCAATGGTCTTTCTGCCTCCATAACACACCTCATTAGTATCTCATCGGGTCCCATCTTATACAGTTATCCAGATATAAGTGAAAAGTCTACAATGCGCACTACTAGTTGTTTCTTCTAGGTGATTGTATATTCACTAGGTGTCATCCCTGTTGACAGGAACTGGACTATTTCTGCAAAGTGGCCATCAATCTTTCTAATGGCTAGAAGTTGTGCATCCGGCAGTGTATCCTCCAAACTAGTAGGCTCTTCTCCATGTTCCAACCTCGAAAAGTGGTCAGGACCTTTGTTCATTCTTCTTGGATTAACCACGATATCAAAATCATATTCCTGAAATAGCAGAAGCCATCGACATATTCTCCCCCCCAACACTGGCTTGTTGACTAGTTATTTCAGCACGAAGTGATCAATAAATGTTTTAAAGTGTCCTCCCAACAAGTAGTGGCAGAAATTCTGCAACGCATACACCATGGCTAACCCTTCTCTTTCGGTAGTGGTGTAATTGATCTCTGTTTTTGATAGCTTCCTGCTAGCAAAGGTTAAAGGGTGGTTGATGTCTCTTGTTCCCTGTTGTGCTAACACAACTCCTAATGCAATATAATATGCATCGACATGTACATGAAATTCCTTGCTCCAATCTGGGAAAACCATAATAGGCGCAGTAACCATTTTCTGTTTCAGCATGTCGAAGCTCTGTTGGCATTCTTCGGTCCAGTGAAATTGACAGTCTTTCTTCAAAAGCTTCTCCATGGGTATTTCAATCTAGGAATAGCCTTTAATGAACTTCCTGTAATATCCAGTGTGTCCCAGTGCAGTGCGCAACTATTTGACTGAAGTAGGAGGGGGTAGATCAACTATGATGATGATTTTAGATGGATCTACCAGCAATCCTGAAAATCCATCTGTAAAAGAGTATACCTCCTACATTATCTAACACTTCGTCAGTGAATGGCGTAGGGAAGGGGTCATGCAAATAGGCATCATTTAGCTTCCTGAGATCTACACAGATCCTGATCTCTCATGTCTTATTGTCTTGTACCACCATAGGGATAATCCATTTTGATTCTTTGACAGGTTCTATAATCCCTGCTTCCATCATTCTGTCGAGCTCAATCTTCACTTTCTCCTTATATTTAGGGTTCAATCTATAGGGTCTTTGTTTGACTGGTCTTGCATCTAGTTTCAAAGGGATCCTCATCTCTCCCATAGGCCCTTTAATGCCCTTTACATCAGTGAACTTGATTGGAAATAAGTCCTGATACTCATGTAGCAATTTTGTGATCTTGTCAATAGTGGTAGCATCCAAATAATCTCCAACATTTGCAAGCTTCGGTGTTTTATCTGTTCCAATATTGACTTTCTTGATCTTGAACGACTGTCCAATAAATGGTATCTCAACTCCTAGTCCTTCCACATCTCTCTGGCCTTATGTTTCTGCGATGTTCACCTTCCTAGGATCATCATCTTCATCGGTATTGATGATGTAACAGCCTTGCAGTTTCTAGAGAGGCACAGTCCATTTGTCCTCTTCTTGTTCTAAAGGGAGACTAGATGCCTCCTCAAATACTTTATGTCTTACAACCTGTAATGATTGATATATTGTAGGATATTGTCTTTCGAATAAAAAGGTAGTAACAAAGTTCTAAGTCATACCTTCCCAATCTGTAGTGATGAGGCGCAACTCTGCTTGAAGGTACCAGTCGATAGGGGTTGTGTCCAGCATGTGGATGAATTTGTGCACCCATTCCTCTTGAGGAATATTTCTCCATGTTCCTCACAACTTCGCACACGATCCTTTGGACAACTCCGACCTGTGTATCTAACTTCACAGCCTTCTACTTGTGTTGAGAACCATGTTGTCATTAGAGTATGACATTGTACCCATTTTGTAATGTAGTTTTTGTGTGTCCCCCACCATCTTGCTAGTGTGGCTTTCAAGGCCTCATCCATTGCCAACAATTGTTGTTGCGTTGGTACACTTTCTTCAAAGTCCAACAAGAAGGTTTCTAAAGGATTCAGAGCATCAAAGGTGGGTAAGTTACTTAGTGTTGTGCCGATCTAGCATACTTCTCTAGTTAATCTAGTGCATCTCCTTGTAGATACTTCATACATTTTGTTCTTCCAGTTCTCCAGTGCTTCTTCTGAATATGATGAACATGCGTTGTAACTTAGCTAGCTCAAATTTCCATCCGTCGTAGGATTAATGTAATCATGTTGTCTGGTTGTTAATTTGTATATGTTTTCCAATTCATATGCATGGTATTATTCTCTGATGGGATATGTGTATCGCTGACCTTCATCAGTATCTAAAGGTGTGATGACCCTAAGGCCATCTCCTTAAAATGTCATTCATATTTTCTTTAAATTGACCACAGTGGAATTATTGAAATCCCAATCAATTCTTAACAGCTCAGGGTAAGGATAGCTATCATCAACTATCTCAATTACCTCGAAGTCTGCAAAGGTCATCACTTCGTCGATGTCCACAAGGACATGTTCCAATATTCCAAAGGGGCTGACATCTTGTTGATTATCCATCCTAAGTCTGATAGGGGAATAGATCAACTTAGGTTTTCCCATCAAATCCCAGGTTTGCTTTGTCATGACATTGACCTACGACCCTAAGTCGAGGACCACATAGTCTATATCATACTCTCCAATCTGAGAATTCAGGTGTAGTTCCTTATTTGTCCTTCTCTTCTTGGATAATTGATGTACTTATTTATTCAGTAAAGGATCTAACCTTCCTATCTCATACTGTTTGACCAAATTTTGCAGTTCTTGTATGGCTCTCTCATCTTTAATCATATCTATAAATGTATACAAGAAACTGATGAGTTTACTTGCCTCTTTTCCATCTCTGAGCGAAGTAGACTGATCAAATGCCAGAGGCATTCCACATTCTCATACTTCTGGTCATGTATTTGATGAAGAACCTTGGTCTCTCCTTAATTATCTTCTTGTCTCCTCGAACATTTGTTTTTCTTTCTTTGCATCAAAAGTTTGTGTCTTCTCTACATCTTTCCTGACTCCTGATTCTTCTGTAGTCTTTGCTTGGATCATTATGTCTTCTCCTGTAATAGTGTCTCCTCAAGTGATAACAACGACTCTAGGTTCTTCTCCGTGAGGTTCTTCTTTGATTAATTGTATTTGTGGGTTCTGTTGAGGTCCCCGTCTCTCTTGAAGTTTATCAAGCAATGCTAGACATTCCTCGATAACATGCTTGAAGGAGTTGCAATAGCTGCAAGTGGTACACGGGTTCTGACAGTCCCTTTCCAAGTGTCCTGGTTGTGTGAAGTTATAACAAATTATATTTCCTCGACCTCAACCCATGCCTCCTCATCTTCCTCTTCCTCAGAATCCACCACGAGGGTTGAAGTTTCCTCTCCCAGGGAACTTATATTGCGTAGTCTTTCCTTCTTATTGTACTTTGCCTTGAATTTTGTATATATCCCTTGACCTTTCATGCATGAGGTCGTAAGATCTACAATCCCTATCATCATGCCCCATGGACTTACAGAACATGAAATACAAATTTGTGGGTGTTTGTTGTCCCCTAACCAAGTTTTGGAGTTACTTGGTCATGTTTGACCATTTTTGGGACTTCCACAGCCTGTCGAAGATGCAGTTCCAGACGAAGCAGAGATCATTGGATCTCGACCCACTTTTGGGCCCCTTTTTGGGTTTTGGGAATATGTAATGGGAAAGGGATGTCAGCCCGTGGGTTCACCCATGCTTAGGCCCACTTTTGTAAATTTATAAATAGACGTCGAGGAATCTAGTAGAGTAGTATTGTATCTATGTGATGTAAGCTAAGTGCTAATAGACTATGTAAGTTCTCTGTGCATGACTGTAAAAGGCTTGCAAAGATTAGTGCAAGTCCTTGTGTGAAGATATATAATGCTTTGTGTTGTGAGTGCAAGGAAGAGGATCTAGCGAGCTGCGCAGATCTTATGTCCTATGCAAAGAAGGGTTTTGGTGGCTCTGTGCTTGTAATCGATTAAAGACACTAATAAATAAGAAGAGTTGGTGGACATAGCCCCAATGAGGGGATGAACCACGTAAATCTGTGTGTTATGCTTTTTTCTTTGACTTGATGTGTTTATCCCTGATTTTCCAAAGTGCTTTGATATATTTAGATAGATCTACTTATTCTTTGTGCTTCTTAGATGTGTGAATGTGTAATGATCCCAATCCAATTCTTGGAATCACTAACTACTACTAATTTATTGAGTTATTAAGTGCATACAAGATTCATCAACACATGGAGATCACAATATATTCAAGATGTAGAAGCACAAGCAAAGATCTGAC
>JZKD02S1675048.1:261628-279917 GCA_000966675.3 Picea glauca
ACTTATACTTTTCCTTCTAATTCTCTATTGAGTTAGGTTAACTCCCAGGGTTAATCTTCTATTCTTCTGTTGAGTTATCTTTTACTCCTTTATCCTTTTCCTTTCTTAAGTCAACGTAAAAATATAACTTTTAACTTCTTGACTTTCCCCTCTTCAGTGTGAGACTCTGACCTAGTGTGGGTGCCCAGGCCACTGAGTCTCCTCATCACCTCTCTAAGAGGTGGGGGACATTACAGAATGTTATATCTGACATGTATGAAGGTGCATAGTGTTGATCTACTAGATATGATTTGTTTTACTGTTTCTAAGTGATGAAATATCTTAGATCTAGGTGACTTATGCGATGATCTATGCTATCTGTGAAGTATAATAAGCGTTGAATATTGATGAATTATCGATGCTAAGTCCTATGTAAGCAATATAATCACATATATGTGTCTCAGCTAAGTTTGCATACACCTTAGTCTCGCAACCACCCCTACCTCTACGTTTGCATACACCTTAGTCTCACAACCACCCCTACCTCTACCTCAGGTGAGACTTCATCTGCTTCGCAGGTGTTGTTGAAAGGGCTGGTAATTAGGGTTTTGTTGGTGCATTGTTGTGGCGTTGAACCACGGGTCTGCCCCTGTGCCAACAAATGGTTTTGTTCTCGGTGTTGGGTATGTGTTATATTTTTTGCATGTGAGTGTGTGGGCACGTCAGATATGACAACTACATCTG
The DNA here is from genome assembly GCA_000966675.3 of Picea glauca. Lineage (NCBI taxonomy): Eukaryota > Viridiplantae > Streptophyta > Pinopsida > Pinales > Pinaceae > Picea > Picea glauca. The sequence goes on from JZKD02S1675048.1 coordinate 262,352, forward strand.
ACGATCCCTCTAGTAGTAGAGTAAAAATGTGCATTGTTGCCCTGGATTGTTGACTATATAATCCCCCTGGACCCATGGATGCAAAGAAAACAACAAGTGGGAGAATGTTGGGTATGTGCTATATTCTTTGCATGTGAGTGTGTGGGCACATCAAATATGACAACTACGTCTGACGATCCCTCTAGTAATTCTCTTTGTGTCATGTGCGTCGAGCGCTTTCCTAGGGGGGTACCAGGGGAGGGCAAGTATGCCCCCCCTGGTTACGTGCAACATTCAGCAACGGGCGACAGCCCGGGGTAGCGCCCCAAATTTTGTTTTTGGTTGGTTTTGGCTATTTTTAGCAGTTTTGTAAGGGATTAGGGTTTTGGTATCTACAGAATACCTAAAAACATTGTATATATATTGTATGGTGAATGGTGAAATTCGAGATAATGAATATAAGAAAGGTTTTCCCGGTTGAGGGTTTCTGGTATAAAATATCTATGTACTCTATGTATGAGCCATTGATTAAATTATGTTTTTCTTAAGAATCTATATGCATTGATTTACTTCACAGGTTTAAAACTTACATGTGGTATCAGAGCTCGTTTTTGGCTTCAAAGGGATGCCTTTGTTGTTGAGGGTTTGGCTCGATATTGATATATCAAGTTTATCTTGGGTCTGTGCTAAACCTGGGTTTAGTGGGAACTTTTGCAGTGGAGATTTGAGTATAGAAAGAGGAATGGCGAGCTCATCTAGAATCGAGATAGAGAAGTTCAATGGTAAAAAAATTGAGCTATGTAAGCTCAAGATGGAGGACCTTCTTGTAGACAAAGAATAATGGATCATTGTGGATGCTGGTACACAGCGTACCGGTACACCATCTACTAGCACACAGGCTATTGGTACACAACCTACTAGTACACAAACTACTAGTACACCAGTTATTGGTATGTCGAAGGAAGATTGGGAGAAGTTGGACATAAGAGAAAGGAGTACTATTCGACTCTGCCTTAAGATTTGGTTTTGTTGAATGTCTCGGGAGAATCTACAGCCAAGGAATTATGGGATAAGTTGGGGAATTTGTATCAATCAAAGTCCCTGGTAAACAAGTTGTTTCTTCGAAAGAAGTTGTATCATCTTAGGATGGAAGATGGAGATTCTGTGACAGAACATCTAAATTCCTTTAATACTCTGGTAACTCAACTTGTCTTTGTTAATATTATGATTGCAGAAGAAGATAAGTGTATTACTTTGTTATGTTCTTTGCTAGACTCTTGGGATAATCTGGTTGTAGCAATTGGTAGTACCACTCAATCTACATTGAAATATGAGGATGTAGTTTCATCCTTGTTAACTGAAGAGATGAAGTGTAAAAGCATGGATAGTCATAGCACAAGTCTTTATTTGTAAGAGGTCTTACCCAAGACAGGAATCCTGGTAAACCTTCGGGGGGAGATCTAAATCTACAGGTAGATCTAAGTCTCCAGGAAAATCTTTGAGGAAATGTTGGAAGTGTGGTAAAACAAGGCATTATAAGAAAGATTGCAAGTCTAAGAAGGTTGATAAACCAAATGGATCTGATAGTAGCTCTTCCACAGAAGCAAAAACCTCCACTAAAGAAGGAGGTGATGTTTACCTAGCATCTACAAGTACACATGCAGACCATGATGTATGGTTAATCAAATCAGGTGTATCATACCATATGACTCCTCACAGGGAGTGATTCTCTAAATATGAAAAATACGATGGTGGTGATGCATTCCTAGGAGATGACTCGACAACAAAATTCTTGGGACGTGGAAGGGTTAAGTTGTTGCTAAAACATGGAAGGATTAGAACTCTCCATGGGCTTCTGCACATTCCAAAACTAGCCAGGAGCCTAATATCTGTAAGCAAGATGGATGATGCAGGAGTGCATACTGTATTTGGAAAGAACACTTGCAAGATGGTACAAGGAGCAATGGTGTTGATGAGGGGAGTTCTGTGTGGAACTCTGTACAAGTTTCTAGGAAACACTTATACTAATGGGTGTAATAGTTCTTTTGTCCCTGAACAGAGAAATAAAGAAGACAAGAGCAATATTGTCCATGGAAAGAAGACCATGTTGTGGCATCAAAGACTGGGACATATTGGAGAAAAGGGCCTTCGAACACTACACGATAAAGGTATGGTTGAAGGTATTTCTAATTGCACTATGGATTTTGATTTATGTGAACATTTCATATATGGTAAACAAAATTGAGTAAGATTCCCATCTGGTGCTACAAGAGCAAAGGGGATCTTAGAGTTGATACACAATGATGTGTTTGGACCTGTTCATGTTCCATCCCAAGGTGAATCTGTGTATTATGTTTCATTCATAGATGATTTTTCAAGGAACACAAGGATTTATTTTCTTAGAAAGAAATTTGAGGTATTTGATAAATTTAAATATTTTAAGGCTCTTGTAGAAAATCAGACAAAGAAGAAAATAAAGGTATTGAGAACATATAATGGTGTAGAACTCTGCGGAAATGAATTCAAAGAATTATGTAAGAAGTGTGGTATAGAAAGGAACAAGACTACTCCATACATTCCTCAGTAGAATGGAGTTGCAGAAAGGATGAACATGATACTGATGGAAAAATAAAGGAGCATTCTCAACGGTGCTGGGTTAGGACAAGAATGTTGGGAAGAGGCAATGGGTACAACATGTTACCTGGACAATCGATCGCCTTCATCAACGTTAAATGATAAAACTCCACACAAGGTATGGTCTGGAAAGAAACCCTCTCTTCAACATCTTAGAGTGTTTGGTTGTGATGCTTATGTACATGTTCTAAAGGAAAATAGGAGTAAGATGGATAAAAAGGTTGAAAAGTGTATCTTTATTGGTTATAAAGATGGTGTGAAAGGTCATAAAATTTGGAACCCGTAAACCAAGAAGATTGTTTAAAGTCGAGATGTTTTTTTGAGAGAGGTAAAAGATGTGTCCAAATAGGAATTCCTACCAACGCAAGATGAACCTGAGAAAATAGAGCTTGAGTTGGATGATGTAAAATCTGAATCATCTGAAGAAGAGGAAGCAGAAGAAGAAGAAGAAGAACCACATACCCCAGTATTGAGGAGATCAGTGAGAGATAAAAGGAAACCATAAAGTTATAGTCCACCTTATTTTCATTCCAATTATGCTTTATCTATTACTGATGATGATCCTAGAACTGTCAGGGAAGCAGTGAATTCAGAGGATAGTAAACTCTGGAAGAAGGCCATGGTTGAAGAAATTGATTCCTTGGATAAGAATGAGGCATGGGATATAGTTGAGTTGCTAGCTAGAAGAAAATCTATTGGTAGAAAATGGTTGTTTAAGAAGAAGTTTAATGCATAAGGTAAAGTGGAGAAATGCAAAGCTCAATTAGTAGAAAAAGCTTATTCCCAGGTAGAGGGAATTGACTTTGGTGAGATTTTTTCTCCTGTTGCTAAGTTAACTTCTAATGTATTTCTTTTATCTATTGTTGTTTATTTTGATCTTGAAGTGGAACAGATGGATGTGAAGACAACATTCCTACATGGGGATCTGGAAGAAGAAATCTACATGAAGCATTCATAAGGCTTTGTAGTGAAGGGAAATAAAGAGCTGGTATATAAGCTAAAGAAGTCACTATATGGTTTGAAGCAATCATCTAGGATGTGGTACAAAATGTTTGACACATACATCCTTGGATTGGGATTTGTAAGAAGCGGGGCTGATCACTGTGTATATTCCAAGTAGGTTGGTAATCACTTCATTTATGTAGTGTTGTATGTTGATGACACATTGTTGGTAGGAAATAACATGGATGTTATCAAGGAGGTGAAATCGCAACTATCCTCCAAATTTGACATGAAGGATCTCGGTGTTGCTAACTTCATTCTGGGAATGGAGATTAAAAGAGACCATGCAAAGAGGAAACTCTGGTTGAATCGGAGAAAATATGTTGAGACGATATTGCAGAGGTTTAATATGCATGGAAGTAAACCGGTCAAGGTTCCTATTCCTATAGGTGTAAAGTTATATGCAGATCAGTGTCCCAAGACACAGGAAGAAGAAGAGGACATGTCCCATGTTCTATATGCCAATGCAGTTGGCATTTTGATGTATGCAATGGTCTGTACTAGACCGGACCTTGCACATGTAGTGGGAGTTTTGAGCAGGTATATGTCAAAACCAGGGAAGGAGCATTGGACAACAGTAAAGAGGGTCTTCAGGTATCTTCGTGGCACTACCAGTTATGGATTTTGCTACCACGGAAGAACAGGATTGGACAGAGTGATGGAAATACATGGCTTTGTTGATGCAGACTAGGCTGGAGATCTGGATCTCAGAAGATCTACAAGTGGGTATGTGTTTAACCTATTTGGAGGAGAAATCAGTTGGATGAGCAAAAGACAGGTTGCAGTGGCACTTTCAACTACAGAAGTTGAATACATGGAAGCCACTCATGAAAGAAAGGAAGCAATATGGTTACAAATATTGTGTTCAAGTATTGGGTTGGTACAACAAGCAGTGAAATTAGATTGTGACAGTAAGAGTGCAATATTCCTGGCAAAGAACCCAGCTTATCATTCGAAGACAAAGCATATTGATGTTCAGTATCACTTTTTGAGAGACATGGTTGAGGAAAAGAAGGTGTTGCTGGAAAAGGTTGACACTTTGAAGAATGTTGCAGATTCATTGACAAAGTCTATAAGCATAGAAAAATTCTCTTGGTGTAGAGTAACAATGGGCATTGTTGCCTTGGATTGTTGACTATATAATCCCCTGGACCCTTAGATGCAAAGAAAACAATAAGTGGGAGAATGTTGGGTATGTGTTATATTATTTGCATGTGAGTGTGTGGGCGCGTCAGATATGAAAACTGCGTCTGACGATCCCTCTAGTAGTTTTGTTTGTGGTGTGTCGGGCGCTTTCCTAAGGAGTTTTTTCTATTTTTAGCGGATTTTGCTATTTTTAGCGGTTTTGTAAATTAATCCTGGATTAAGGGATTAGGATTTTGGTATCTACGAAATGCCTAAAAACATTGTATATATATTGTGTGGTTAATGGTGAAATTCATTATAATGAATATAAGAAAGGTTTTCCCGGTTGAGGGTTTCCGGTATAAAATCTCTGTGTACTTTGTGTATGAGCCATTGATTAAATTTTATTTTTCTTAAGAATCTATATGCATTGATTTACTTCACAGGTTTAAAACTTACAACCGGGACCTGAAACTATGATTGTTGGGAACTGAGGAAGAATAAGCTTTGTGCAAAGATGTGTCATGAAACTGTGGAAGCTCTCTATGTGGATCTGTGCCCTAGTGTGCAGTATTCCACTTGATCTGAAAAGATCTATGCTAAAGAAAGAAGGCCAGATCTAAAGATAAGAAGTGAGATCTGAATGCTTTGTGCTATAAGAAAGGTAAAAGTAGAAGTTTATGAAGAAAAGAGGTAAGATCTGTAGAAAAGAGGTAAAATATGTAAGCTCGATGCTCTGATAAAGGTAAGAATAGTTAAAAAAAATTGATCTGAAAGCTTTGTACTTTGTAGAAGTAAGATAAGTGGAAATTTTTGTTTCTAAAAACATGAATCTAGGTGTGTTTGATAGATTCTACCCTAGTTTGAAAACTAGGCCTCTGATAGATGAAAGAAAGTTTGATATGAATAAATCTGATAAGCATAATGATAGATATGTTATACCTATGCATAGAAAGAATGTTTGGACTAACAAATGGATGCAAGATCCTAGAAAGAATTTTTTGCAGGCTATCTACCATGATACTGGTGCGCAGTACAGAAGAAGTTGGGGAACATTTAAATGAAAGAGAGGGTTAAACTTATGTTACAGTTGCAGAAAATTGGGACATCTTGCTAAGGAATGCCCTTGTGGAAGATCTAGTTGCCTATGTTGCAAAGCTTTGGACCATGAAGTGTTGGATTTCCCCAGAATGATTGCTAAACTTGAAACAATGAATCTGAATGAAGAAAACCCTAAGGCAGATCCAGAAATAGTAGAACCCCAGAAAGAATCAGAGAAGATGTTACTACAAATGAAAGACACCTTGAATGGCCACCGACATATTAGGTTATCAAAGATCTTTAAAGAAAAAAAATGCATCGAGGTAAGAATGGGAGACTTTGATATTGATTGTGTTCTTGATGAAGAAACACAAATGAACATTATGCCAGAGAGAACTTGGGAAGTTATAGGAAGCCTGCTATGATCCCTTCATTAAGAGGAATAGGGATATTCAAAGGAAAACTGGTGAACCTATGTGGAAGGCTCACTCAGATATCTATGAATGCTAATGGAACTTCGACAGAGGAAGATTTTGAGATTATCAAATTTATTGAGGACAGTGCCCTATTTACTATGTTACTTGGAAAACCTTGGATTGAAAGAGATCAAGCTAGAAAGAAGGAAGAAGAAAAGGTTTTAGAACAGCAGAGACAAGAGTTAATAGATTTCATGAACAGAAGGATCACGCAGTTGATTGAAGAACAGGAAAACAAATCGAAGCTATTTGACACTAGAAGCCCATATGTCAAAGTTGCAAGAGCATTAGAGGATTCACAGAAGATTGAAGTATCTGTCTCAGATATAGAAGAAGTATTACCCCTGAGTCTTAGGAGAGAATCTCAGCAACGCGAAGTGAATATGTTCAAGGAAAATAAGAATCAGAATGGGAAGAGAATCACAGAGATGAAAATCATTGGAAAGAAGGCTAGGAAGCTAAGTAAAAAGACAACTAAGATCAACAGGCTACAGAAGATTCCAGAGGGAGCCTCATAGAAGGAAAACTTGCAGAATTCAAACTTCGCCGAGATATCAGACAAGCGACATAGGCCACTTCACTGAGGTGAAGAAATATAGACATTGGAAGCCGATATAACCATTCGACTGCCACTCCGAATGGGTTGGAAAGCATTGATGGCTCACCACTAGACCGTTAGACCACACCATAACGGACATAACACGACTTAATGATGCCTCATACCCATTGCAAGTAAACTATTGCTAAGTTTCTTATTTAGTCTGTCGCTCCACGCACCGAGAATACATTTTCTAACTGAGAATTTGAGCCCAAAGCCTGAGATTATTTTTCACTGTGATCATTGCCTTGTTCCCATACCCTTCATTGCAGTTTCTCAATTTAGTTCACACTTGATCTAATTAACCCCGAGCCTGTATATCGGACAAGCTCAGCGCTGCAGAGAAAGTAGTCGAAGAAGTTTTGATTGACTTAATGACTGAGATAGTCATGTTGGAGAGAGGTTATCTATAGGAATCCAAGAATCGTCGACAATAGGATGGTAGGCCTATCCTTCCACTGCTCGCGCTGGTCCATCCTGGTCGACCGATGAGAAACGAACAAAGCACAGAGACAACATCATGAACTCCAAGCTTATTCTGTGCATTCTACCAGCTTACCTACCACCTCTGAGCGGTGCCATCACTCGTGACAGTGTACCTCAAGACTTCGAGTATACTTTGATCACCGCGTACCTTCCGAAAGGGGTGCGCGCAGTTTGTGCCGACCAGGATAAGCTCGCAGCACTGAAATTTAGTGACTTCAACCTTGGAGATCGTAAATCTTACAACATGTTATCCCCACATAAGTACTTAACCAGGACCAAAGGAAAGAATTCCAATATTATCCCACATTCATGGACCCAGAACCTTACTCATTCCACACTGCTCAATGTAATGAAGATCCCACACTTCGGCAGACACTAAGAAGTCAACGCATGCATCACGTTATTGTTGTCCTGCTACCACGGAGGATACTTATGGTTGAACCTTCGCATCATTGTGGATCCGACCTTGATCAATCGGATCACAGGGCTTAGTATGCAAGGCCCTAACCCACAAGATTTTTACCCTGGAAAGACCTCAGACTGAGCATTAACACAGAGGATTAAAGAAACTTATGGTGATGTAAAGAAGGGCACGTGAGGCTACAAGGTAGCCTCTATCCAAAGCGGCATAGTGCGTCTTTCCTCTCAGTTGATTGCGGGCAAGATAGTTTGCAAAAACAGACCAACCCAAGTGACTGGATTCGTAGTTGACCTAGCAGGAAAGTTCGCGGAGGGACTACAGATGAAATGGGCACAGTACCTTGTAAACCAACTAGAGCTTTATTACAGAGAAGCACAAGACCAAGGGTATGAGTTCCACTTTAGTTATCTTCTCATACTGATCGCTTTCATCGCCTAGGAGCTACCAGAAGGCGCCACTTTCCCAGATATCGAACCCTTCAAACCACTGGCCATGAAGTTCTGTACGTTGTGGTACTCCATCGACATGAAAAATAAGTGGTATTCGAATGTCATCTTCCATGCCTATTACAACCAGTTGAAGATTGTAATACAGTCTACACCGCACATCACCATGAACACACTTTATAGGTTTAGACCCTTGATAGAATTCAGCGCAGACCGCCACTTCACCTATATCACAGTGTGCACTGATGAGCATAAACAACAGCTCCAGTCATACTACAAGTTGCAGAAGATGACTTGGAGGAGATTACCAAGGAATGGTCAGTGGACCTCCTTGTTCCAGTGGACCCTGCAGAGATATCCGATGTGGATAGCCCTGAAACTTTGTTGGACACACATGGACCAAGAAATACAAAGAGAGATGATGAAGTGCAATATGTCCATAGCACATCGACGAAGACCACTTCGATCTCACCTGAGAAGGGAGATGATGGTGGAGATCTAGGTGGCACAGAAGTCGAACAAAATAAAGGCGAAGTTACTCTACCTAGAGAGGAGGAGGATCCATCCAAGAAAAGGAAGGTTACCCCACCAAAGCCTTCGTCCCAGAAGAAAGTTAAAGCCACCAGGACTACATTTAAGACTACCCTCACCCTAGACGACTTCGAATTCTTAGTCACTATGATGAATGATGATTCACTGGAGATCGTAGAAATGAAACAAGCGAATCAGGAGGAGGTATTCAGCCAGATCAAGGGTGAACTTCAAGAAGTGTAACAAGCACTACAGTCCAGCTGCGTAGTTTCTACTACTCCCTTGACAATTGGAACAAAAGAACCCGGAGATGAGCCAGCTCAATTACACCATCTCGTCGATAAAGTTGGAGCTCACCTTCGACGAGCTCAGGAAGAGACAACACAAGCCACCTAGGCTTTGGCGTAAGCCTAGGAAGATCTACTAGAAGAGCTCAGTAATGTAGAACAAGAAAAACTAGCCCCACAAACAAAGTGGGAGGAAGAGAAAGAAGAGCTACAATAGAGCAAGGAGCAGTTGCTCACAGAGCAACTTGAGATAAAGGAATTGGTCAACAGAGCACTTCTCTCTATGACAGTCATCGAAGTCCAGACAGAAGAACGGGTTCCACAACAGGTGGCACAACTTGAAGGAGTGATCTAGCAGCTTTAGCAGTGCATCACAGATATGGAACTTCATACCGTGCCCGAGACTCCTCAAGAAATAAGATATCTAAGAGAGGCAACTGCTCACAGTGCAGTTGGAATATTGAAATTCCTTGAATTGGAATGCAAACAGCTAACTTCCAGGAGCGCTCAGACATATGAGACCCTCATGGAGAATCCAGAGTTGCAGGCATTGGAGTCACAACTCCAAGAAGAAAAGCAGCATGCAAATATGTTACAAGCGCAGCTGAAGGCATTGTCACTAGTCGAAAGAATGAAGAGGTTTCCAGAGTGTTAAGCCCTAATATTGGCTCATTACCCCTTAATTGGGGCATATTAGATTAGTAATGTTATTTTATTTATGTCGGATTTAGGCCATTAGTTGTAATTATACCTCCTAGTCTCCTATATATACCAAGGAGACATTTTCATTTTGAATCATCTTGCACTTGAACATTTAAGTGGGGTAAAAGGAGGTAGCCCCCTCGAAGAGGCTTATTATCTGAAATTATCTCTTGTTCAAGGTGTTGAGTACTTTTTCTAAGGTTTTTCTATGATATATTGATATTTGGTTCTGAACACAGAGCAACGCACGACCTAGCAATAGATCCACATGATTCGGAGTAAAGTAATGGAATTCTCTCAACGACTTCAACCAGTGAAAGAAAAGGAATGTCAACTATTCACTGAAGTTGAAAATTAAGGAGTAGAACTTGAACAGGTTGTGAGTGGAGAAAAACAACGCCTAGAGGGACCAGTCAATGACGCACTAGGAATTCATTGAGCAAGAGGTTATCACACTACAGCAGGTCGAAGCAGGTCAAGCCAAGCTTGAGGCATTCGAACAAGAATTGCTCAGACCAGAGTGACTCGGGACGAGTCACAGGTGAGTGTTGGGGGCATGTTGGACCCTGACCAAGTTTTGGAGTTACTTTGTCATGTTTGACCATTTTTGGGACTTCAAAATCCTTTCGAAGATGGAGCGCCAGATGAAGCAGAGATCATGGGATCTCGACCCACTTTTGGGCCCCTATTTTGGTTTTGGGAATATGTAATGGGAAAGGGATGTTGGCCCATGGGTTCACCCATGCTTAGGCCCACTTTTGTAAATGTATAAATAGACATCTAGGCATCTAGTAGAGTAGTATTGTATCTATGTGATGTAAGATAAGTTCTAATAGACTATGTAAGTGTTATGTGCATGACTGTAAAAGGCTTGCAGAGCTTAGTGAAAGTCCCTGTGTGAAGATATAGAAGGCTTTGTGCTGTGAGCGCAAGGAAGAAGGATCTAGCGAGCTGCACAGATCTGCTGTCCTATGTGAAGAAGGGTTTTGGTGTCTCTGTGATTGTAATTGATTGAAGGCACTAATAAAGAAGAAGATTTGGTGGACGTATCTTCGGGGAGGGGGTGAACCACGTAAATTTGTGTGTTATGATTTGTGCTTTGACTTGATGTGTTTATCCCTACTTTTGCAAAGTTCTTTGATATATTTAGATAGATCTACTTATGCTTTCTGCTTCTTAGATGTGTGAATGTTAGATCTGACATGTATGAAGGTGCTTAGTGTTGATCTACTAGATCTGATCTATTTTAATGTTTCTAAGTGCCGAAATATCTTATATCTAGGTGACCGTTGCGATGTTTTGTGCTATCTGCGAAGTATAATAAGGGTTGAATATTGATGAATTATGGATGCTAATTCCTCTGTAAGTGATATAATCACATATCTGTGTCCCATATAGAGTTGCAAACACCTGAGTCTCACAACCACCCCTGCCTCTACCTCGGGTGAGACTTCATCTGCTTCACAGGTGTTGCCAAAAGGGTCGGTAGTTAGGGTTTTGTTGGTGCGTTGTTGTAGTGTTGAACCACGGGTCCTCCCATGTGCCAAAAAATGGTTATATTTCCAGGACCTGAAACTGTGATTGCTAGCAACTGAGGAAGAAGAAGCTTTGTGAAAAGATTCATCCTGAAACTATGGAAGCTCTGTGCGTGGATCTCTGCCCTAGTGTGCAGTACTCCACTTGATATGAAAAGATTTGTGCTAAATAAAGAAGGTCGGATCTGAAGAAAAGAAGTGAGATCTGAACGCTTTGTGCTCTAAGAAAGGTAAAAGTAGAAGTTTATGAAGAAAAGAGGTCAGATCTGCAGAAAAGAGGTAAGATCTGTAAGCTCGGTGCTCTAAAAAAGGTAAAAATAGTTAAAAGTTTTTAGATCTGAAAGCTTTGTACTCTGTAGAAGTAAGATAAGTGGAAATTTTTGTTTCTAAAAACATGAATCTAGGTGTGTTTGATAGATTTTGTCCTAGATTGAAAACCAGGCCTCTGATAGATGAAAGAAAGTTTGATATGAATAAATCTGATAAGCATAATGATAGATGTGTTATACCTATGCATAGAAAGAATGTTTGGACTAAAAAATGGATGCAGGATCCTAGAAAGAATTTTTTGCAGGCTAGCTACCATGATCCTGGTGCGCAGTACAGAAGAAGTTGGGGAACATTTAAATGAAAGAGAGGGTTAACCCTATGTTACAGTTGTAGAAAAATGGGACATCTTGATAAGGAATGCCCTGGTGGAAGATCTAGTTGCCTATGATGCAAAGCTTTGGACCATGAAGTGTTGGATTTCCCTAGAATGATTGCTAAACTTGAAAGAATGAATCTGAATGAAGAAAACCCTAAGGCAGATCCAGAAATAGAAGAACCATAGAAAGAATCAGAGAAGATGTTACTACAGATGAAAGACACCTTGAATGACCACTGACATATTAGGTTATCAGAGATATTCAAATAAAAAAAATGCATCGAGGTAAGAATAGGAGACTTCAACATTAATTGTGTTCTTGATGAAGAAACACAAGTGAACATTATGCCAGAGAGAACTTGGGAAGCTATATTAAGGCCTACTATGATCCTTTCATTAAGAGGAATAGGGCTATTCAGAGGCAAACTGGTGAACCTATGTGGAAGGCTCACTCAGATATCTATGAATGTTAATGGAACTTCGATAGAGGAAGATTTTGAGATTATCAAATTTATTGAGGACAACACCCCATTTACTATGTTACTTGGAAAAACTTGGATTGGAAGAGATCAACCCAGAAAGAAGGAAGAATAAAAGGTTTTAGAACAACAGAGACAAGAGTTAACAGATTTCATGACTAGAAGGATCGCACAGCTGATTGAAGAACAAGAAAACAAATCGAAGCTATTTGACACTAGAAGCTCGGATGTCAAAGTTGCAAGAGCATTAGAGAATTCATAGAATATTGAAGTATCTGTCTCAGATATAGAAGAAGTATTACCCCTGAGTCTTAGGAGAGAATATCAGTAGCGCGAAGTGACTATGTCCAAGGAAAATAAGAATCATAATGGGAAGAGAATCACCAAGACGAAGCTCACTGGAAAGAAGGCTAGGAAGCTAAGTAAAAATAGAGCTAAGATTGACATGCTACAAAATATTCCATAGGGAGCCTTGTAGAAGGAAAACTTGCAAAATTCAAAATTCAATGAGATATCAGACAAGTGACATAGGCCACTTCGTCGAGGTGAAGAAATATAGTCGTTGGAAGCCGATATAACCATTCGAATGATGCTCTGAATGGGTTGGAAAGCATTGATGGTTCACCACTAGACCGTTAGACTGTGCCATAATGGACAGAACATGAGTTAATGACGCCTCATACCCGTTGCAAGCAGACCGTTGCTAAGTTTCTTATTTAGTTTGTCGTGCCACGCACTAAGAATACTTTTGCTAACTGAGAATTTGAGCCCAACGCCTGATATTATTTTTCACTGAGATCATTGCCTTGTTCCCATACCCTTCATTGCAGTCTCTGAATTCAGTTTACACCCAATCTAATTGACCTCGAGCCTGTATGTCGAACAAGCTCAGCGCTGGAGAGTAAGTAGTCGAAGAAGTTTTGATTGAATTAATGACTGAGAGAGTCATGTCGGAGTGAGGGTTATCTATAGGAATCCAAGCATCATTGACAAGAGGACTGCAGGCCTCTCCTTCCACTACTCGCGTCGGGCCATCCCGACCGACCAATGAGAAAATAACAAAGCACAGAGACGACATCACGAACGCCAAACTTATTCCGTGCATTCTACTAGCTTACCTACCACCTCTAAGTGGTGCCATCACTCATGACAGTGTACCTCAAGACTTAGAGTATAATTTGATCACTACGTACCTTCTGAAAGGGCTGTCGGCAGTTCATGCCGACCAGGATAAGCTCATAGCACTGAAATTTAGTGACTTCAACCTTGGAGATTGTAAATCTTACAGCATGTTAGCCCCACTAAGTACTTAACCAGGACCAAAGGCAAGAATTACAAGATTATCCCACAGTCATGGACCCATAACCTCTCACAGTCCACCCTTCTCAATGTAATGAAGATACCACACTTCGGCAGACACCAGGAATTCAACACATGCGTCAAGTTACTGTTATCCTACTACCACAAAGGATACTTATGTTTGAACCACCGCATCACTGTGGATTCGACCTTGATCAATCGAATCACAGGGATTAGTATGAAAGGCCCTGACCCACATGAGATTTACCCGGGAAAGAACTCAGACTGAGCATTAGCGCATAGGATTAAAGAAACTTATGGAGATGTCAAGAAGGGCATGTGAGGCTACAAGGTAGCCTCTATCCAAAGCAGTGAAGTGCACCTTGCCTGTCATCTGATCGCAAGCAAGCTAGTTCACAAGAATAGACCAACCCAAGTGACTGGATTTGTAGTTGACCTCACAAGAAAGTGCGCGGAGGGGCTACAGATGAACTAGGTGCAGTACCTTGTAAACCAACTAGAGATTAATTACCAAGAGACGCAAGACCAAGGGTATGAGTTCCACTTTAGTTGGCTTCTCATACTGATCTCTTTCATCACCTTGGAGCTACCAGAAGGTGCCACTTTCCCAGATATCGAACCCTTTGAACCACTGGCCGCGAAGTTTTGTACGCTATGGTACTCCAATGACATGAACAAGCAATGACAGTCGAATGTCATCTTCCATGCCTATTACAACCAATTGAATATCACAATCTAGTCTACACCGTGCATCACCTCAAACACACTTTATAGGTTTAGACCCTTGATGGAATTCAGCGCGGAGCGCCACTTCACCTATATCACAGCAAGTGTTCATGAGCATAAAAAACAGCTCCAGTCATACTACAAGTTGACATAAGATGTCCGATATGGATAGCCTTGAAACTCTATTGGACACAGAGGGACCAAGAAACGTGACGAGGTGCAAGATGTCCATAGCAGATCGGTGAATACCACTTCGATCTCACCTGAGTAGGGAGATGATGGTGGAGATCTAGGTGGCACAGCAGTCGATTAAAACAAATGCAAAGTTACTCCACCTAGAGAGGAGGAGGATCCATCCAAGAAAAGGAAGGTTACCCCACCAAAGCCTTTGTCCCAAAAGAAAGATAAAGCCACCAGGACTACGTTTAAGACTACTCTCACCCCAGATGACTTTGACTTCTTAGTCGCTGCACTGAATGACGCTTCACCAGAGATCGCAGAAAGGAAAGAAGTAAAGCAGGAGGAGGTATTCAGTCGAATCAAGGGTGAACTTCAAGAAGTGCAGCAGTCACTACAGTCTAGCCGCGCAGTTTCTACTGCGCCCTTGACAATTGGAACAAAATAACCAGGAGATGAGCCAGCCCAATTGCACCATATTGTCGATAAAGTTGGAGCTCTCTTTCGATGAGCTCAGGAAGAGACAACACAAGCCACCCAGGCTTTGGTGCAGGCCCAAGAAGATCTTTTAGAATAGCGTAGTAATGCAGAATGAGAAAAACTAGCCCTGCAAACAAAGTGGGAGGAAGAGAAAGCAGAGCAAGGAGCAGTTTCTCACAGAGAAACTCGAGATAAAGGAACTGGTCAACATAGAAGTTCTCTCTATGACAGTCATCAAAGTCCAGACAGAAGAACGGGTTCCACAGTAGGTGGAACAACTTGAAGGAGTGATCCAACAACTTTAGCAGTGCATCATAGATATAGAACTTCGTACCATGCCTGGGACTCCTCAAGAAATAAGAGATCTAAGAGAGGCAATTGCCCGCAGTGCAGTTGGCATATTTAAAGTCCTTGAATTGGAATGCAAACAGCTAACTTCCAGGAGCGCTCAAACATATGAGAGCCTCACAGAGAATCCATAGTTACAGGCATTGGAGTCACAACTCCAAGAAGCGAAGAAGCATGCAGATATGTTACAAGTGCAACTGAAGGCATTGTCACCAGCCAAAATAATGAAGAGGTTTCCAAAGAAACGCACGGCCCAACAACAGATCCACATGATTCAAAGTAAAGTGATCGAAGTCTCCCAACGACTTCAACCAGTGCAAGAGAAGGCATGTCAACTATTCACTGAAGTTGAAAACCAAGGAGTAGAACTTGAACAAGTTGTGAGTGCAGCAGAACAACGCCTAGAGGGACCAGTCAATGACACACTCATCTAGGAATTCACTGAGCAAGAGGTCATCACACTGCAGCAGGTTGAATCATATCGATCCAAGATCGAGGTGTTTAAAGCAGAATTTCTCAGATCATAGTGACTCGGGATGAGTCACGGGTGAGTGTTGGGGGCCTATTGGCCCCTGACCAAGTTTTGGAGTTACTTGGTCATGTTTGACCATTTTTAGGACTTCGATAGCCTGTCGAAGATGGAGCACCAGATGAAGAAGATATCATGGGATCTCGGCGCACTTTTGGGCCCCTTTTTGGGTTTTGGGAATATGTAATGGGAAAGGGATGTCGATGTTGTTGGGAAAAACACCCTACGGACTAGCAAACTAGGGTCAGACTTGCATGCAGATTTTGACCGAAAAGAAACTACTTTTTTACCTACAACCCAAGATTAAAACCCCTCTTTCACAGTAAATGCATGGAAGAGGACCACCAGCCTTATTACCGGCGTTCGATGTAGATCCTTCGTTGCTCTTCGATTACTTGCTTGCGCTTCTCCTTCCACAGATGACCTACACTCAAGACAAACAACAACTATGCATGCATGCTACTTCTCTACTCAAGGGTTATAAATCAAGCATAAATTAACCAAACCATAGACAATTCATGCATTGGGATGGGAAAAGTATTCTTTTTATTACTGAAAATGAATCAACTTACAAACAAAGATGAGACCGACCACCGCTCCTTGAACCTGATCCTGGGCTCCTCTTCTTCTGTCCTTCAACTTCTTTGCGTTAAATATCCTTTGGCATGAGGAAATGCTAAAGGGTTGGGACAATGGATTATGTAAATGGGCAGAGTTTCTTCACTATATTTTTTCCTCCTCCAAATGGTACCTCTACCCCTTCTTTTATAGGCTAGAAGGAGCTAGGGTTTTGCACGAACCCTTGGCCATGCATGGCCAGGAGTTTCAGTTAACTGACCCATAGCTTTTTGTTTCGTCGGAAACTTTCCTTTTTTCGTTCTTTGTTAGGTACACGCGGGCTGTAGTGAGTCAGTCAATGTGCACACGCATGCAGTAATGGGTTAGGGCGCGTGGACCTTGACACAAGAGGATTTTCAAAGAGTTGTTCAGCAGAGTTTTGGCAAAGAAGGGATACGAGTTGGCCTGATGCCAGGTAATCATGTGTGGTGCAATTTAGGGTTATAACAGATGCCCCCTAATGTGTGAGGTCAGAAGAGAATTTGATGACCGAAATAAATTACCAATCTTTACTGATGTGTCGAATGATTGAGCCCAAGGATCAGGAACCAGGAGGTGTCATCTGCAAAATAACAAATGTCTCACCGAGGCGGGCATACCCATGCTCAGGATAAAATAGAACCATGGCTACCAATCAAATACACTGTAGATCCATGTCAAATAACTATAAAGAGTAGCCGTGAATAATACACAGCGGAGCTACATATCGAAATCAGAAAGATATACATATAGAGTACCCATCTTCCAGAAGTTGATTCGGCCTGATGGCAGTACTTCAGAGCTCGAGCAACAACTTCAAAATCTTATAAAACTCGGGTAGGAGTGTAATATGAGTGTACTACTGCACTACCCATAGGTCTTCGATGGCTCGTCGGTTATGGACTTGATAATCTTGATGATCGGACTGAAGGCTTCAGTGATTTCGAACAAGGACTTGATTGGACATTCAGGATGGCCGGGTATGCGGACAAGAGACATAT
>JZKD02S1675048.1:280007-299698 GCA_000966675.3 Picea glauca
CTCCGTGGGGGTTTCTTTTTCGTAAATTTAGTCCCTCAGGCCCAAAAAAGGAATAAAATTATACCTGAGAGTACTCTTCTAAAGAATGGGAATTTGATAGAGTATACCTTTGTTCGTACAGTTGACTGTCCGGACCGAAAAAGGGGTAAACTACTGTCGGACAGACGTGACTTCAAATTTCAGTTTAACGAGAGTGAAAGGTCACAAGATCGCTTGGCAATCTTTTCAGTTTTAGAGGGTCTGAAAAGGGATTAAAAGGAGACCCATGATTTTTTTATTTTTTTTTTTGGGAGTCCTGAGTGTAAGACAAAGAGTGAAAAAGACTCATGCAAATGAGTCTCAAACTGATATTCAGGAAAGACTATACGGACTCCCAAGCCTACAGTGGTTTTTAGAAACGGCATGGACACCATACTGCAACCAGGACCTACCTAGGGCATCCATGTTCTGGTAAGCTCTACCACCAAGTCACGACACTTCTAGAGCAGATATGACGGTTTCTGTGTCACAGCTTGATGGGATCGATCCTATAGTATAAGAAAAAGGAAACGAGATGCAAAAGTTCGGGTGGTATCCTAACCTATATGCTCAATTTGATTTTTGAAAAATAATTTTTTTTTTATGGACCGTCAATATTTTCTCAAAACTCAAAAAACATTGTCCCAATACCCGATCAAATCCCTCCCATATAACTCCTGGATCACTCTAAATGGTTTTTGGTATAAAGAAATTGATAAGGGAGGCCAAAAAAGTGACAAAAAGAGGCCAAAAATTCTATAAATAGAATATGGCAGGTCATTATCACCATTGTTGATTACGAAATTGACTCTGGAGCCAAAAGACCCCCTCTGCCAAAGATAGTGATTCCGGGAGCTACAGTGGACGAAACGAACTTCTTCTTGGACCAAGTAAGTACAAACTCCCTTATCTAGCTATTCAATACTTCAATTTAGTTATTTAGTTGGTTTTTTGGGTGGGTGTCGACCTTAAAAAGGTTGGCCCTAGGTACACGCAGGTTGTCTCTGGACAGGCCGCGTGTACACGCAGGCAGAGTAAAGTCTCCCCGCATGTACACGCAACTATCATCTCTACAACCCGTGTGTACCCCCCTTTTATGATGAAAAAGAAAACTAAAAGGAAGTACTGACCCTCCTTTACCCTGTTGTGTTGACAGGATGTATGTTCAGTGGAGGGAAAGGGAGCATGAGGCAATCAGTGAGTTGGTTGTTGCAGATCCGAATGTTGTGGCCATGTTAATGCAATGCGGTTTACTCAAATTCTTCATATTTCCATTTATGCGTGCGCAACCAAGGCTACTGAATGCATTGATTGACTACTGGTATCCTGATGCAGAGGCATTTATGCTAGAGGGGCAATCACTGGTGCCCACCACCGAGGATATTTACTTTCTGACTGGCCTCTCAAGGAGAGGGGAACCAGTCAACTTCCAGACTTTTCCTGCGGGGCCGAGTAAGATCTCGGAATTGATAGCTGATCACTATGAGGCTGGGACCAAACATGCGGGCTCCCAGTTACCCATTAGCAAGATTACCAACTTAGCGTTGCAGACTATCTTGTTATTGATTGGGTGGATTACCGGCTCAGCAGTCGTGCATCAGGCTTCGCGTGCACAGATGAATTGTGCCATTCAGTTCATGAATGCACAAATTTTTTATTAGAGTACCACACTGCTCGAGTGTATGAAGAGGCAATTGACAGATTTCCAACAGTGGACACAGAGGAACTTCAGGTTCGGGACCATCTTGTGTTCATTCTTTTTTGAGAGAGTTCCTAGTTTCAGTCCTTGGGTTGTAGTACGAGGACATCAGGCCTCTTTCCCTGTAGTGTGTAGATGGGCAATATTACTGCCGCGACAGGGTGGCGGAAGGACCGTTGAGTCCTTCGACGATGATTTCTTTGCTTGGCTGTCATGACAGATCCCTGTTATCGAGGACTACCTGTATGCAGGGATAGATTTCTCTAGAGATCATGAGATACCCGTGCCTCCTGGTGAGGAGCGAGGGGAGATGGGTGAGTCTCCACCTTTGTAGTTTTTTTTTTTTGCATATGTAATTTTTATGTCTTTTTGTTATATATATCATTTATTGTATGCCGGATTATTTTAAGGGTAAACGTTTGTTGCATGCAGATGTGGGACCCGTGCGACCTATCGATTATGCACGGAACAGGTGTCGTCCACGACCGGAAGCCGCGGCTGTCGCCACTAGGGGAGCAGCAGTAGCAGGGAACCTCCCATCCAGAGAGGCTGAGAGGGTCCTTAGACAAATTGAGCGGAACTTCACTGCGCTCACTCGCATAGTCCCGATGGCAGAGATAGAGGACCTGTCGCCATCCATGCAACCTCATGTTGTGGGGGCACCTCGGACATGGGTCTGATTGTTTAGGTGTTTATCTCATGTTGTAGATGATTATAACAGGGCCCATAGGCCCTGAACAGACTTAGACTCTTTATGTGCCACGGGCGCCTACTTGTATATATTTTTTGAGGGCATAAGCCCGGTGACTCGTTACTGTTCCCATTTTTTAGGCACTTGCGTCCATCTATGTACTCTGAGTATTTTATGATGTTTATATATGGTTTTTATCTTTTTTGTGTCTTATGGATTCTGTGTGAAAAAATGTATTTACATGTTTATGTCCATGTTCTTTTATATGTGGGAAATATGCCAATCTAAAATTTGATTAGCTAGAGTATCTATAATTTGGTTTAATCTCCTAGGAACATGAAAATATGTAATGTAATCAAAATTTCGTTCTAAGAGACGTACCCTAAGGAATCGTCAGTGTAAAGTTGGATCATGAACCCGATATACTCTGTTTAGCTACGACACAACCAGTTGAGCGTCGAGATAGACCCGGAGATGAGAGATACCCAATGACAAGGCGTCATGAAGCAACTCAATAACTGCACTATACTCGGCGATATTATTTGTGGTGTCACCTAAGCATATACCTCCGGAAGATAACAACTGACCCCGAGGTGTAAACATTACCCAAGCTGCGGAGGCAAGCCTCTGTGTGTGTCGAATAGCACCATCTGCATACCCAAAGAACACTTCAGACTCACTTGACATCTTCCATATTGACGAAAGATAACATCAATGACACGTCCATAACACTTTAAAAGAAACTTAAAAAGTAATAGTACAAAGACTATACATATGTTACAAAAAGTTACCCACAATGACCTTTCTATGAGTAATAATTCTTGAGGTAGAGCCCATTTCTAGGCTCCACCAAATCATTCCCTTCAAAATCAACCAAATAATAAGCGCCCTTTTTTAATACCTCTTTTACAATGAAGGGTCTGAACCACATGTGTTTAAACTTTCCTTCCCCCAGTGGGTCCTTGTCTTGGTCGTAGACTAGGACAAGGTCGCCTTTAGAGAAAATCTGAGGATGAACGAACCTATCATATTGACACTTGACCTTATGTTTGTGAGCCTCGTTGGCCAAGGTCGCATCACGACGTTTCTCATCAAGATGATCAAGGTGTACTAACCGTTCTTCAAGCGGAGAAGTGTCTGGAAATAACTAACTGCCAATTTCAGAGATGGGATTTTACATTCGATGGGCAAGACTACCTCCAGCCCGTAAACGAGTTGAAAAGTTGAGAAACCGGTTTCAGTCTTAACAGATGTTTGGTAAGCCCATAATGTCAAGTATAACATCAAATGCAAATTTGACTTGGTTGAGGGGATAGTTCGTTGCAGAATAGTCTTAAGAGTTTTGTTTACAGCTTCTACCTGCCCATTGGCTTGGGGGTAGTAAGGTGATGAATGTTCCTGCCGTAACCCAACATTTGATGTTAATTCGGTCATCATTTGGTTTTGAAAGTGACTTCCATGGTCAGTGACAATCTCTCTCGGGACGTCGAACCTTGCTATGATCTGGTTGAATAAGAAGAGAGCTGCAGTCTCTCAATCATCTTTAAACGTTGGCATAGATTCGACCCACTTAGTGAAGTGGTCAACAGCTAGGATGATATAGCGATGCCCCCTTGCTGATGGGGAGTTTCATGTAGTGTAATCAATCCCCCACTTAGTGAAGGGACCAACTGTGATGACAGGAAACATAGAATCTAGATGTGCCCTCATCTTCCGAGAGAATATTTGGCACAAATGGCACTTCTTGACTGATTCGATACAATCTTTGATAAGTGTCGGCCAGAAGTAACCGGCTCGTAGAATCTTTTGGGCTATTTCCAACCCAGATAAATGACTGCCACAAGATCCAGTATGGAAATCGTTGAGCACCATGATGGCCTCCTCATGAGTGAGACATCGATGCAAGATCCAGTCTACACCTCTCCGATACAAGGTACCATCGAGTATGAGATAATTCTTATCCTGATGGCGTATCCACCGACGCTCGTCACGAGAAGCAAAGGTAGGGAACTTCAAAGTCTGGAGATAGATAAGTATATCTCCGTACCAGGGGTCTGAAGATGCAATCAAAAACATATCCCCCCGGATAGGCGATTCCTCAGGCACAATGTCACCTGACTCAACTAGAAGTTCTGAAATAAGCTCTGCGAAGACCAATGACTTCTTGGACTTTGCTGAAATGAATTCTAAGTCGAATTCTTGGAGGATGACTATCCACCTACTGATTTTTCCGCCTATAACTCGTCGTTTCAACATGTACTGGAATGGATTCACAACAGCAATGACGGTGGTCTTGTGAAACAGAACATAGTGACGGAACCGTTGAACAACATGAACTGCTGCCAACGCAAGTTTTTTGATATGAGAATAATTGAGTTCTGGTCCTACGAGGCCTCAGCTCAGGTAATAGATCACGTATTCTGAGAACGAATCGTCTTCCTGAACTAAAACCATGCCTATGGTTGACTCTGCGGCAGCCAAATATAATAAGAAATCTTTGTTATAATTAGGTGGTCGTAGCAGAGGTACGGTTGTGAGGGTGTGTTTTAATGCGTCGAAAGAGCATTGAGCGGCTTCGTCCCAGAAAAAAGGAATGTCTTTCTTTAGTAAACGCATAAATCCCTTGGTGATTTTGGCATAGTTGGCGATGAAGCGTCGTAAGAAGTTCGCCTTGCCTTGTAGACTCTGAAGTTGTAAGATTGTGCGTGGGGTGGGGAAACTGGATTATTGCCTCCACCTTAAGAGGATCGACCATGATCCTTGTTGTTGATACGATGAAACCTAACAAACGTCCTGACGTTACACAGAAGTTGCACTTGTTTGGATTCAAGCAAATCCTGAAGTAGCGACAATGTTCGAAGATTAGTCTAAGGTGTGTGGGATGATCTGTTTGCTTGCGAGAGCATGATGCTAAATCATCTAAATAGGACTCAACTATATGTTTGAGGTCATGAAAAGCAAAAGACATGGCCCACTGGAATGTGGATCCATCATTTTTAAGGCCAAAAGGAATCTTACGATATGCGAATGTACCCCATGGACAAATGAATGCCATTTTGTGTTGGTCTTCAGGTTTGATTTGGATTTGATTATATCCCGAAAAAACCATCCATGAATGAAAAGGCTTCACAACCGGCACATTCATCAATGATCTAGTCAATGAATGGTGTTGGAAAATTATCTTTGGGACATGCCTTGTTCAAATCACGAAAATCGATATATACACGAATCGTGCCTTGTTTTTTATTGACCGGCACAGGGTTTGACACCCATTGAGTCAAATGAATAGGATAAATGAAACTTGCCTTTAGCAATTTCTCAACCTAAATCTTGATGGCTACCGCTTCCTTAGGATTGACTGGACGAATTTTTTGTCGAACAGGCTTGGCATCAGGATACGTTGTGATTTCATGTTCAACTATTTTCGGATCGATACCTGGAATTTCCTCATAAGACCAGGCAAAACCGTCACGAAATTCTTTGAAAAGATCTATGTAAATTTGAATATCTTCGGGGGAGAAATCTGCTCCGACGAAGACATTCTCCACGATGCCAGGGTTTCAAGAGATGTTGATGGGTATGGTTTCAGCAATAGTCACCATATTTCCCTCAGCATAAATTTCCTGTGTAGCTAAGAAGTTAATAGGACATGGACGATCTCCCGTCATGGTAACGGTGAATTCTCCTGCTTAGATTCGGCTTAACTCTGGGAGGAAATATGATCTGTGATGAAGATATTCCCAAGGTTTGTCTGGACTAGTCATTGCTTCGATTACTACTTCGTCAGAAGGCAAGACTAAGTCTAACGAATCGACGTTAGCAAGAGAACCCTGAGCCCAAATAGGCTCTAGAAGTGGATCTAACTCTTGTGCGGGAGCCGGATCAGGGTTAGCTGAAGCTTGCTGGACTAAAGAGTACGCTACTTCAGTGGCCGACAAGGGCATGGAAATGATGGGGTGCCCTGTCTCATCCATCGTGGCCGATGGGGAAGGAAGAATCCAAGGATCCTCAAAGTAAGTCGTGCGGAACGACGAAACTTGAAAAATATCAACCTTATGGTGATTAGATATAAATTTGACATCGTCGTGAGGAGGTGGGTAATCGAAGGTACCCATCAAGGAAGGGAAAAAACCAAATCCTACGTTAATGACACCTAGTTGAGGATTATCTATCATTGGGACCGTGGATGCCCCCAAAGCTGGGTCAGGTCTGGAAAAGGACAGTTGATCGATGGTCATTATCCGGCCTTCGTGTGGAAACAACAAGACTCGAAAAACTGTAGCAACCACAGCTTGCATAGCATAAGTCCAACTCCATCCTAACAAGAGGTTATAGTCAAGGGGAGCATTGACTACCTCTACTTCGACACACACGATCTTCCCTCATAACTGCATAGGGAAAGAAGGAACGATGCCATGTGGTCAGAAAGAACGACCGTCGAAAGCAATGAGGAGAGTAGGTGATGGAGACAAAGTGGACTGGCCAATGGCCTTCCAACATGCTAATGACATAGCGCATGTAGAGGCGCCCTCGTCGACCACCATGCGGAAGATATTCCGTGTAAAAGTTTTCGTGGGATGATCCACTACTATCTGAAATGTTACATGGTAAGGCAGACGAGGTTTTAAGTCGGTTGTATCTAACATGAT
Source organism: Picea glauca (assembly GCA_000966675.3). Taxonomy (NCBI): domain Eukaryota; kingdom Viridiplantae; phylum Streptophyta; class Pinopsida; order Pinales; family Pinaceae; genus Picea; species Picea glauca. The sequence goes on from JZKD02S1675048.1 coordinate 287,065, forward strand.
GGTACCCGGATTACAAGTCTCAGTAGAACCCAAAGCAGTTAACAAGGCTTTCCTCTGAGCAGGAAAACTTTGGAGGACCTCCAAAGAAGACATCGCACAAGGGGTTTGTGATAAATCCTCCACCATAGAGTAATTTTGGGTGGCTCTTGCGTTTGGTTTGTGAGAAGAGTTTTTAAATGCACCCTTTGGAATGCATGTCATTGTTTCTCCCAACGTCTTCTCGATCTGTAGAGGAAGAGATGGGAGATAAACTTCTTTACCCTTCTCAAAAGTGCTTGGTTTACTATAGTCGTGCACTCTAGTCGTTATGAAAGCATCACCCCTAACCATATATACGTTCGCGGATGAGGGATTATTTGGAGGAGGGAAGGTTTCTTGGCTTCCCCCTTCTATACTTGTAGAGGCTTGAGTTAAATTTTGCCCATGTTGAAAAGGATTACTCAACACTGCCTGTTGTTCCTATGTGACAAACTTTTGCACCTCTGCAAGTCGAGGAAAAAGATGGGTCAAGTGGTATTCCGCACACAAGTTGCACGGATACCGCGCCTTCCGTTTTTCCATAGTGTCCCCACCAACATTGTCAGTGGGTTTTTTATCCCCCTTACTCTTCTTTCATTGTTTTTTCTTCCCTTCAGGCTGTTGGGTGGCATTTGGGTTAGTCGACTGCACGGAGTGTATGTTCGACGTTTGGGTAGGGGGAGCAGCCAAAGCAGTAGTTTGGTTGTCCACTGTGTGTTGTATGGATAAATGTTGCAACTGTTTTGTCAATTGCTCATCGGGCTTGGTTTGTGCTGAACCAACAATACCATCGGCATGCGGTCCATCTCTCTGTCTAGTTTTATCCAGTATCAAACGTGGCGCATCTGGCAAGATGTTGTATAATAAACCAGACTGAGAATATATGAGCTCAAACTATTGAGCCCTCATGATGGAATCTTCTTTGGAGAAAACTCTGGAAGTCACGACGTATTTGGATAACTGAGGGAACAAAGACTTAAGGAACCACTCAAGCAGGAATGCTGGTGGGACTGGTACTTTGATTAGACTCTTCCGGCGTCTCCATTCTCGGATATGATCAGAGATATGGTCCGCTGTTGTCTGTTCAAAACTGGTGAGCAGCTCTGTGCCAGCGTCATATCTCACAAGTAACTGAAAATGGTTAAGGAAGGCCATCGCCAGTTTGCCAAACGAAAAGTATCTTGAGCGATCGAGCTCGATGTACCATTTCGCGACACTCCCGATAAGAGTACATTGAAACAATCACAACTGGATGGAGTCATCTTTCAATGAGTTAGATGAACACCAAAGATGGAAGGTAGTCACATGATCACCTGGATCTTCATTAGGCTTGGCCTTGAAATTTGGAATGTCTGAAGGCAACTTCGTTGGCATAGGAGGCCAACGTGGATCGTGACAAATAGGATCATTTAACAACCTTGTCAAATCTGGCAAGTGTAAAGTTGCCAGGAATGATAGTTTGGGTTGTTGCTGATAACCTGGGAAAAAGGGTCCTGGAGTTTGACTGGCACCAGGTTGCCAGGAAAAGTTTGGCTGCTGGCTCGAATTCTGGTAGAAACCATGGCCCTGACCAATGTAAGGATTTTGCATCTGTGGAGACATCATCGACTGATTTTCCATAAAGGACATAGGGTGTTGGGCATGCATCATGTTCGAAGGACTTTGGGAAGGATTACCCCATGTCGGTCTTGATGGGAGAGGCATAGTAGTCTGTCCAGGGTTCCATTGACTGTGGAACGAATTACCCCAGAACGACATTCTAGAGGAGGGAACGGATCCTTGTCCTGAGTTCCAAGGTCCTGCTATATGTGCCCCCTGCTCAGGAATAGTACCCTGCGCAGGAGTAGACTGTCCAAAAATGGGATGGCTCCCAGATGGGAAAGTGGTGGATGAGAAAGTGTTGTTACCAAATGTCCCATTCCAAACAAACGGTGTTGAACCTACCGTCGTACTATGCGCAGGGGTTCCTTGACTCCTTGCTCCAAATAAACTAGTGTGTGTAGGCTTCCCGGCGGACTGCTGATGCGGACCACCAAGCGAAGGGGGCGAAGGAGGGATATGACCTCCTGCATAAGGAAAATCATTAGAAGGGACAGGAGTGCCCCCAAGTTGACCTTACAGAGGAGTGTTAGAGCTCCCTACCCCCAGAGCCAAAGTCTATAAAGTGGAGTAGGTTAGTGCAGGACTTGCACCCGAACTAGGCATATCGTATGAGAACGGAGGGCCTGCCGCACTAGGTGTGAAGGGGGTTGTGTCCGCCGCCATAGACAGGTTCGGTCCACTTTGTGACATAGTTGTGGCTGAGCCCATGGTGGCGCGGACCGACAGCGGTAAGTTAGGAGCTGACTCTCCTGTGGTAGCAATTGTGGTGGGAATGGAAGAATTCCTAGAAGAAGTAACAACGTTTGTTTCCATAGCTGTGTGTGGCACTGACTGACGTTCGTGAAATTGGATTGGTGCAATAAACGGTGGCCAGGTATTAGTGGTTTGGGTTTCAACTGAGCCAAGAGCGGTGGTTGATTCCTCTGGGAGTTGTTAGGGCACAAAGGTTTGTAACCCGGCCTCTTCGAAAGACCCTTGTTGGTCTAGCTTCCACCTTAATGGTGGCGGGGGTGGCTCCAGTGTAACTGGTGGGAGGCCCAGAATCCTTCGTGACCGGTGGAGCTCGGGATCCTCCACTGTGTGAGAAGATCCAAGACACGCTAAGGTATTCTACATGTTCAAAAGTAACATGCACTAAAAAGAAGCCCCTAAGAGATAAGACAAGCAACCACTAAACTATTTGGAAGAACAGTTACAACAACCATCACTAGATCAACTTACCGGTGCAAGTGAAACTTGAACACGGAAGCACCCTCTGGGTATACTCTGCAAAGCGTGGCTCGATGTCTGTAATAGGTACCGTGGTATACCCCCGTAGTCACCTGTGTATGTCTCTAAAACTATTGGCAACTAGGTTTCCAGCACGCGAATAGTCACCAGGAGGGTACAGTTGAAAGTCGGGTAGACCACAATGAGCACGGTATCAAGACCGAAACCTGTCAAGGGTATCAAGAGAAAATTGTATGGAATACAACTGAGGACCTTGAATGGATTCGAGACCCACGAAACCCCGTGGAAAATGCAAATGACAGAATCCCAAAACAAGCCCTCGATATGTGTTCTCCACTACGATTGGTCCAGCTTTGGAGGGGTTATCTCCGCTACCTTTCCGCACACGACCTCGTGTTTATCCCTTGTGTTAGAGGGGGCTTCTGGATAACTTCCACAAAACTGGACTTAGACACTACCTATCGCAGAATCTAATGTTTGGTTTTGAATGGCCTTGGAGAGTTTCCTCTCCAACCAGCAACCAGCAAGACTCAGACAGGATTCCAAAAAACCCCCTGAGAATGTGAAATTCTGGCAGGGAAGAGGAGGACTGCCTCTAAGGTTCTCTGAATTCCTACACTCTACTGTTATCTCTACAGCTAGCGTTCACACGCGGGATGTAAGAGGATAGGGCGTGGGTACAAGCGTGCAGGAATTCTACAAGCTGTGTGTACCTCTGTGTGTCCCGATAACTACCGTCAAGCAAAAGTTAGGGAAAATTGGTATGGAAAACCAGGCTCCCTGCTACCTCAGACCTTACAGAAAAAGACAGGCAAAGAAAAATAGACAACCTAATCTTTAAAATACCCAAAAACTCAAATGAATCCAGAAACCCTAAAGAGTATTCTCCCCAGTATGGTCGCCAATTCTGTTGTTGGGAAAAACACCCTACGGACTAGCAAACTAGGGTCAGACTTGCATGCAGATTTTGACCGAAAAGAAACTACTTTTTTACCTACAACCCAAGATTAAAACCCCTCTTTCACAGTAAATGCATGGAAGAGGACCACCAACCTTATTACCAACATTTGAAGTAGATCCTCCGTTGCTCTTCGATTACTTGCTTGCACTGCTCCTTCCACAGATGACCTGCACTCAAGACAAACAACAACTATGCATGCATGCTACTTCTCTACTCAAGGGTTAGAAATCAACCATAAATTAACCAAACCATAGACAATTCATGCATTGGGACGGGAAAAGTATTCTTTTTATTATTGAAAATGAATCAACTTACAAACAAAGCTGAGACCGGCCACTGCCCCTTGAACCTGATCCTGGGCTCCTCTTCTTCTGTCCTTCAACTGCTTTGCATTAAATCTCCTTTGGCATGAGGAAAGGCTAAAGGGTTGGGACAATGGATTACGTAAATGGGCATAGTTTCTTCACTATATTGTTTCCTCCTCCAAATTGTACCTCTACCCTTTCTTTTATAGGCTAGAAGGAGCTAGGGTTTTGGACGAACCCTCGGCCATGCATGGCCAGGAGTTTCAGTTAACTGACCCATAGATTTTTGTTCCGTCGGCAACTTTCCTTTTTTCGTGCTTTGTTAGGTACACGCGAGCTGTAGTGAGTCAGCCAGCGTGCACACACATGTAGTAATGGGTTAGGGCGCGTGGGCCTTGACACAAGAGGATTTTCAAAGAGTTGTTCAGTAGAGTTTTGGCAAAGAAGGGATATGAGTTGGCCTGATGCCAGGTAAGTATGTGTGGTGCAATTTAGGGTTATAACAGTCAGCCCGTGGGTTCACCCATGCTTAGGCCCACTTTTGTAAATGTATAAATAGATGTCTAGGCATCTAGTAGAGTAGTATTGTATCTATGTGATGTAAGCTAAGTGCTAATATACTATGTAAGTGCTCGGTGCATGACTATAAAAGGCTTGCAGAGCTTAGTGCAAGTCCCTGTGTGAAGATATAGAAGGCTTTGTGTTGTGAGCGCAAGGAAGAAGGATCTAACAAGTTGCGCAGATCTTCTGTCTTATGCGAAGAAGGGTTTTGGTGGCTTTGTGCTTGTAACCGATTGAAGATGCTAATAAAGAAGAAGTGTTGGTGGATGTATCCCTGGGGAGGGGGTGAACCACGTAAATCTGTGTGTTATTCTTTGTGATTTGACTTAATGTGTTTATCCTTGCATTTGCAAAGTGCTTTGATATATATAGATAGATATACTTATGATTTGTGCTTCTTAGATGTGTGAATGTTAGATATGACATGTATGAAGGTGCTTAGTGTTGATATACTGGATCTGATCTGTTTTACTATTACTATGTGTTGAAATATCTTAGATCTAGGTGACTGTTGTGATGCTTTGTGCTATTTGTGAAGTATAATAAGGGTTGAATATTGATGAATGATTGATGCTAAGTCCTATGTAAGTGATATAATCACAGATCTGTTTCCCAGCTAAGGTTGTAGACACCTGAGTCTCACAACCACCCCTGCCTCTACCTCGTGTGAGACTTCATCTTCTTAGTAGGTGTTGCCCAAAGGGTCGATAGTTAGGGTTTTTTTGGTGCATTTTTCTACCGTTGAACCTCACATCTGCCCCTATGCCAACAGTGTCTGAACATATTTTTTCATGTAATAGAATTCACCAGGGCAATGTCTATTTCTACATACCTCGCACCAGGGTAGGGTAACTTGATTCAAGGGGATCCAAGCTCCAGAGGCCAGGTATTCATGGAATAGGGGACAATGTTCCTTGTCATGGCCTTCTGATTTGCATATGACACACCAAATATCTTCCCTTTTGTCTTTTCCATTTTATTTCTTCATATCTTCGACCTGCAGAGACAAACTAGTTAGCTGACTCAAGATTTGACTCATACCTAAACTAGATTCTCCCATAGGGGATGATTCTAGCTTCATGGCGATCTCCAATGCCTCAGCCTATGAAGCATTCTTCTATTGCATCAAAGGAACTCTGATGTGTGGCAAGAGAGCAGCAATGAACCATTCCTTGTTCTACTCATCTGGGATTTGGAAACTCAGATGGCATGTGAAGGTCTTAAATCTTTGATTGAACTCCCATACTGGTTCAGCTATTCTCTTCTTGATTTCTTTTAGTTCTGTAATGCACTGTGACTCCGACTTGGGTTTCTTGAACTCGTAAATCAGCGCATTCTTGATCTCATTCAACAGTCTAGGTTGGGCAATTAGCTTAACAAACTTCATGTACCAGATCAGTGTGCAGTCTATTAGGGTAGTACTAAACTGAGCTCATTTGACAACTTCATCGATGATGTTCTTAATACTCCATACGGATTTTCATAGAAACCAGTGCTGATCAGGATCTTCAGATCCATCTCCTTTGAAGGTGGGTAACCTCATCTCATCTGCCATATATCTTCCTAGGTTTCCTGATTGAGTATGTGTTGGGATACTAGTGACAGTGCTATGAACGCTCAGGTGACGCTGATTACTCTTATTGCTTAATGTTGTTGAATCAACAGGAGGAGTAATAGTACTTACTTTAACAATCTGCACAGTTCCTGAAGCTTCTGGCTCTTCCTATCGAGGTTCTTCATCTTTCCCTTCCTATGGCATAGCGGAATCTGAATTCTCTTTGTCCGTCAGATCTTCCTCTTCTCCACTGTAGAAACCCTCATCCCCGTAGTTCTGCTTAAACAGGATCACCAGAGGAACTTCTTTGAACACTCTCCCACTACGCATATGTCCAACCTCTGTGTCATTGTCGTTGTCTGTGTTCTTATTATCTCTTCAATCCAATAGACTACTATATATTCAAGATGTTCTTCTCATGCAATAGCATCTTGATCGTCAACTTCAGAAAATGTAAAAAAATTCCTCTAGGTCCCTTAAAGAAGTATCTCTCTGCTTGGCTATAGGATTCTACTCTGTCAACAACAAACTCAGTGATATACCCTCCAATGGTACTATCAAACCAGTGATCTACTTCTCTTGACACGACATTATCAACTCTCTTGGCCTTCTTGATCAACGTCGACATCCAAACCACGGGTGGCCTAGATATGATCTCAAATTGGGTATCTGCTAACCTCTCTAGCCACTCGTATAAATCTCTATGGATTCCTCCAAAGAAAATCTCATGTATATCAGTAAATATATATCTTTCTAGCCAATCTTTTGTACTAATATTAGGGTTCTTGTTCTGGGCTTCAGTGAAGTCCTTTTCTTGATCTTCTATCCACTTCTGAATCTTTGTCTTTGATGGAAACCACCTTGACATTCCCTCAAGAATATTCTTGTCCCGGCAACAAAACCATTTGTTGGCACATGGGCAGACCCAGGTTTCATCTCTAAGAGCGCACCAACAAGCCCTAACTACTGGCCCTTTCGGCAAAACCTGGGAAGCAGATGCAGTCTCACCTGAAGTAGCTATGGGGGGGTTGCAGGACAGAGATGTCTACAACCAAAGGGAACACCAAGTGGATCTAATACAAGAGAAATACAACATTTATATATCACTTACCAGTTCATATCTACTCCGCACAACTGAGCATCAATTACGCACACAATACAAGATATACATGGTTCACCCTTAGGGATGCGCCCACAGAATTGTGCTTTATAATGTATTAAGATGAAGCATACAGTTCTTTTCTGCACTCTCAACTAGTAGATCTTATTTCTTCTCTTCTCTATCTCTCCCCTTCCTGCGAACCCAACTACAAGACTGATCTTCGCACCCAGTTGTAGATCTTACAATACGATAAGGCTCTACACTCAACACGTCTCTCTCACACAATCATACTCACTCGATCACATAATAGTAAAGAATCCTCAACCAATTTAGTACCAACCCATCACAGGTCCTTTAGACCTCTATTTATACATTACAATAACTCACCGACAACCTTAGGTTGAGACCTAAGTGTCAAAACCCTAGATACAAAAACCCTAGGTCTCTAAAACCCTAGGTCAACTTGACCTGTGTTTTCAAGGCTTCACTAGCATGTCTTTCCTTCCTCTGCTCCAAATCATCCAACTGTGGCTTTTTCTGAGAGTTGAGTTGTCCACGATCCATCTTCCTTGTTGATCTGTCATCCTTGATCTCCATGTCCAACATCTTACTTTCTCTTACTTCGCTCCATCTTTTCTACTCTTTTGCTCACTTTGACCTAGTAACAGTCACTATGTCTTTCGCATGGTTTGCATTTTGCATTTTCTTCCTTGATCTTCGCTTTCTTCCATAACCAAGGGCCAACAGAAGGCCTGACATGCAGTCCATCGAGATGGATTCCCAGGGCCTTCCAGGAGTAACCAGAGGGGTTTACATCCTTTTTTATTAATGGCTAGTTTGGAAATGGAACAGGAAGTGCAAGACCTAATATACTTGCTGACATCATGTCAACGTTTCAGCCAATAGAAATGTTGTTGCACACGACCACTGTATTTTCTATTCCAAAGTGTCTTGCCACCCGATTGTAGTGGGATTCTTAAATCAACTTCGCTTACTTTCCTGATGGAATGTAGAGATGGTCCAGATGGAACAACAACACATTTTGAAGATGGAAATCAGTGACACTTGTGTTTGTGCCCAACGTCTGGTAGGTGGTAATGAATCAGGATCTCTCTCATAGATTTGGGGCCATCCGAAGGTCTCATGGCCACAGGAGTTTAGCACCGTGGTGAGTGCTACAACTGGCGGGTGATTGAGGCAATCAGCGACACGGTTGGTGCTTCCTATATTATACTTGATGTTGAGATGGAACTGCTGCAATTATGTGGACCACTTCTAATGGTGGTCATTCTACAATTTTCCCTGAGTCTGCATGAACTACAGTGGATTATGATCTTTGTGGATGATTATATCCTTCCTAAGAATATAATGCCTCCACTAGCAGTAGGATTGCACAATGGAGTACATTTCTTTGTCATAAGTAGGGTACTTACAGATTACATCTGATAGTTTCTCACTATGATAGGCCACGGGGTGCCCGTGATAAGTGAGAATTTCTCCCACAACATAGTTGGAAGGATATGTCTCAATCTCAAAGGGTTTTTACAGGTTGGGTAATGAAATCACTGGGGATGAGAAAAAGTGTTGCTTCAAATCATCAAACGCTTTTTGTTGTGATAGTCCCCACATGAAATTTTCCTTACCACAGCCCATGGTTACTTGGTTGAGGGTCCATGCAATATGGGAGAATCCCAACACGAACCTGTGATATAAATTGGCAAGGTCTAAAAATATCTAAAGATCAGTGAGCATGGTTGGGGTTGGCCAATAATGAATGACCTAGATCTTAGTTGGATCCACATGCACCCCATGCTCATCAACAATGTAGTCTAGGTACTGGACCCTGTCCATGTCGAAGGAGAATTTTTCCAAATTTTCATATAACTTGTGTTGTTGCAGAGTGTGCAGAACCTACTGAATATGTTGCAAGTGTTCCGTCCAATTATTGTTGTAGATGAGGATTTCATCTAGATACACCACCACAAAATAATTGGTGAAAGGCTGCAAGATATCGTCCATCATCCTCATGAAATTTTTTGAGGTATTTTTCATACCAAAGGGCATGACCAACCATTTAAAAATACCTTCTTTGGAATTGAAGGCAGTTTTCCATACATTTTCTTCTCTATTGGGACCTAATGGTATCCATACTTCAAATCAATTTTACTAAAGCATTTGGTCCCCTTGAGTTGGTTAAGGAGATAGTCAATTCAGGGAATTGGGTACCGGTTCCTGACTGTGTTTTTATTTAGGGACCAGTAATCGATGCAAATTTGCCAGGTCTCATTTTTCTTCTGCAAAAGCACGATTGGGTTTCCACATGGTGATGAGTTGGGTTGGATGTGCCCCTTTTGGAGAAGTTCTTAGATCTGTCACTCGATATCCTCGTTTTCTAGAATAGAGCGGTGATAGACTGGCCCACTGGGTAGTGGTGCGTTGGGGGTCAGATCGATTGAATGCTTGACCTGATAATGTAGAGGTACCCAGTGGGTGAGGAGAATATGTATTTGTATTCTTCTACAACCTTACACATTTTCTTCTGCTACATGGAGATTTCGACCGCGGAGGCCATGGATGTGGCTACAACCTTTCGCTCACTTTTTAAGCGACTCATGAAGAATAAAAACTTCCTGGTATGAGAGATGCCATTTGTGCATTTCTTGGCAGAGATCGAGGAAATACAAGTAGGTGTGACTACCTCGGGTATCCTATATAATTTCCTATCCAAAGTAATAATAACACTACGAGGCCTAGACTCATATATAGCATGACATTTCCATAAATAAGGTTGGCCAAAAATAACATCAAAAACTTCAAGGGGATCAACATCACACAATACCTCATCTTTGAAGGCCTTGATGTCATAGGACATATGACATTGTTGGCTGACGTGAAGATCCCTTCCTTGGAAAAGCCACCTGATGGCGTATGGTTGCAGGTGTGGCATTGTCGATAGGGTCAACCATTTGATGACCTCTGTTGATATAAGGTTCTTCTGGCTATCACTATAAATGATGAAGTGCAACGGAGTACCCTTCACCCACATCTATGAATGAAATAGGCGCTTTCCTTCCTCTGGCTCATTAGGTTCATCGGGATGGATCTTGGTGGTAGAAACTATGGCACTAAGTCCCGCGTCAATAATCTGTCTCCCCTTTCCTGGTTCTGACTCAGAGTCAAAACCTGCATAAAATTCATAGGCTTTCACCTCTGCCACCCATGACTGCTTTGAGTGTAAATCAGCAGTGTTATGTGAGGGGCCCTTATGGAAGTCGCACCACTTCCCAGTGACTTTATTCATATTTCCATTTTCCTTCTTTGTTTGTGGCTTAGACTGGTTGTCCTAAGGTTGTCCATATTTTCTCTGCCCTTTGTTATGATGTTTTGGGCTACCTTTTCCCTGCTTTTGCTGTGAGGGGTTCCCAGACCCAAACTGTCGCGTATTTTGTTTAATATTCTACTCAATTTTGACAACATATCGATAGGTTGCACCCAATGACAAAATGTCCAGAAACTCCATTTTTTCTGGATGTATCTATGCAGACCATCGTGGTACTTGAGCACCAGATGTCGCTTAGAATCTTTGATACCCAGCTTGGTGTGCAAGGTATGGAAGATATTTGTGAACTCTTGAACTGCTTGGTCCCTTTCCTATCATAGTGTGGTCCATCTTGTATACATGTTTTCATAACTTCCAACATGGTAGTATTTTTCCTTAATAGTATCCCTGAAGGACTCCCAAGTAAGTGCGACTGTAAATCATGAGGGTTCCTTTTTTTCCTTTTTCTCACATAAAGTCGCCCACCAATATTTGACATGGGGAACGACTTTGAGGAGTGCAAATGTAATATTTTCTCTATTGAAAAATTTATGGACAGAAAAATATCCTTCGAGAAGATTCAACCATTTGTCTACAACATTTTCGTCTATCTGACCTTCAAATATAGGAATATCAAAGTTTATATGTACCTTGAAGGGGGTGACACCTCCGTTCAAGGAAGATATGTCTCTTGTTGGTAGTCGTCGAAGGATTTGCACAAAATTATCCATCATCTCGTTCCTATGTTGCATGAGGGATTTCTCGAACAACGGTTTCAAAGGATCTCCTGTCCCATCATATTTATTTTCTCCCTCCATGGAAGGTCGTTTGGGCGTGCGAGATCGCTTGTCCTCAAGAGAAACAAGCTCGAAACCCAATTCTTTGTACCATGCCCTCGTCGAGAAAATTCACTAAGAATGACAAGCAGCAGACTGCTCTGATACCATTGATCCTGATTTAATGAGAAGAACGAAATGAATACATATCTATATTACTAACATAGAGATACCATGAAAAATAATAGAGATACAATATATATTGGCTTCTATTAAATAAACAAATATGTTGAAACTGTAAAATGCAAACTAAAACAAGCTTTCTAGAATGGTGGTGGCTTATCTTTGAGAAGAGATGTGATGGTTGTTCTCATTAGCAAGAAGATGAGTACAATGAGGCTCCAAAATCCTTTTTACATAAAAAATGAATGCCAAAACCCTAGTCATCCAAAAACCTAACCCTAGGAGATGAAGCGTCAAAATTCATGTGGGCCTCATTGGGGTAAGTTGGTACATCAACTTTTCGGGGTCTATTGGCCCTCAACCATGTTTTGAGGAAACCTCTGTTAGATTTGGCCCACTTTTGGACTTCGACGTGTTGGTCGAAGAAGGAGCACCCAAGCAGAGCTAAGATCGTGGATCTCACCGATTTTGAGGGTTATGTGGACCTGTTGGCAGCCATTTAACATTTTTCCACTGTCTTATAAGCTACCTACACCAATGTTTTGCAAACCTTAATTTCTCGTCGCAATTCTCAAATAAACGACACTTTTATTTTTTGCGCCATTTGCACACTTACCTTCGTTTTTTGTTTTCATGACTATAAGCGTGAAAAATTGGTCTTTCGAAGTCGCATTAAAATCATTATTGAATTTTCATTATCATTCTTGTCGATATGTCCATTGCGTTTACATTTTACTTACCATTATGCAGTTGGAAAAACCCTTTTGATATGTACTCATTCCACATTCCTCGATTGATTGTGTAATTTTTTTTCATTGAGTTTGTGATACATTGAGGTTTGGATTTGCATGTTATTTGATCAATTCACTTGGCATATTGATTATATGAAAAAGCATTGGTACATTGGTTAAACTCTTGGCATGAATCGTTCTATACACCGCATGTCACATAGTCAAACCATTGGTATTGGTTTCGATTTATTTGTTTGGTTTTGAAACTATAACTTTTGATCGCGCGAATGG
>JZKD02S1675048.1:306202-323248 GCA_000966675.3 Picea glauca
ACAAGAGTTCTCCCTTGCACCACCCTGCCACCCTGATTTCTCTGGCTGCAACCAGATGGAAGCTACAACTCCCTGTGTTCAAGCACCCACTTGAACCTCTGAGGACAACAGTCTTCCCTAGCACCTCCCAACCTCCCTGGAATATAAATATTTGCTACTGAAAATTATTACAGTGATATAATGTTCAACAATGGCTTACCAGACTCATCACTGTTCTGTTGCATTTCGTTGCTCTGTCTGCCTCACTGCCTTCCTGCACACATGACTTGCGCTATATGTTCTTCTGCTTTTTATGCTTTGTGTGCCATGTCCATTCACTGCACAATTCCTCTTCTCTCCCATTCAGCTGCTGCACTCTCCTCCTTCTTTAGGCATGAATCACCTTCAACAATAGCAACCACAACAACTCCAACAGCAACAACAACCCCATCTCTTCTCTGTACCGTGTACTTATATCTTCTGTGCACCTTGTGCATGCAATGTGTGCAATGTCTCTGCATACTCACACCGCGCCGATATCCTCCACCTCTCGAGTGCTCTGCCTAATCATCATGGTAACTCTTCAGCTTCTTTGGTGGTTTTCCCACGCGTTCAACATCACTGGGTGTGATGCTAAGATTCCTCAGCCTCTCTAGCAGTTGAGACTCTTCGTCTTCTCTGTGACAGTCGAGCTCATCCTTTATGTTTCAGTTACAGGCTCCAACGCTCATCCATCTATCAATCCCTTTAAGAATCATCTTTCTTCACTGGGCGAAGCTTAGAGACTCTTCATCTCCTTTGGTGATCACCCTGAAGTGTCTTCGAGTCCTCTGGCAGAAACCATCAGTGGTTTCTGGTAGTTACACTATGTCGAGTTGCAGTAGCCTTCCGGTCTTGTTCAAATTCACCTGCACCGTTTGATTGATTTCATGGGATCTTTCATTTATTTTGGCATTTCGGCATTCGACAATTCGGCATTCGTGTGCCCATGGGTCTCAACATCCCCAGTCGCAATCCCCAAAAATGAGCTTGGTTTCTCTAGCTCTTTCCTCCATCTCTCGCTGATGTGACCAAGGGTTGTGACCACAGCCTTATGCATAAGGCGCTTTCGTGATTTCGCATTTCATGAGTCTGGAGATGAGACATCTCGACTCTCCAAGTCGTGATCCCCGATACCCCGAAATGGAGTGGGATCAACGGTCCTGATCAACACTTGATCTGACGGCTCAGATCATTTCGCGATTTCTCATATCGTGATTTCGACATTCCTGTGATGAATGTGCTTGATGCTTCAAACTCCCGATCCACGAAACTCCGTGAAGAAGTCAGATCAACGATCCAGATCACTTCTTGATCTGACGTTTCAGATTCAGTCGAGATTTCACACATCGCGATTTTGGCACTCTTGGCGTTCAATGTTTTGTCACTTACAAATCCCGATCCACGAAACTCCGTGAAGAAATCAGATCAACGGTCCAGATCACTTCTTGATCTGACGGTTGAAATTACGTCGTGATTTCGCATATCGCGATATCAACATTCTTGTTGCATTGTTTTCTTTGCCTCTCCATGTCACGATTCGCGAAACTCCGATATGGAGTTAGATCAATGGTTCAGATCTGATCTTGAACTGACAGCTCAGATTAAATCGCGATTCCGCATATCGCGATATCGTGATTCCTAATGTTAATAATCTTTGACATCTCCAACTCTCGATCCCCGAAACTCTGACAAGGACTGGAATCAACGGTCCAGATCAAACCTTAATCTAACGGCTCAGATTACATCGCGATTTCGCATATCGCGATATCAGGATTCCTGATGTCAATAATCTTTGACATGTCCAACTCTCGATCCCCGAAACTCCGACAAGGACTGGAATCAACGGTCCAAATTTTCTCTTGATTCAACGGCTGCGATTAAGTCACGATTTTGCATATCGCAAAATCAAGATTCTTGTGGTTATTATTCTTTGACATCTCCAACTCTCGATCCGCGAAACTCCGAAAGGGAGTCGTATCAACGGTCCACATAACCCCCTGAGATGGACGGTCCTCCTGCTTTCGGGATTTTGTGAACCCTCTACTCCTTGCACTTTAAAGAACGTGCAGGTTCTCCTCGATCCAACGATGGTCGGACCCTGCGCTCGGATCTAAAGCCCGAGATCTATCCTCCATATCTGCGTGCTTCTCTTGTCTACAATGAGATCTGATGGTCATCGGGAATTCGGGATGGAATCCAACGATCACTGATGCTTCTCCTCCAAGCTTACGCTGTTCCTTTTTTTCCATCGATGCAGACTCTAATCCTGTCATCAATGACAAGCGCATACTGCCTATAAAGCATGCCAACCAACCTTTGCACTATCTCTTCTGATCTTATCGAGCTTGCTCTGTAGCGTCTTCCCAAACTACTTCTGGTGCCCGTCTGTTCTTCTCAAACTACTTCTGGTGCCCGTCTGTTACATTCTTCCTATACTCAAGCCATCATCGTTGCTGTACTTGCCATCAATGACAAGCATATGCTACATGTTAAACATTTGCCAACATTCCGCGCATGACACCACGCACCCTGCACCAGTACTGACCAATTGCAAAGTTCTTTGTTGATCCTCATTTCATCTACATCACCGCGCGTAGAGATGAGAACCAGGAAGAATTACAGTCGTACTACAAGTTGACAGATGACGATATAGAGAAGATTACAAAGGAGTGGCTGGAGGAATTTCTTGTACCTGTCGTCGATGCATAATTATCCGACACTAACACCATAGAAAGCCCCATAGTTACACAAGTTGAGAATGTCGAACAGTCCAATGGGACGAAGAAGAATAAAAAGTAGGAGGAAGTCCAGGATATAGAGAGTGATGAAGAGGACAACGCTTCTGAAGATAATGGGTCTAGCTGGCCAGGAGGAGGAGAAGACGAAGCAGAAGGATAGGGAGGAGGAGATGAAGGAGAAGAAGAGCAAGGAGGAGGCGAAGCTACCGCCCCTCCACCTAAGGATCCCCCTGTTGGGACAGTGACACTGTAGAAGAGGAAGGTTTCTCCGAAGAAACCTTCAGCAAGGAAGAAGACGCGCGCTAATAAGCCCCAGTTGGAAGCCACCCTCACAGATGATGACATCAGTATGGTCCGCAGAGCTATGGAGAACGCTTTCAAGGACATGTTGCAGAGATATGGAGAGAAGGAGGATCTATACGGAAGAATTGAGAGAGAATTGAAGGAAGTGCAGCAAGTTGTTCGCTTGGTCCGCGCAATACCTACTGCGCCATCTGCACCTTCCTCATCACATACTGTAGAATTGGGGGATGAACCAACCCAGTTGAGAAGGCTGGCAAATGCAATAGAAGCTTGATTTCAGAGAGCTTGGGAAGATAAGGAGAAGGCTACAGAAGCCTTGAAAAAGGAGAAGGATGAAGTCCCAGTGCAATTAAGAGCAGCGCAGGATAGTGTAGCAGCCTAGGAAAGTGAGAAAGCAAAGCTTCAAGTGAAGTTTTAGGAGGAAAAAGCCCAGCTACAGAGGGAAAAGGAGTAGTTGCTCATAGAGTGGGCCATGGTCAAAGAAACCGTAAGTAAAGCATATCAATCTGTGCCAGGCTTGGCACAAGAGGAGCAAGAGTAGGTCGAAGTTCAAGTAGGGAAGCTCGTTGAGACCCTCCAGTAGCTTCAAGCTAGGATAATAGAATTGGAGGCCCATATAGTACTGAGCACCCCACAGGAGTTGCGTGATCAGAGGGAAGAGTCTGCCAAGAACAAAGTAGTAAGAATAAGATCCCTCACCTCAGAATGTAAATAGCTAAGTGATAGAAGTGCCCAGACAAATGAATGCCTCGCCGAGGATCCAGAGTTAAGGAAGTTGGAAGCGCAGTTACAGGAGGTGCAACAACAAGCATTTTCATTGCAGGCACAGATGAAGCTACTCACAGCAGTAGAAAGAATGAAGAGATCCCAGGAGCAGTGCACAGTACATCAGCAAATCACTACCCTCCAAGGTAAGGTAATGGAAGTCACGTAGAAGCTACAACCTGTGCAAGACGAACCTTGCAAGGTGCTCGAAAATATTGATGGACAGGGCTCACAACTAGATTAAGTGGTTGCAGCTGTAGAACAGCGCCTGGAAGGGCCTGTTACAGAGAAGATGATCCAGGAGCTCGTTGAGCAGGAGACCTAGGTGAAGCAACAAGTCGAGGCATCTCAAGTTAAGCTTGATGCTTTCAAAGAAGTATTGTTTGCACCTGAGTGACCTGGGACGAGTCACAGGTGAGTGTTGGGGGTTTGTTGGCCCTCGACCAAGTTTTGAGGAAACCTTGGTCAGATTTGGCCCACTTTTGGACTTCGACACATTGGCCGAAGAAGGAGTGCCCAGGCAGAGCTGAGATCGCGGATCTCACTGATTTTGAGGTTTATGTGGACCCAGTAAAGGGTCCTCTAGGGTTTTGTAATGGGTTTATGGGATGCCGGCCCATGGAGTTTTCTCATGTTTAGGCCTTATTGAAAGGGTTTGTATAATATAAATAAAGAAGAATGTATTGTGGAAAGGGGGTTGAAGATAGTTATGTGTGAACATAGTGCTTTGTGCAAAGGCATGTATGTGTGGGACTATGATTTTGTAGAAGGTGCAAATGTTGTGATCTGGCTATGTGCATTTGACCTAGTTTTGGAAGGAGGATCTAGTGCTCATTATGCATATCTCTTGTCTGGTGCGAAGCTCAACTCTGTGGCTTAGTGCACTGGAGTGAATGAATGTAAGATTTTGATGAATAATAAAGAGGCGAAGCATTTGGTGGACGTAGCCCCACACTGGGGTGAACCACGTATATCTAGAGTCTCGTGGTTTGCTTTATGCGATGTTATCTATGTTATTTTTTTCTTAATGCTTAGATTAGAATGTGTAATGGTAATGTATGTGTTGCTTAAATGCTTTGCTTATGTTAAAATGCTAGATATGATCCACAGTGCTAAGTGTTTAAGGTGCATAATCTTTTGTTGTTACTACGCTAGATCTATCTTTGATTATGTTCTACGATGTTAATAGGGTTAATCAACTAATACATGTCACTTCCCAAGCATTAACAAAATACTCTACAAAGTGTTATTATCACAAATATGTGATCCAGCCTGGTTACAGACACCTGTGTCTTGTAACCCCCCCTGCTTCTACCTCGAGTGAGACTTTGTCTGCTTCGCAGGTATTGCCGAAAGGGCTGGTAGTTGGGGTTATTTTGGTGCGTTGTTAAGTGTCGAATCCTGGGTCTGACCCTGTGCCAACAGGGTCGTAACTTTTGCATACGATCTTTGTTTGGGGTGTTTGATACCTCATCGGAAAGGTCTATTTGAGAAGTACAACTTTCGTCGAGGGTCAAGGGATGCTAATCCAGACCCTTGACCCCCCAAAAGTCCAAAAAAATGTCATTTAGGGCTTCAAAATGGCCCCAGAAGTTTGGGACTCAAAAATCAAGAAAAAAAACTGCCAAGATGAAAGTTGTATGTGAGCCAACTGGAAGAGGTGGGTGGCCACCGATGTGCACCTGGATAAAACACATCAGTAATGTTCGCACGATCATCATCACCACACACACACATTTCACCAACTAATTTCCTTTCACCTTCGTCGATACACATCATAGCGACATCATCCCTCCCTTTCACTTCGTTATAGTGCTTATCGATGAGGTTCTCCTCTTCTTCGTTGATGTGCTACCTGTTGACAAGTTTCCCTCTCCTATCACCCATGCATCAATGGAGAGACGTCGGCCCCTCGTCGTCGTTGAACACATCAACGTTAATATTCTCCCTCTCGCCAAGGTTGATCAAATCAGCATAGCCCACCTTCGTTCTGAGGCTTATATCATCCTCCTCCCAACTCAGATCCTTCTTGTTGTGTTTGTCAGTCAGTCTCCTAAACATTTTTGGTGACTAGTCCCTTCACGCCTAATTAAAACGTTGTTCATTGTTCACCTACCATTCCTAACCTACTCCATATTGTTTTCATAATCAAACCGGTCTGTATTGTTAGCAACTTGCATTCACATACCACATCAGCTTGTTTGCTTTGTGTTTCTTGGTTCTACGGTTGAACTATGATTGTGAAAGTATCATCTAGTGTCGTATGGGCTAACCACAACGCCTATTGGTCTTGTGTTAGCTCTGAAACACACTTTGGAAGAAATCTGATCCTCCCAGTTCCCACATGGTGCTAGGTGCTCCGAACGTCAGTTGGTTGTTTTGGTGGATGTATAATTTCATGCTATTGACACATCACTGCAATGCTAATGGATTAAATAAGTCCCTATACATCATAGATGACATAGGAACTTGCAGAATCTAATTTGAATGAAACAACAACAAATGTGGAACCCATACTTTCATTAAAAAATGACTTTGAGCGCAATTTTCATCGTCCCTCAAAATGAATTTTTCTTCCCGGAAACAAGCCAATCAGATTATTTCCTCCATTGTGATTCCAACGCAACTCACGGAATCGACATCTGATGCCTAGAAGTGGCAGAAAGAATCCCCTGGGGTTTCTCGCCAGAATCGGTCTCGTTAATCGTTATGTTGATGAAATGTTTAAATGGCACAATCAATTAGCTTGCCAGGAATGTCACTTCGCATTCTCCACAGTGCAAAAGACGATACTCCAATCCGACTTCACATGAGCAAGTTATGAAAGGTCCCTCCAACAACTTCAGCAAGATGTTTGCAAACTAGTTTCATCGCCTGCCACACGAAACCTATTGAGGTTAGATGTTTATGAAAAAATTATGAAGTTGATTTTAACGCAAATTATTTGAGTTTAAATTCTTTTACACCATGTTAAATGCAAATTTAAATTGTTTGAATTTAAATATATAATAATCCGAGAAATGGATAATAAATCTTATATAAAAAATAAAAATCTTATATAATAATCAACAAAGAAATGAACAAAAGGGAAGACTTAAATAATGAAAATCATAAGCTTTGAATCCATCGGCAGACTTTAAAGGAACTTTTTCGATGCCGTCGGTGAACATGAGAACAACTCCCGTGACTCTCATCGGCAGACTTGATTGGAACTGCTCCGATGCTCTCGGCAAAGTTAAGCGGAAGTCCTCCGATCAATCGGCAAAGTTGATAGGAACTTCTCCGAAGCCAATCAGAGGCAATGGGAGAAACGCCTCTGAAGTCATCGGAGATGTTGAGGAGAATTACTCCGACTTCAGCGGCAAAGTTAACATAAAGACCTATGACTCATCGGCAAACTTGAGAGGAAGTGTCCCGACTGCCTCGGCGAGGTTGAGATGATAAACTCCGGCTATATTCCTCCAGCGAATTGCCTTGACCCCCCTCCAGTGCAACGGCTGTTATGTTCAAATTTACAAGACCAGCAGATGACGTCCAAGGTGTTTTGAATAAAGTTATCGTGCTGGGCAATTTTCTTTAGGGTTTCGGAAATGAGTCTCGTGTATTCTCTGCAAAATTGAGACTTATTGTTTACAGCGAGCCCGACTACTAACACCACGTACAAGAATTATTTCTAACAATTAAACGATGGACGATCTGATAGCAAGAAAACACATTTGGAATCGGGGTTTCTGGATCCATGGGGACGACACACTTGCTGGCTGAAGTTAGTCCACGGTTTTGGTATAGTGCCTCGCCCCCCGCCCCACAATACCATTTGATGTATGCACGGTTTCGCTGCGTATTTAAAACATGGGGTTTTGTTGAGCGTCGTCCCTTATACAGTGGAGGGCACACCTATCTCCACACCTATAAAGCATAATTCGGTGCCCAATTAAAGCCCGACAGAGATGAGAAGGTATCACTAGTGTTAAATCTCCTCTAAACGCCAATTAAAGCTATTGAAGGTGTTAGGGTTTTGAGTGTAAATCTGCATGAAGAGTGAATCCTCACGGCTCATAAAATTAGCATGCCGATGCTATCGGAGACCATAAGGGCATTGAATCAGATACGAATGAAAAGGGGGTTTTATACCTGTAACTTTTGGGAAACTACCAAGCTACCAGCCATAATCCATGGCGTCCTCGAGGTGATGGTCAAGGGACCACTGCTCTTGTCACTGGTGCAAACGAAGGCATTGATTATGAAATTGTTCGTCGGTTAGCGAAGGAAGTTGTCACACTAATATCCACAAAACACAATGAGAAATTGGGCATACTATCAACTCAAAAGCTTCGGGTATATTGGGAGGTTAAAAATGTAACTAGAAGTTCTATTATGTTAAGGAAAATATCTAATTACATCCTTAACTAGTTTGTTAGTTAGTTTAATGTTACAGAAGTTGGTAACTCGGTAGCTTCTTGTAACCATAACCATATCGTGTAACTATATATGTTCATATTAATAGAATACACATCAATAATGTAGTGTGTTGCATCAATTATGTCTCTCCTTAATCTTTTCATGGTATCAAAGCGGATCTGGGCCTCACTCCATCATTGGAGGGCCCAGGGTATGTAAAAGTTGAGGTTACCCTGAAAGGAATGCTCCTCGTTGTGAATCAAATATCAGTCAAGACTGCAGTAGAGCCGAGCCGAGCCATCCGAGTGTATGGAAGAAAGGAACGTCGCGTTCAAGAATCGAGGGAGGTTCTATTGGACGTCTGTGGGGATAGGGTTTAGGAGCAATAAACTACTATGGAGACTCGCAACGAAAGATTATAGTAACTTGTGTGAAAGTAAGTTGTGTGAAAGACTTGCCCGGTGAGCATGCAACCTCTGTAAGTAAGTTGTGTGAAAGACTCGCCTGGTGAGCATGCAACCTGTGTGAAAGACTTGCCCGGTGAGCATGCAACTGATATAGGGAGCGCTCACTAATCCAATTGCGGTGGAGAAACTCAGTCACTAACACGGAGGATAAAAAAAAGTATTTATTATAAGGATTGATTTTCCACATACATGAGAAGAGAAGTATTTTATTATTATTATTTTTAAAATGATGTGTAAAGCCATAATTCAAAAATAAAGTGTTTTTGAATTATAAAAGAGGAGTGTTTTTGTTTAATGTTTTAGAGCAGACGATATAAAAAGAAAGGCAAGAAAGGATTTGCCATTAAAAAGGATTTGTCATTAAGCAAGATCATCGTCAATCTTCAAAAAGAAGAAGAAGGCATTGAGAATGGAATGGACTATTTCATGTGATATCATATTTGTGTCTTGGAAGAATGTATTGAATCTTATAGAGTCTAGCTAACTCAATATTGGTATAGTTATTTTGTAAAAATTCGCGACTCTAACAAATGACTGGAGAATAAGGAAATCCAAGACGGAGGTAAATTCAAGAGAAAAAATATGCTAAGCATGGCGATGAGATTTATTTTCCACAACAATACTTGCACAATTCTTAATCAAACTAAAAGACTTGTTGCAAAAGTCCCTCTGACAAAGAACAAATTGTTTCCATTAGAAATGAGAAGTGGGAAGATGTATGCATGTAATATTTCTAATGTGACTGAAACTGAGTTATGGCATTATCATTATGGTCAATTACCAGTCAAAAGTATGAGTTTGTTGCAAAGACAGTCTATGGTGAAAGGATTGCCTCCTTCGATTAATCAGATTCCTTCTTGTGAAAGTTGCATAGTAGGAAAACACCAGAGGGATAGTTTTCCATCATCCTCTTATAGAGCCAAAGAGTGCTTAGAGTTAGTTCACACAGACTTATGTGGACCTATGCAAAATCAGTCGATTGGTGGAAGTTTTTATTTTCTGACATTTATAGATGATTTTAGCAGGAAATTTTGGGTTTATTTTCTCAAACACAAATCTGAGACTTTCACTCAATTCAAAGAATTCAAGGTTGAAGCAGAGAAACAAAGTGGCATATTTGTCAAAGTTTTGAGATCTAATGGGGGAGGTGAATGACTCAAGAGAGTTTGTTGATTTTTGTAAACATCATGGTATTAAAAAGAAAACGACTACCAGATATACTCCACAACAAAATGGAGTGGCAGAAAGAAAGAATCGCACCATCATGAACATGGCCAGGAGTTTACTTACAACAAGAAAAATGTCTAAAGATTACTGGGTTGAAGCAGTTGCATGTTCAATTTACATACTTAACAGATCACCAACTTCTAGTGTTTAAAGTAAAGTACCTGAAGAAAAATGGAGTGGATCTAAGGTAAATGTTTCTCATTTCAAAAAAATTGGTTGTGTTGTTTTTGCTCATGTTCCTGAAGAGCTAAGAAAGAAGCTTGATGATAGAAGTGAGAAGTACATTTTTATTGGCTATAGTGAGCAGTCGAAAGCATACAGATTATACAATCTTGTTACTAAGAAATTTCTAGTAAGTAGAGATGTTAAATTTATGGAAGATAAATTATGGGATGAAATGGAAAACAATACTTCTCACAATCCTTCTCTTGAGTTAGATGAACATCAAACACCTACAAAGTTAGATGAACATCAAGAATCAATACACGTCTTTCAAGATTGCAAGTTCAAAATGAAAGTAGTTATTCGTCTCACAATGATTCTTCATCTCATAGTGATTCAGATTCTGACCATAATCATCAAAGAATGAGAAGTTTGTGTGATATATATGACCAAGATGATAATGTAGTACAGTTTGCATTTTTCTCATCTCAACCTACTTGTTTTGATGAAGCTGCAAAGCAAAAAGAATGGGTATATGCAATGAATAATGAAATAGAAGCTATTAAAAGAAACAATACATGTGATTGAGTTGATCTACCTACAGATAAAAATGTTATAACTATCAAATGGGTTTATAAAACTAAACTTAATGAAAAAGGTGATATTGAGAAACACAAAGCAAGGTTAGTTGCCAGAGGTTTTTCACAACAACTTGGCATTGATTATGGTGAAACTTTCTCACCTGTAGCAAGATTAGATATTGTTCGATTTGTTTTGGCCATTGAAGCAAAAAATAACTGGCCTATTTATCAAATGAAAGTCAAGTCTGCCTTCTTGAATGGAGTGTTAAATGAAGAAGTGTATGTCCACCAACCACCTGGATTTGAAGTTAAAACACAAGAGCATCGAGTGTACAAATTAAAGAAAGACTTGTACGTTTTGAAGCAAGCTTTGCGAGCTTGGTATAGTAGAATTGATCATTATTTACTCAAAGATGGTTTCAATAGGAGCAAAAATGAGCCTACTTTGTATATCAAGGTAAATCAACAAGGTAATATTCTCATCCTATGTATTTATGTTGATGACATGATCTACATAGGAAACATGATGTTAGATGCATTTAGATCAGCCATGAAAAATGAGTTTGAAATGATAGATATTGGATTAATGAAGTATTTCTTAGGCATTGAAGTAGAGCAATCTGATCATGGTATATTTATTGGTCAACAGAAATATGTTGCTGAAGTTTTGAAAAAAATTAATATGGAAAAGTGCAAGCCTACTCACACTCCTATTGCTCTTGGCACTAAATTAAGAAAGGAAGATTTGGGATCAATAATAAGTTCCACATTGTATAAACAACTTGTTGGTAGTCTTATGTATCTTACTACTACAAGATCTGACATAACATATGTAGCAAGTTACATTTCCAGGTTTATGGAATATCCTAAGGATTCTCATTGGAAAGTTGGTAAGAGGATCTTAAGATACATTGCAGGTACAACCACTTATGGTTTGTGGTACACAACTTCAATAGACAGTATGCTTGCAGGTTATACCAACAGTGATTATGCAGGCAGTATTGACGATAGAAAGGGCACTTCGGGCTATGCTTTTATTTTTGGAAATAATTTGATTTCATGGGAATCTAAGAAGCAACCCATAGTTTCTATCTCTTCTGCAGAAGTGGAATATGTAGTGGCAACAACAGCAGCATGCCATGCAGTTTGTCTTAAAAGGATTTTGATGGATTTTGGATATACGACAAAAAAACCTATTTAGATTTTTTGTGACAATAACTCTGTCATTTCCTTGTCGAATAATAATGTGTTTCATTACAAAATCAAATGCATTGATACTCGATTTCACTTCATTCATGAAATCGTCAAAAATGGTGACATTTTCCTCAAATTTTGTGGTTCTAAAGCTCAGCTAGTCGATATCTTCACTAAACCTTTGGGAAGAGAATTTCTTCAATTTCAACGTCAAATTTTGGGCATTATTAATAATGTAATCCTCAATATTAAGATGGAGTGTCAAGAGTTGTAATCCTGTGCAATGAATTATTTTGGCATTTATAAAGAGAGATGCAAAGAGATAAGAAGTTATGTGAATCAAAGAAGCATATTCCAGCCAAACCAACAAATCCAATAGATGAAGAAGAGTCCTCATGGAGCAAGCAAATAGTCTACAAGAAAGAAAATTAGAAGAGTCATCGTGGAGAAAATAGTCTACAAGAAAGAAAATTAAAAGAGTCATCGTGGAGAAAATAGTCTACAAGAAAGAAAATGGAGGCTTCCAGGGAGAAGAAGCCACAAGACAAGAGTATTTCCTCTTTTATTTTTGAAGAGCAAGAATCGTTATTGTCTCTTCTATTGTTGAAGAGAAAGAATTGTTGACACTGAGCCATTTTATGGACAACGTTTCCGCATTATTGAGCAGTAAAAATTTCATGAAGAAAGTTGCAAAGAAAAAAGATGGGTAGAGACATGCAACAAAATATAACTAATTTTTTGGTTTTTTCATTCATCAGTAAATACATAAGAAATGAATTGTTGTAATTTGAGGGGTGCATGTTCGGTTGTACCCGACACCCCAATAGACATTCCAGTAAGTTTTTTGGTTTAAGTTTTTTGGTCCCATTTGTAAGAAGTTGTGAGCTTTGGTATAGGCAAGTTGTGTTCCCCATGTTCAGAAGCCCTGATTGAATCAGGCCTACATAGGTCAGTATGTGATCATGTAGCATGTATCCTTGGTTTCGAGCATCATGAAGTGTTGGCCATGATACATCAACTATCCCTGGTTTCGAGCAGCTTGAGGCGCTCGCCAATGGAGGAATGTGGTATTAAGTCCACTTTGGTAGACGAATGTGGTATTAAGTCCACTTTGGTAGATACGAGGGTGTCTACTCATATGCTAACCTGATGATTGTATCGGAGAATTTGAATCTTCGATTAAAAAGGGAAATATGAAATATGTGAGATATTAATCTCAGAGTTGGTTAGGACCAAATTGTTTTGTTTAAGGGGAGTGTGAAGTCTATTTCATTGGACATTGATGTTGGTGATAATGAGTTTTTATTGGATGTAATTAAGGGGGGGTGTTAAGGAAAATACCTAATTACATCCTTAACTAGTTCGTTAGTTAGTTTAACATTATAGGAGTTGGTAACTCTGTAACTTCTTGTAACCATATTGTGTAACTATAGATGTTCATATTAATATAATACACATCAATAGTGTAGTGTGTTGCATCAATTATGTCTCTGCTTAATCTTTTCATATTCCTCCTCTTAGACTATCTTCTTCAGGTGCTCGAATTATCAATGTTGGCTCACGTCTTGGCATGTTAGAGAGAATAAAAAATGCAACTTTTGTGCAACAACTTTCTGACATAGGCAACCTTTCAAAGGAAAAGACAAATGTTTTTGTGCAACAATTTTTAGAGGATTCCAACTCAGATGACCTTTCATCTAGAGGTTGTCCTAAGAATCTCATCATATTTTATTTAGAAAGTGGCACATGACGCATACACTAGAGCATTGGCTAAAGAGTTTCCCAACCACCCCGAGAGTCAAAACTTTTATGTGAATAGCATGGACCCACTATCTTAAGACCGCCTTGAACGGGAATTTTGGCATTCTTGTATCATAGAAAGGTGATGATACACTCATCTAGCTTGCACTTCCCCCTCTTGGTGAGCCAACAAGTCAATTCCTTTATCAGAGAAAGTACCTTGCATTTTGAAAACTCTCAGTTACAAGTTAAAGTTTAAAATAAAGAAGATCAATGAAAATTTTAGAAACTAGAGCATTGGCTAAAGAGTTTCCCAACCACCCCGAGAGTCAAAACTTTTATGTGAATAGCATGGACCCACTATCTTAAGACCGCCTTGAATGGGAATTTTGGCATTCTTGTATCATAGAAAGGTGATGATACACTCATCTAGCTTGCACTGCCCCCTCTTGGTGAGCCAACAAGTCAATTCCTTTATCAGAGAAAGTACCTTGCATTTTGAAAACTCTCAGTTACAAGTTAAAGTTTAAAATAAAGAAGATCAATGAAAATTTTAGAAACTACTAAGCATAACATGACTAAATCGCACCCTTATAATACATGATAAAGAACAAATATAGAAATGAACGTGAACTTGTTCGACAAGAACTATTCATAGTCTCAGAAGATCAAAGTGGTTGGTTCTGTCATTTATGGCTTCTTAGACAAACGGTCACACCAAATGATTCAAAAATAGAGATGTCATGGTTTTGCATTAGTGTACAACTCACAATAGATTTTAACGAGCAGTCACATTCATATGTTTCCACATTTGATGCTCTCTTTGGTACAAATCATTGGATGAGGTATACCTTTGATTCTTTATTTCAATAAGCTAGAAAAAAGGATGAATACTTATATTGTTAGAGAAAAATCACTGCTACTTGAAAGTGAAAGTATTGCATCAGGGCCTCTTCCTCCTCACAAGTTACAATGCTGAAATCCTCAAGTACAACTTTTAAGCTGGTAAAACCTGTTAGAAATTAATTAAACAACCAGTCCAGTAGTTGATAGAGATAAGCTTGCAATAAATGCACCGACTGCGCCGACTTCGGTAAACTCTTGAAAGAACCAGAAACGTCTAGAAGAAGAAATTCCAACCATTGATCTTGAAACTAATCAACGGTGGATCTCATCTCACCACTGTATAAATACTCATGCCTCTAATGCAATAGATAAGTTGTTTTGTATGTTCTTCGTGTCTCTTTGTGTGTGAGTTCTCTGATTTGGTATCAGAGCCAAGAGAGTCGTGAGGGTCGTGTGAGGTGGAGAGGCATGAGAATCGTGAGCACTGTGAGGTGTGTTGACATGTGTTAAATAGTAGTGAGGTCTGAGAGTTGTGAGGGTTGTAAGAGCCAAAAGAGTGTTGAGAGTCGTCACTATTATTTGTCGTGAGACAAAGGGTCGTGAGACAGAGTTTGAGAAGGAGGTCTGCTCTAAACGTGAAGGAGGTTTAGTCAATCATATTATTTGATGCTCCATGTCCGAGGGCGAGTCGTGGACTCTTGGGGCTATTGGAGTCTAGGCATTCAATTTTTTAAGAGGCCATGAAGGTGAAGGCATAAGCTGGTAAATTTCAGTAAAAATAATAATTTTACATATTGTTTGAATGGTTGGAAGATATTTTTGAATGGTTGGAAAAATTCAGTAAAAAGAAAGTGTTTATCCTTTTATGGGTGAATGTTGGAAGATTTGGTGAAAGAATTTTTTTGTATTGTGTAAAGGATGAGAGAAGTGTTTTTTTTTTTAATGGTTGAATTTTGGAAGAAGTAGGAAAATAAAAATGGTTGTGGTAATTTTGGAAGAAGTAAGAAAATAAAAGTGGCTGTGGTAATTTTGGAAGTCTTAAAAGTAATTTTGTTTTATGGTGCCGGTAATTTTGGTGTTGGATTTAAGTGAATGGAAAGTTAATTTTAACATATCATTTATTGAAGAATATAATGGTGGTAGTGTGTTAATCTAAAAGGTGTGTGTATTTGTAAGGGTTCAACATGTTTATCTTGTGAAGATGAGATGATATTGTGATTGGGGTCACAATTTTAATTATTGATTGGTATATAGTTTCTACATTGGGTTTTAAAAGGCCTAGATCATTTTAAAGTGATTTTAGTGTTTTTTAAAGATGACAAATATCATGGTAGATTCATATATAAATGAATCAAATAAGTTAGATGGAGAAAATTATGTCAATTGGAATTTTAAGTTGTATACCTTGATGGAAGGATACAATGTTTGGTCGATTGCATGTGGAGACAAAGTAAAACCAGTAGCCCCAGCAGCCTCAGTTCAAGATTGGGAGCGACGAGAGACTAAAGAGAAGGTGCTATTGAGGATGTCTGTCAAGGAAAATATCATCCCACACATTAGGGAATGAAAAACATCCCATGAAACTTGGGAGACACTTAAAGGTTTGTATGAGACGACGAACACAAACCGTGTATTATTCTTTAAGAGTAAGCTTCTTTCAATTAAGATGGAGGAGAATGAAAATATCAGTAACTTTCTTTCTAGAATCAAAGATTTGAAGGATAAGCTAGGAGATATTGGTGAAAAGATTTCTAGTACTGACCTAGTCACTGTCACATTAAATGGCATGTTAGATGAATATCAAATGTTCAGTATTGGTCTTGCAGCTAGGGAAAAGGCCCCTACTTTTGATGAATTGACAGGTATTCTTCTGCAAGAGGAGGAGCACAGAAAGAATCTCAATGGAAGATATCACAATTCAGATCTGGCATTGGTGGAAAAAGGGAAACAACCCTACAAAGGAAAGTCATGGAGGAGAAATAAAGAACAAATGCCACATTCAAAACCAAATAATGGCAGGGCACCACCAAGCACAAACGCAAATGTGAAGAAGAATGAAAGATGCTACTACTGTGGTAAATTTGGACATTATGCTAAATATTGTAGGAGGAGGAAGTTTAATGAGTCTAAATATAACAAACATTCAAGAAATTTTGTTGATAAAGGTGCCAGAGTATGTGATGATTTCAAAAATATCAAGTTGTTTGTTTCTGATGTTGCTTTATCAGCAGACACTGATGATGCTAATGCCTAGTTTATTGATTCGGGTGCTTCAATTCATATGTCATGTAATAGGAATTGGTTTGATACATATCATGAAAATATTAATGATGTTCATAAGATCTATCTAGGAGATGATAGGTCACATGAAATTAAAGGGTATGGAGATGTATCTGTGACTTTACCTACTGGTGAGGTGAAACAAATCCATAATGTAATGTATGTGCCAGGCATAAAGAAGAATTTAATTTATGTATCCACCATTACAGATCAAGATCTAAAAGTTGAATTTGTTAAGTCACAGTGTGTGGTGAAAGACATACAGGATCACTACAAAATCATTGCAAGAGGATTTAGAGTTGGAGGACTATATAAGCTTGA
>JZKD02S1675048.1:324285-339974 GCA_000966675.3 Picea glauca
CTATTGATTTTGGTATTGAGTATACTAATGATTTTGATGTTGAGTTGACAGGTTTCTCAGATTCTGATTGGGCAGGAGATCCAGATGACAGGAAGTCTACTACATGATATGCATTCAGTATTGGATCAGGGATCGTGTCCTGGAGCAGTAAGAAACAACCAACTGTTTCTTTGTCATCCACTGAAGCTGAGTACAAAGCATTATGCACTTCCACCTGTGAAGCAATTTGGCTAAGGAGGATACTTGAAGATGTTGGAGAAAAGAAAAAAGTACCAACAATCATCCAATGTGATAGCCAAAGTTCCATCAAACTAGCAAACAATCCAGTGTATCATGCTAGGTCAAAGCATATTGAGATACACTATCATTTTGTAAGAGAAAAAATACAGTCAAATGAAATTGATGTATTGTATTGCAACACAAATAATAATGTTGCAGATATATTTACAAAGCCTCTTGGGAAGGCTAAGTTTGTAATATGTAGAGATAAGATAGGTGTTGTAAAGGTTGTTTAATTAAGGGGGAGTGTTAGAAATTAATTAAACAACTAGTCCAATAGTTGATAGATATAAGCTTGCAATAAATGCACCGATTGCACCGACTTCGGTAAACTCTTAAAAGAACCAGAAACGTCTAGGGAAGGCTAAGTTTGTAATATGTAGAGATAAGATAGGTGTTGTAAAGGTTGTTTAATTAAGGGGGAGTGTTAGAAATTAATTAAACAACCAGTCTAGTAGTTGATAGAGATAAGCTTGCAATAAATGCACCGACTGCATCGACTTCGGTAAACTCTTGAAAGAACCAGAAACGTCTAGAAGAAGCAATTCCAACCATTGATCATGAAACTAATCAACGGTGGAGCTCATCTCACCACTGTATAAATACTCATGCCTCTAATGCAATAGACAAGTTGTTTTGTATGTTCTTCGTGTCTCTTTGTGTGTGAGTTCTCTGATTAAACCTACATAATTCAAACTAAGATTAGCATCTACGCTTGAAACGGATGCATCAACTTGGATACACAAGAGTTTTTCTCCTTTGGATATTGATGGAAACAAGTGTGTCAAAGAGTTGCATTTGGATATCTTATCCATTGACATGAATAAGAGTTAGGAAAATACCAAATGGAAAATGAAAGCAGTGGAAAAGAATACATAGGTATACAGGGAGCTACTTGAAATAGAAGTGGGTTGTGAATGGGCAAATATTACTCTCGCAAGATTGTGTACAGCACAGGACATTCCATCTAGTGGTTCCACGCTCAGCGAAAAGAGCACTACAAAGGAACCTGATGGCAATCGCCTATGGAAAAATTTGGGGTTATTCAAATGTTACTGGATGAATTCTTTTAAAGTCATCTAAAACAAGGACAAGACCCTACCAAACTAGCGTTTGTATTCTGGTCATAAATTTTGACTAGAATGTCCATTTCACAAGTTCTTTATATAGTTGGAAAGGTATTTCCATTATATACAACTTGATAAATGTGCAATTTACTAAATTTCTCACTGATTATCTGTATTTTTCAAGAGAAATATATGTTACTATATTAGCAGACCTGAGAGAATGCAACACTTCAGCCGTGAATAGAGGAATCACAAATCGAACTCAGGGAAGTTTATGTTCAATTACAAATAGTTAATGCTTCATTTTTATGGATTTGAATGCATTATTAATAGTTTTTTTAATTAGTTTTCGTCGAACGCTGGACGTTAATGTTGGTGACATGGATCTCCAACTAGATCTTGTTAATCCCCCCTGCCACCATTCCTCAACTACTCTCCAACTGCCACATTTAATTCTTCTTCCTTCCTACATTCTTCTTCTATGTATCTAGACTTTTCTACTTGCCAATGTATTCGAGAAGCTTCTCTCGTCTCTTAAAAAAAAGACTCTCTTTTGAAAATGTTTGTTGTTGCTAGATACTCTGTTTTGGGATGAATGTATGAATCAAAGAGCAGGCATTATTAAAAATCTGTTTTGTTTTAATTACTGAGCTATAAACTGTTATTGGGTTCTTTCCTCTTTTTTCTGTAGGAATTGGGAATTTTGTTAGTAGATGTTTTTACCAGCAAAGTGGTATTAGAGCAGGCCAATGGTATTTGATGCTTTCCAAAAACTTGAAGCTGTGAAAGTTGATGTTGAGGGGGATTCAAAAGAATCTATGAGTATTGAAGAATGATAAATCTATAGACTTAGTAAGTGTATCAAAGGTTGGAGAAAGCAAGTAGTTGTTGTTTTATTTTGGAGACTTTATTGTTGAGTACAGAGGAGGTGTTAACATGTTGCAAAAGTTGTTGCAAAGAGATTGTAGATCTCAAAGGGGCAGAAATTTAGGGGTTTTAATCATACAAAGGGTCTGAAAGAGATTGGAAAAGGAAATAGAGGAGTAACAGTAAAAAGAGGCAAATTTTATTTTTTTTTAAATCATGGCAAGAGCAAGTGGAAGCATTTTACAACCCCAAATTCCAATTTTTAATGGAAAAAATTATGACTATTGGAGTATAAAAATGAAAACCCTGTTTTGTTCCCAGGATGTTTGGGATTTGGTTGAAAATGGGTTTCCTGAAACAATAGACCAACAAGCTGAGAAGGATATGTTGAAGGAAAATAAGAAGAAGGATTCTAAAGAAATGGTTTTTATTCAGCAGGCAATGGAGGAATCAATTTTTCCTAAAGTAGGAGTTTCTACAAGATCAAAACAGGCATGGGAAAGTTTGCAAACAACATACCAAGGCACAAGCAAGGTAAAAACAACAAAAGTACAAATGCTTAGAAGGTATTTTGAAAACTTGCAAATGAAGGATACAAATTCAGTAGATTCATTCTTCACTCATGCAATGACAATAATAAATCTGCTTAGATCATATGGAGAAACTATGGGAGATCAAAAGGTTGTAGAGAAAATACTTAGAATATTACCTACAAAGTTTGATCCAGTTGTAATAGCCATTGAGGAATCCAAAGATCTCACTCAGCTATCAGTAGATGAATTAATGGGATCACTCTTATCACATGGGATCACTCAGCAAGATTGTGTATAGAATGAAACATGCCATATAATGGTTCCACACTCAGAGAAAAGAGCACTACAAAGGAACCTGATGTCAATCGCCTATGGAAAAATTCAGGGTTATTCAAATGTTACTAGAGGAATTCTTTTAAAGTCATCTAAAACAGGGACAGGACCCTACCAAACTAGTATCTGTATTCTGGTCATAAATTTTGAATCGAATGTCCATTTCGCGCATTCTTTATATAGTTGGAAAGGTCTTTCCAATATATACAACTTCCTAAATGTGCAACTTACTAAATTTCTCACTGATTATATATATTTTTCAAGAAAAATATATGTTACTATATTAGTAGCCCTGAGAGAATGCAACACTTCAGCCGTGAACAGAGGAATCACAAATCAAATTCTGGGAAGTTCATGTGCAATTACAAATAGTTAATGCTTTAGTTTTATGGATTTGAATGCATTTTTTAATAGTTTTTTTAATTATCCCTCTAAGGCCACTCATCCGTGATATGTTTAATGGTATTAGGTATTAATGTCGAGAGAAATATGCACTCTTGCAACGCGATCTACAACCAAGGACAATAGAGCATTAACGACAATATAAATTTTCCTAGAAGTAGGAAGCAATGAGAAGAATCAAGCTTGAATGGCTAAATAAGGGGTCTGAGGCCTACAATGATTGATGTCCCTCATGCCCAAGCCAATCATTACAGTGGACGAGGTGCACTATGGCTAAAATCCATGGTGGCCCACCAGTGCTAAGAGGAAAATTTGGAATGTAATTGTTGCCTTTGTCTCTCATCATCACAAAAAGAATAAGGATAAACATTGGAAGACGAAAGGTTACTGAGGTAGGTGGAAGGCCAAGAGTCATATTATGCCCCAATAAATACTAAAATTGTATCCAAGAGAGGGGTTTTTGGCTCTTCAAACATTGTACACTTCTGAACTATTTTTGGAGTACAGTGTCAACTAAAATTGGAGATATTTCCTTAGAGTTTT
Organism: Picea glauca; assembly: GCA_000966675.3. NCBI lineage: Eukaryota > Viridiplantae > Streptophyta > Pinopsida > Pinales > Pinaceae > Picea > Picea glauca. Next base: position 328,310 of record JZKD02S1675048.1, read on the forward strand.
CATGTATTATTGTTGAAATTCTTAATACGGAGAAGCCCTCAGGGCCAAGTTTTGATAGAGAGAAGGAATCGCATGTGTTGTTGTATTGTTGCAAACTATTTCAAGTAAAATGTTTGTTGTTTTGTTACTCTCTCTTGTATTACATGTCCTAAGCGAATGAGTTGCGAATGTATGCAGAAATGTGACTTAGACTTTTATGGTTATATACTTGTATGCATGTGTTTCTAAATCTGTGCCTTCATGACGGTTATCTAATTGGGGTTTATGCATAGTTTAGTTTCATTATAACTCATTATATTACTATAGTTCACTCCTTAGCTAGGATATGATAGATTAGAAATAGATTAGACCTGCATTTACATAGTCTTCATATACATCTTTTTTTACATAACCATCCATCACTCACCTTCATCGATGGACCAGAACGCAACTGGTAAAACCAAACCAACCATGGTTGTCGGGAAAGAATCTGGATGGGTTCCCTATTCCAAACAATGAGAGGTCTAATTGGGACTTATTACCATGGGTAACCCCTTACTGTTGTTAAGAGAATTTAGACCCATCAACACTACACTAAGATGTTTTGGTTTTATTTGTTGAAACATAAGTCTCAAGCATTTGAAACATTTAAAAAAAATCATGTATGGATTGAAAATGAAGCACACTCTAGTATTAGCACTCTTTGTATTGATAATGGAGGGGAATATACTTGTAATGAATTTGAAATCTATCTTTGTCAACATGGAATCAAAAATAAAACCATTGTGCCATACAATCCTTAGTAGAATGGTGTAGCAGAAAGAATGAACTAGACACTCTTGAATATGGTACGTTCAATGTTATTTTTCAATAATGTGAATTTGATGTTTTGGGTTGATGCAGTTTTTATGCAATCTATGTGAGAAATAGAAATCCATATCATGTTCTTTGGAACGAGACTTGTTTTGAAGTGTGGTATGGCCACACTCCTTCGGTGAGGCATATCAGGGTCTTTGGTTCCACCTATTATGCCTTAATTATTAAGGAGAAAAGAAATAAACTCAATGCAAGGATTTGAAATTGCATCTTATTGAGCCACTCAAATACAACCAAGGCATATCATCTTTATAATAAGGTAAAAAGTAGTTCATTTTTTCCATAGATGTGATTTTTCCCAAATCGGCCAAGAATGATAAGATTATTGAGTGGCATTGATCCAGGATCTTTTCATCGTGACTTATAAAGAATTGCATTAAATGAGCATAAATTAAAGTGCACCATTAAAGAAGGGAAAACTCAAAAATGAAGAGACATAAGCATCATATCTGAAAAAAAATACTTGATAATAGAGTTCGTCCCTGATGGACTACATCTCTGGGTCCTGGTCTCAAAAGGGTAGGCTCTTTCATTAACTCATAAAAAAAAATTGGAAAAATACATAAGTATACATAATTATGAAATCAAGCTACAGAAATAATGCTCAGATCATAAAACAGACATCACCACTGAATTCGTGGCATTGAATTACCCAAAAATGATTTTCTCCATGCCTCGATCCAACTCTGACACTCCCAGGCCCAAGAAGAATTCCATCTCAGTTTTCATGCCCTCTACAATCTGCAATTATGACATTCCTTTGCCTCATAAACCATGCTCACATTCATAAGTTTTGTGCCCCTCTGGATGGAGAAAACTCAGCTTAAATGGTAACTGGGTGGACGGATGTTCCAATAGAACTGTTAGGTGGATTGGTTAAAGGCACTAAAGTTAGAGCATTGTATGTAGGGGAGGTCCTGGGGTCAAACCCATGGGTCTCCCATTTTGTCTCTATGGTTGTAACCCCTGCTATACTTGTTTGGCGACTTCTATATGTGGTGGTTGTAACCATATATGGCGGGACCTCCACCATATTTGGCGAGGTCCTTTCATATATATTTTTTTATTTTTCGGTCATAGGCCCTCCTTAGGCATTTCGGGGGTGCCACGTGGTGCCCGCTGATTGAGCCACGTGGCATCCACTGATTGGCCCACCTGGTTGTTGATGTCACCTCCACGTAAATCTTGTACATGACACATGGCACCTTCTAGGTGCTACCACGTGGCGTCACCTAGGGGTGCCACATGGCACTTTTCTACTGGTCCACATGGAGCCCTAAAAATCCTATTGGCAGGTGACACATGGAAGCCTTGGTGCTTCCACATGGCATCCTAACTTCAGCAATCGTTATGCTGATGACAACCAGCCATGTCAGCTACTGACATCAGCAGTATGGATGATGATGTGGCCCATGTTGACTTCCCTATTTAATTACAACTTTGACCGTGAATATCTTTCAACTCGTAACTCTATTTGATGATTTGTTTGCATCATTAGAAATCTTGCAACGTGCTCTTCACGATCATGCCATTTTCAATGAGTTTTCAGAACTTTTAATTTTTTCCCTTTCTTTGTCTGCTGGAGCCATTCTGAGCATTCTGAGTTACCTTTGTGAGTTCTAAGTTGTTCTTAGCCTTCTCTGGATCCTTTTTGAATCATGCCTTCCCACTGAGAGATTTTTGGACCACCAAAAGATTTCATCAATCAACAAGTAAGTGAGGGAAGAGTTCCCTCACTTTGTCCTTCACGATCCACTTTGTTTTGCTTGGATGTGTGCCTTTTAAGCCTACTCAAAGATAATCAACATCACACCTGCGTGAAGTCCTCATCCTCCTAGCCAAGATGATATCTTCTTGTAGTTCATCCAAGTACTTAGGTTTGTTGGCAGCCAATTCACATTTCTATACTGTCCTTATAAGCTGCCTACACTAGTGTTTCGCAAACCTTGATTTTTGTCGCAATCCTTGAATAAAACCACACTATTATTTTTGCGCTATTTGCACACTTACCTTTGTTCTTGTTTTCACGACTGCAAGCGTGAAAACTTGGTTTTCAAAGTCACATTAAATCGTCACTGGATTGTTGCGATCGTTCTTGTCGATTCGCCCATTGTGTTTCCAATTTACTTATCGTTATATAGTTGGCAAGACCCCTCGATCTGTACTCATTTGGCATTCTTTGATTGATTATATAATTTCGTTTTATGAGTGATTGAGTTTGTGATGCATTAATGATTGGATTTATATGTTCTTTGATCGATTCACTTCACACATTGGTTTCTTGAAAACGCATTTGTGTTGTGGTAAGACCCTTGGTATAAATCGTTCCATACAACACATAGTTCATATGGTCAAACCCTTGGTGATTTTGAATTGTTGCTTTGGTTTTAAAACTATGCTAACATTATTTGCACAAGTGTTTGGTCGATCTACCATAAGGTTTCATTGATTGAATGGCATGGTTTTTAACATATGCATAATGGGTTGAATAGTTATTTGCGCCAGCGGTTGTACTATGGAGATGATTGTTTTGCATGGGCCGAAATAGCTCCACCACCTTCGCACGATCTGTCATTAATGTTTCCCCCTACCCTATTTCACCTTTGCTAGTTTCGGGCAAGCCTGTGAGCATTCTACCCCTGCATATGTTGTGTTCAAACCTTGGCTCGTTCACCTCACTCACCGTATGCTCCTGTCTATGGCACCGGTGGTGCGCATAGAGCCAAACGGTAGTCAAGCTCTGTTACTGTTCGATGATGCCTGTAAGGATTTAGAAGATAATGGTTGGCTCGCGTTTATACAGAGGTTCGAGGGCTTCAACCTTTCGGTTGCCCAACAATTCTCCCTCACCTTTGATGGGTGTAGGGCTAAAGTAGGTGACATTCAACTTGAACTCAATGAAGAATTCATAAGCTCTGCTACAGGACTAGCAGCCACGGGCCAGCGATGGTTTAAAAACTCCAAAGTTGATGAGGTGTCGTGGCCATTACTATTTGTATCAAGGAAGGTTGTCTCCTCTGATAAAGGTATGCCTATTTCCACCCTTAAACCCAGGTGGCACGATCTTTTGGTGATTGTGAAACAATTTGTGACCTGTGAAGGTCGGTATGGCTCGGTTTTTCTGTATCACCTCCGGTTATTAATGAATTTCATGGGCTATCCTTTGAACATGTTGCATTACTTCTTACGTAGTCTTTATAATATGTCTAAGAGGTTCAAACGCGAGAAGGTTGATAGCATCCTGTTTCACCATGGCTTAATTAGACTCATCATCATCCACCATTTAAATCTTCATGGCGATAATTGGCAAGCCTTTCTGTCTAGAAATGGCTTTGTTGATCTAGAGTCTGCTCAAATCGATAAATCCGTGGTTAGTGAGACTATGGTCGGGCCACCCATGCCTTTTCATATTCTTCTACCCCCTGCCAAACCCTCGGTTTTCCCTGACATCGACCTACCCGACATCACAAGAGACAAGATTGAGGTTGTTAAGAAGCCTGTGAGTAAGAGAGTCAGGGGTAATCCTACTGTCAACGGCAAGGGTAAGAATAATGCTCTATTAATATCGAGACTTTCCTGGAATAAACCTAAGCCAAACGTCGACCAAAATCCCATAGTTCTGAGCGAGGACTCAGACTCTGATATCGAGCGTTTCCTGGCTGAAGAGTACCCCTATTCCCATGGCCTATGCTCCGAGCAACCCTATGACTTTGTTTCTAATTTACCCCCTTGTCTAAAGAACAATCCTAACTACCCAGGAATCAAGCTACATAATGAAACCCTCGGTGATTTAAACAAACCCTCACCTGCAATTTCGAAGCCCGAGCAAACATCATGCATCCAATGCAATGTGTGGCTAGAGTGTTATTACAACGACGTTCCCTTGCTACAATCAAAGATCAAATCGTTGGAGGAGCAAGTTGTAGTGTTGTCAAAAGAAAGAGACAGGTTTCAAGCTAATCACAAGAAGCAAAGAACTACCGGTTCGATTGTCTTCAAGAATGTCGAATCGGCTACAGCCTTCGTCAATTCCAATTTATCATAATCGAAGTCATTTCTCATTGTCCAGGTATGAATTTCAATATGATTTTTGCTTTGTAAGTTTGCTAGAATCATTCTAACATATTCGGTTTTGCTTCCTAATTTTCTCTGTTCGTTTAAATACATTTGAAATGATTTTGTTTCCTGTACAGTAGATTCATTTTACTAAACTCAAAAGTAGTTATGTTTTGGTTATGCGATTTTGTCATGCCCAGTTTAGCAATTGATTGGTTTTGACTGGGTTTGATTCGTTTTAGAATAGTTCTGTTAGTTTGAATTAATGAAATCAATGGGGTTTGCTTTCGTTTGGATTTTGATCGCATTTGACTTGTACAAGAGATTTTTGTGCTAAGATTAGAACATGGTTATGTTTTGATTTGATACGATTTTGTTGTGGTTGAATGCTATCGGCCCTGATTTAGTTCTTATGGTTTAATTTTGGAACGATTTCGTAGGTTTGAATTGGTATGATTTTTTATGAGTGTAATGCGTCATTATTAGTTATTAGTTTGATAAATATGATGTAATATTTTAAATCAGAAAAATAACCTTGTTTGACTTCGATTTAGCAGGAATGACTCTGTTTTTCATTAAATCAACATGCACGTTTGGATTTGGATTACTTTCGCAGAAGTTAAAACCTACTAAAAATAGTAAATTGTCAAAATTGCCATAAAACTATTTTAAGCCAGTTGGAAAAGGTGGGTGGCCACTCATATCCATCTGGATAAGTGATGAAGTTAGTGATTGATCATGTTTGGCGCATCTTAGTGATATTTCCCAAAACATGTGATTTCCTATCAAAATGGCCACAAATTGATTTAGTGAACATGTTCCAAGTGGGTAGTCCTAGATAACATTTCTTATGCCACTGCCACCACTGTCAGCATTCTTGATCCAGGTACAAAAACCCTACATGCATTTTGGTCTCATCATCCTAACTATCATGAAGGGAGAAGTATTGTTCCATTTGAGAAACCCACCCTATTGGGTTGGATCCATAAAATTTATGCATGTCAACTTTGGGAATATTATTCCCCGAGTAAGGAGAACTCCAATCGGAGCGGAATGAAATATTGGGCTTATAATGGGAGGCCTAAGGATCCTCTGGATTGGGCTCAACATTATTCACCTTGAGTGTGTGTTGCATGGCTTCTTGGACAGATTATTGGATTTTTTTTCTTATGGAATCTTGGACTTGGGTGTGGAGGGTGTCAATTTTTTGTTCTAGTCTAAAAACCTTAGACTCCCAGTCTTCTTGGCTATGAGAGTAGGTGGTCACCATTGGGGAAGCTTACATAGAACAGGAGGGTTCAGGACAGAACTCTAGGACACAAAAAATGATAGGTACCAGGGTGATCAGTGCAAGGAGAGGAATCCAATGGGATATCTCTCAAATAATGGGTCTCGGAAAGGGTTGGGTCCACGTGGAAAAAAAAGGATTAAAAATGGATGGTACCACTGTGAGCAGAATGAAGAGAGGAAGATAATGGAATAAGTCGCAAATAATGGTGTGGTTGATACCTAGACTTTTTTTTTACAGAGTTATACTCTTATCTAAATAATACTGCAGTTGTGAAAGGCCCAAATTCTTAACAGGAAAAAATGTGTAGTAATTTCACCACCAGAATGCAGGAGGTAGAGTTGCACGACAATAGATCTAGTGTGTTCTATGTCTATTTATGTCCCAAAATTTAGGGTATGCAGGGTTTCTATAGAGAATGGTTTTCCCTGTGCTATAGCTCTTTGATATACGTTTAGGGTCCAACAGTATTACTTGACCCAATATCTTAGGGAACCAACTAAGGAGACTAAATCGTACCCTTAGTCGTACTACCTGACTACCCAGATACTAGAGAGTATCTTCTTGAGTGATGTTCTCAATGAGACTATAACAATCATGTGGTTGATCGGTTTATCTATGGAGGGCTTCAGGATATCTAGGGTGATCTGTATACACGTGTTGTCTGATGCGCTACCACTTGAAGGGGCACCAGCAGGGGTTACAAGGGTGGTCAACAATGTGCACTTAATTACCACTTGTAGTTTCTGCATGTATGCTTCCTCGACTGTGGATTTATGCATTGAACGACAATTCTCTATAGCTTTAAGATGTCGGAATACGTCTCTCCCCTAAAAAAAAATAAACCACAATTTTCAACCAAGGAAAGAGATCTGATACCACTTGCAATATACCAGATAAATTATATTATGTAGAACAAAAATATTCAGCAAGTAGTAATGAAACAACAATATTTTAGCCAAAACAATACCAGATTAACACCAGATAGATTACATTTTTTTAAAATAGCAACGTTCACTTGCCTCTTCGAGGGGGAAACTTCCAGCAAAGCAGGGATCTATTACAATAATATCCAAGACAAAAATATCCAATACTTCCTACTCTTATTTTTAATAACTCTACCTTCTAAGGAAACTTCTAGAGGAAGATATTTCTAGAAGCAGAATCTTCTGTTAGGTCTTCTTATATTGACCTATTCTCCTTTATTTAATAGGCGTTATTAACTAATGCCATCCTTTATTACATAGAAAACATATACTAATAACTAATAACCCATGAAGAGGGTTAGGATCAAATCCTAACATATATGAAGTTGCGAAGTTGTAATCCCCGAAGAAATGGTCAAGAAGCCCCTAGTTGGTTACAAGTCCTTATGAAAGTGTAAATTTGTTTTAACAAGAAAACCTTAGAAGCCCTAATTTAAGGAGAGGAGTTACCTAGCACAAGTATAAATACACCTCAAGGAGTCATTCACAAGCACACTCATACACTTATTCATTGCTTATATTTATTATGATCTAGTGATATTTTTGCTAAGGTTGTAGCATCATTTTCTAAGGTTGCAAAGGAAGGTCGAAGGAGAAAGTTTCAAAGTTGCAGCAAACCCTAGTTTTTGACGTATACATCAGTTACAATTCAGAAAGGGAGCATATGTACACAGGTTGCAAGTCAAAAAGGGAGCATATGTATGCAGGTTGCAAGTCAGAAAGGGAGCATATGTACGTGGGCTATAGTGGAGAAAAGCACGTATATATGTGGGTAGTAGAAGAGAAAGTCATGTATCTGTAAAAAGGATCATGAATGTTTGAGTAAATGTTGGTACTAGGTCCTTGAAGTCTAAAGGAAGTCTACAGGTCAACATCTCAGAGTTTTAGGTAAGATACAGAGGTATGTATGGTTGTACACTTATTTTGATGGTTACTTTTGGTCATGATATGGTGTATGGTTGAGGCATGCTTAGTATGGTTGGTTTGGTATTTGTATATGGTATATCTTGGTTGCTTGGTTGAGTAAGGAGCACTCTTATATTTGGTTCAACATATGACATGGTTCTTATATTTAATATATTTGAGTTGATTATACAAGGTTGAGGCATATTCATGTTGTATGGTGGCATATGCATGAGGGACATGCATTGGTTCTTTGAGATACTTCACTAATGATATGATATATATCTACATATGGTTGATGGTATGGTATATGGTACAGATGATTGATGCTCTAGTTCATGATTTAGTATTCCTTATTGATGTATCTTTGTTTCATGATTGATGCATGAGATAGTATGTATGTTGGTATACAATTGATGCATCGTATGGTATAGGTGTTAGTTGATTGATGAGAAGATACAAGTTGATGAGATAGTGAGAATGACAGTGACAAAGACAGTGGAAGAAACATAGTGGTAGTGATAGTGGCATAGTTTGTGATAGTGATAGTTGATTTACACTTATATTACAAAGCGACAGAATGGGGCAAAGATAGGTGGTTGTAGCCACCTTCTGATTGGATCCATAGAACTCAGGGGGTTGTAGCCTCCTTCTAGTTGGAGCCATAGAATTCAGGGAGTTGTAGCTTCCTTCAGGTTGTATCCTAAGAATAGGGGGTTGGATCCTCCTTCCAGTTGTAGGTGGAGAATTAGGAAATTGGTGCTTCCAATGAATGTATTCTTTTGATATATAAGAAAATCATTATGTGGTTTTCTCCCATTTGGGTTTCCATGTAAATTCTGGTGTATTGCTTATCTATTATGATGTGATGTTGTTTATGATTATACTATTGATGATATATTGAATGATAATGATAAATTGCTTATACTATGGTTAAAAGTACTAAAATTTCTCATTACCGATTCACCCCCCCTCTCAGTAATCCAACACTTTAAATGGTTAATATGATACATTGATTGATGAGTTGAACCTAACTTCTTTTCATTGTCAGACTTATTATTTTTAGATCACTAAAATCATTTCATTTATCTTAACAATTGATGTTTTCTTGTTTAATTATGATGATGATGATGATGATTAACATCCACTAAGACCAACTTGGTCTATCGGACCTTAATAGGGTAAGTGATTACTTGAGATTCTTTAGAATTTTGTTTATGTGCTTGAAAAGCATTAAATTATAATGAAAAAAAAATCATAAATTATTAATGTAAATATTTCAACATCATGTGAAAATACAAATATTTTTAATAATTGAAATATACACATCATTGAGTCATCAAATTCATCAAAGTCATCAAAGTCGTTAAATTCACAAATCATATAGGAAAATTATAAAATATTAAATTATAAAGAAAAAAAAATTGTAATTACTAATACAAATTTTTCAAAATCATGTGAAAATATAAATATTTTTAATAATTAAAATATATAGATCATTGAGTCATCAAAATCGTTAAATTCACAAATCGTAAATATAAAATTAATGATTTGAAATAATAGAAATAACCCTTCCCTTCTCATGGAGACGAATGGGCTTCTGTTGTCCATTCATTTTTGTTGATTTTGTGAAAATGACTTTGGAAAATATCTAAGTTGTTAAAGTTTTAATGAGCAAAATTATTAATAAATAAATGTAATAATTTATAAATAATTAAAGCCAGATCATAGAATCATAAAAAAAATTGTAGTGTTATGATCAATAAACCATGTGAAAATATATTTTTTTATTAACAAGTAACTTTTTGTTAATAAAATATATTATTTTAAATTTAAGTATCAATGATGGTGATGATGATGCCCCGTATGGGGTGACAGGTGGCGAAGGCGCGCCAAATGGCCTCGCACTAGGCCGGAGAGTAAATGTTGGAGGCAATCCTCCATAAAATGCCCATTACGGATGCTGGCCAGCCATTACAGCCCTGCAATGGATGGACTTCTCCCGCGAGCGAGGCTTTATGAACTTGGCGAGGGTAATGTTAAATGCGGATATGGGAATTCGCAGCTTGATTATTTGTTTTGCTATGCTCCGGTCTCGGCTCTGCTCTGTATCTGGAGGTGTTGGTGCAGATTTGTGCTCCTGGCGCCCTGGTACACCAACCTTCCGTGGAATTCTGAGGCAAGTCCCTCCGCCTGTGCTCTCAATTGGCTTCTCTCGTCTCAGCCTGCGTGTTCTCCTTGGAAAGCGCTCTGCATCATGACTAGGAAGCGTGGTACGCCTCGGCGGGGTTCTTCTTGGTACGCTCGCAAGGAACAGCGACAGCGTAGGGAAGAACTTGAAAGGGCTCTGGTCATAGCTTCCCCCCTGTTGAGAAAGAAGACTCGTGAAGAGGAGAAGGTTCGGCTCTCAGAATTTGCCGAGCAGGAAATTGATCGTGGAACCATGGATACTGTCATGCTGGAGGGCAGCAATGAGCAACTGTACCCGGCCTGCATTTTTGAGGAGGACCCGACTCTGGCGGACTTGTCGACTTTGGAGGCGCCTTGCGTTACAGAGCGGTCTGACAGGGGTGCAGGTAATCTAAATCTGGGTCTGGACGATGAACCTCTTGGTTGCATTGTCGAAGAAGTCCCTTGGCAGAACCTGGAAGATGGGGCTGATGCTGGTGGTGCGACGGGAAAGGAAGGGTGGCAGGATGACGTGAAGGGCAGTTCGCCCGAAGCTGAAGGCGATGACATGCGTGTCTCTCTCCGTGAGGAACACCTGGCCCTGGTGTTTGAGCTCCGAGGCCACATGGCTGACCTGGAGTTTCGTGTCCGCATCATGGGCCAGCGCTTGGACGAGTTTCTGGATATCTTCCCTTTCGTTCCAGCTCGGTAGTCTCATGCCTTCACGGCAAGCTCCACGCGGAAGACTAAAGCAGGCGACAGATCACCTTTCCCCTAGGTTTTTCATGATGCTATGGCTTTTTACTTTTATGCTTATGTTTTATGTTAATCTAGACTTAAGGCACCTGGCCCGGTTTCCTACGGGCAGGACAGGTGCCATCAGTTTACAGTTGTTATAACTATACACCTATGTTGATTTCCGGTTTCCGAAAGCATTTTGGTTGGCTAAGACTCTGGACTTTGTACACTCTGTTACATTTTTTTGTTAATATATAATAGCAAGCTCCTCCCCTTTTTTATTTAAAAAAAAAATGATGGTGATGATGATGAAGAATATTAACGTCCACTAAGACCGAATTGTCCTATCGTTGTAACATACCCACTACCTAAATCAAAATTTTCCGGTCCTCTATCGGACTCGAACCCTTAAATAACCATGGAGACCCAACGCAAACTGGCTCTTTCTTTCTTATTCTTCGTTCTCATGCGATCGTGGGTCATGATCATGGTCCAATTTGAACGTAGTGCCTATTTAGATTTTGCACCTCGGCGCTACAGTAAAGTCTAATCGTTCGACTCTACAACCACCGAACCCTGACAGGGCTAGCGACCGGCCAATGGGGTTGAATCCCTACAGGATCAACAATTGGTCAAACGGAGCAAATCTCAACCGGAGTGGCAAACCGCC
>JZKD02S1675048.1:390315-402940 GCA_000966675.3 Picea glauca
GAATAAATGTTGAATGTTAATTGATGAGTTTTTGTGCAAGAGGGAAGTTTTGGGAAAAAGAGCCCCACACTCATTCACCCCCCCTCTAAGTGTGGTAGGTGTGTCCAACAGTTTTTAATTTATTTATAGAACAGGGCACGTAAAATGAAATTGGGATCGTGAGGGAGGTATAATGAGAAAAAAAGTGATAGTATGAGAGGGAATAATACAGATATTGTTCATAAAAATAAATTAAATCAAACAACAACCATAACTCTGTTCAAATCACAATTCAATAAGCATCCTCTTTTAAAACCAAAATCATTTAATTGTCCCTTAATTGCAGACGGAATGCTTGTTGACTTCAATAAAAAGACAATTCAATTGCCCATAATTCTTCAATTATGTCAATCTTTGCATCTTATACAATAACTATGCAAATATCATTGCCAATTTCACAATAACATCATAACCATTTGAGCCACAGTCCTTAATATTCCAATGCTAAAAAAATTCCCTTTTAAAACAAAATATAATATGCATTGTAATTCCAAACATCAACATCCCATATTCATTTCTTAAAATCAAATACTAATAGACCCAGTATTAGCCACCAACAGTCAACCTTCCAACACTGATTTACACAATCCACTGTCATCAAAACTCATAATCGGGCCCCGATTTACTCACACACATGTGTTCATTCATATAATCAACACGATTCCTGATTCGACAATAGCACTTCACGAATAACATGTAACTCTGAGCCTAAGTTTTTTGAAAATCGAACATGTACAAACTTCCTTTAAAAGAATTACCCAACAATCGACAGAGCCAAAAGTTCCCGAAGAGAAACAGAAACAAGTGGATCTCAGCAGAGCCAAGTCATGCTAGGGTTTAACACAGTAATGGGGTTAAGAGAAAAATCTTGACCACAAAAGATAGTCTCTGAAACACAAACATTTTGTGCTCTTTTAAAACTTTATTACAGAGAGGCAACAAGAGTTGGCTTAATCAAGGAAGAATCCTCGAAAACACAGAGAGTTCGTGCCCCTTTCATTCTTGACATGATTAAAACGAGACTAAGATCAATTTTATGGTTTGAAACAACAATGGAGGTAAGGAGAATAGCTTTACCAAATGAAAAATATTCTCGGGAATGTTGAGAACTCGTGCCCCTTTTTTTTAAAAACAAATTATCACAACACAGTAACCACGGGTAATCAATAATATTCTTGGAAGAACATAGAGCCCGTGCTCTTTTAAAATTCATCAATGACACATAATGTCTAACTCAAAATCTTGACAATGAGGGTAACCAAACATAACAGTCAACCACCTCCAATGGATAACGAGAGAGGTGAATTCTTATAAACACTTGAAAGAATGCATGAGAACAACTTGTGGCCACCCAACACATATACAAGCTTCCATTCAAATTTCTGGGCAATACAAGATTCGAATGTGCAACACTTTTGGAAATAGTGACAGTGGGGTAAATTCCATAAAAAATGATAGCTCGAGGCTTTAGCCAAACAAGGAAAGAATAGTGCAACTCTCAGCAGTCTGCATTGCAACCTGGAAGAACGAAACATAACACCCACCGAGACAAAAAGGAGTGTCAATGACTTCATACCAAGACTGTTGTAAAACCCACGCAATAAAAACTCATAGCACAATACCCCATTATCATAATTTTCCAGAGAGAACAAGAGTAAAACCCCAAGATGGCTGACATGTTTTACACCAAGAAAACCAATGCATAGGCTATCCACACAATAAAATCCATTCCTTTATTTTAAAACGCCAACATTCCAGAGTATTCACAGAAGAAACCATAAGCACAACACTGATACATAGTCAAAAATTAAGAAAAACACAGATCTCATGCATCCCTGAGCCAACAAATCGATTCATAATACAGAGGGACCATCATGGATGGAAAGTAAATGAGCCATACCTAGTAAAATCACTTTGAGGGAAGAGTTGGACTTTGTTTTTACCTTTCAAAACCAGAAATCACGGAGCTTCCAAAACCACCAAAGACAAAAACCAAATGCAACTATGGCTAGGGTGATGGGATTGAGGCTGGTTTGGAGTGGTGTGCAGTAAACGCATGTCGCTTCCTCCCTCATCCCTATTCAATTCAACGTACAAGCCAGCCCATACACCATAACATTGACATTAATTCAACAACAATCAATTGTTATATCCATTGCATAGTGTGCCACCCTAAGTCATGTCAAAAACATTTAACAACAACCATAGGTATAACATTACCATATATGCCTCACAAAAATCCTCTAATCAAGCGCTTAAGTATAGCAGCAAGGTTATACACCTTTTTTTGTGACAATCCATATACCTTAAGGTTTGTATATAATCTCTTTTGCAATAATCTTAAGACTTATCCATAGATTTATTTCCTTTTTGTTTTGTTCAATCTCTCATATCATCGTATTATCCTTTTGCATAAAATCATGTATAAGATCATTAATCAATGTTTAATGCATAACATAACACCTGTAAAACAAAATAATCCTTATATCCATAGCACTGCCCTATATTGCGAGTGACCATCAACATCATTTAGCAATAATACATCAACCAACCATGTTTTCATAACGAATGAAACCAAGACTTGCATCATCAACTATAGAAAACTGTGTAGGCATCATTATAAAAAAAACAAACATATAAGCATAACACATCCATCATAACACCACTAGTCAACAAGGGGATCCCACCTACTAGTTAAGTATTATTATTATAATAAATAATAGATCTTAGAAATCATTTGCGGACAGTATTCATCGTTGTGATTTTAAGCGTTAACACATGGCATTCGGGAACTCGTAAAGACTTTTAAGGTAGGAATTCGAGTCTCTTAAGGGAATCCTATTATTTTCTTTAGTATTGCATTTTAGAATTTGGCTCTAGAACTTCTTAGTGTCCAGCTTGTATAGTTGTGAAAAGTTTCTCTTGTCTTTTATTGATATAGTACCTTTTTTTCCTTTTAATTAGGGATTTGTACGTATTGATCATATCGAGTTTTAAGGACGCATTAAAAGCATCCCTAATGACTTTCCTAGCAATTTTACATTCTTTATCATACCAAGGTTTGGTCATTCTATTATTACTTTTATAGGACACCTCGAAAGAGAACTTGTTAATAGAAGTGGAAAGGGTAGTTGTAAAATTATGATAGAGTTCTTAAATGTTGTCCTTATAAGTTAGGAGATTTAATTTACTATTTAAATCCTTTCAGCTTTACATTTTCCAAAGCGCAAATTCCTTCGATTATCAGAATTCTCTTCAATGGTGCTCCTATGCATGGAAAAGTTTAGAGTTAGGGTTAAAGGTTTATGATCAGATTCAGGCTCATGATCATTTAAAAGGTCAAAAGTTGTTATTTGGTTGCAAATGGGGATATCAGATATCACATCATCTACAACGCTACTACCTATCCCATGAATACAAGTCATCCGGTTGGAGTTTGGCCACTTCATTACTCCATTGCAAATTATTAGGTCTTGAGAGTTGCAGAGCTTGACCAACTCAGTACCAAACAAAATCTCTATTAGGTCTTCAGAGCTTCTTTTGTAGCTACTAGATAAAACAAGGTCCTCATCTAGCCATAAAGGATTATGGTTGGAGTCATTACTTAAAAGAGTAGCTTGTTTAGTTGCAGTCCTAGCATTAAAGTCTCCTAGCAGGAGGATCTTACCTTCATTTTTCAAACTATAAATATCTTGTTATAAATTATTATAGGGACAATTGTTATCTAGATTGTTTTTCTTATAAAAAAATAGAATTAATAGGTGCAAAACAGCAAATTGCTATATACATATTCTTAGCATTGGTGTCTGAAATTTCTATCCAAATGTACTGATTAAGAGGGTCAATATTATGAAGTTGAATGTGAGGAGAAATTCTCTTTCTAATATAACAAGCTACGCATCTTATCCCTCTACAGTGGGATTTTGTGTTCATTGTCGACCACAAGACAAACTCTTCCATGTCAGGGACCTTAGACTCCTCATGCTTCCAAGTTTCAACTAGACAGATAATATCAATACCACTCGGAATCCAACTTATCATAGGACCTTTGTGCCATGGAAAGCCACGACAATTCCAAAAAAGGATCCCAAGTGTCCCAAATTCTTATTTATTATTATCCTTATGGTCTCTATCCCTAACAATAGCTTTTGATTTCTAATTATTTCCCATTTTCCTTCTTTCCTGACTTCTTTTACCTTTTGAAATTCCTTCCTTAATTCATCTTGGTTTCAAGTTTCTTTCATAATAACGATTTTCTTTCTTTAAATATAAAATTTTAAAAACAAAATAAATAAAGGATTTGTTTTAATTTCTCAAATTTAGAGTTTGGGTTTAGTAATTTGATTTTCTTTAATAAACTTTTTGAGTATTTATTTCCAACTTAAAAATGAAACACAAATGAAATATAAATATATCAAAAAACTTAAAATCAATCGGATGAATTGTGCACCCAAGGCACATTATCGATGGAGAGGTCATAGGATATAGGTTCAAATCTAGTCGAGTCCCTCAAGGTTACCAAGTGATATTGTGGCTAGCAGTTGACATATCATTCATCCTAATATTCTTGGGAAGAGGGGCAAATCTTGTGTGATTTTTCTTGTTTTATGTGTGTGTGTGTGGGGGGGGATGTTAAACGTGAAGACACATTCCCTATTCCATCCACAAAACTCTTACTTGTGTTTGAGATATCTTCATTCTTGATACTACTTTACATATATATAAACTTATTTTTTTATGATTTGATGTAATTTTTTGTTACACATATAACAGTATATTTTGGTGTGAGCTACAAATATACATCCACATCAAACATTGGTATTGGGCTTGTGTAGGGCATGTAGGTATATTTATTCCATGGAGATGTCATTTTGGAATTTTGGTAAATATTATGTGAGTTCTTACAAAAGGTATTTAATTATCTCAATTTATATGTTGGCATATCAATAAATAAACAGGGATCAAAGAGCTTTAAAATTTTGTGGGGATAATTTCTTAATTATAGATAATAAAAAATTGGGGAAAAATGGTAAACTTTCCACAAGGTACTATTCATGTCCTATAAATGGATTTACCGCTAGGAGACTAGAGAAGTAAGAGAAGGTTATTGTAAATTTTAAAATAGGAGTAACCCTAAAACGTAATAGATAAAAAGGACTCGTGTTCCAAACGGTTTTTTACTAAGTGACCCCCATTCTTTCTTCTAAAGGATAAGCATATTATACTTTTAGAAGCACATATAACAGAGTGATTTTTTTTTACTTGCTCCTTGGTATTAATCTTTGTGTGATGCACTTATATTTTGCTTTAATGGATTGTGTTCATGAGTTATTTTTATGTATTATCTTTTGAGGTTACTCTGAAAGTGTTTACACCATGCTTCGGGGTGTGTCAAGTGATGTGGAGTGCATGGTGTGATGCCTTGGTTGTACCTTATTAAACATGCACATTATAGATATATTATTCATGGATTATTATACCTCAACTTGATGCTTATGTAGAACACTACCTTAGGAGGTTAGATTCCTATGTGTAATGGTGACATTCTTTGTGGGGAGCACATAGAGCGATTGGTTTCTTTCTTGGGATGAGAACTCATTTGGAGGAGTGTTGGTAAATTTAGGAGGATGGTGTTGATCCCTAGGTAGCATTGGGTCACTTTTTTTCTTCCATGGAGGTCCATGCTTAACTTGAGGACACTTGGGTTGAGGAGTGTTCATAGAGGTACAATGGAATTTGAGGAGTAAATAGCTTACAAGGTAGAGTTGGAGAATTGGAGACCTTTGGAGGATGAGTGTTGGACCATGTCTTGTGGGGTGCTCACCTTGGGACCCTTGATTGATGAGAATGGTTACCTTGGAGCTTAACATGTCTCACCTTAGAGTGGGGCACTTCACATGTGGACCTATCTAGTGATTAGTTAAGTTGTTTGTGAGAGTTGGTCGTGGACCTTGTCCACTTTTCTATTGTTGGCCTTCTTCACCTATTTCATATAAAGGGAGGAGAGAGTATTTAGTTTCATCCATCGCATTAATTATTCACATCATGTCATAGAGATGTGAAGATGAGTGAACTTGTATCGTTCATGGATAATTCTTCTTCATTGTACTTTGCACTCTTGTCTAGTGTTCTAGGGTTCTTGTGTTAATGCAAGGAAGGTGTTACAAAAAAAATTTCTCTAAGAAGACAAGGACCACTATGGTTTGGGAGAAACCATATAGAAGAAAAGGGAACACTTATTATTGTGGTTCTTGTAAGAGAAAAAGACTAGGATTTTGTGGCATTGGAAACCCTAGGACTACTTGGGGTGATAGATGTGGAGAAGATAATGGAAGATGTCTCTTGTACACTTGTGTGATGCAAGAATAAGTGCCAAAGAGGGATAGTTGGTATGTATGCTTGCTCGTTGTGGATATATGGTGAGTGACTAGCTTTGGTTGGGAGTGATTCCCAATTAAGAGGAATTGGTGGCAAAGTTTTGACAATTGGTGTGATGCTAGCTTGTTGTGGTTGCCCAAGCTAGAGTTTAGAGAGCATTGGAGAGTCATAGTTTGTGATACACTTGAAGGACTAACTTGTACTTTCTTGGGATAATGTGATACACTTAAGGACGAACTTGTACTTGCTTGGGATAAATTGTTGGTATATACTTGTAACTTCATCTTGTGTATAAATGAAGCATGCTTTGTAGTCCAAACTTTGTGTACTTTCATATATCATTCCCAATTTATGCTTTCATGATGATTGAGCAGTTTCTAGTGCTAGTTATATACGTTGATTTAGCATAACAATGAGTAGATTTTGTTAAGTGATTTGATCAACATATAGAAGCTAAGTGAACAAATTGAATGGTTGTAATAAATGTGAAATGTATTTCCTAAGGGATGGAAATATTGTTCTCTTGAAATACAATTGTGTAGTGTTTATTTTCTTGAGTTCCTTATATATTTAGTTGGAAATAAATAAAAATATATACTGTTATAATTAATATTTCAACACCAGCTCTAAGATTGAAAGTAATAAGTTTGAAAAACTTCAAGAATGAAGTAAAATTTCTAAATTTTCATTTAAAAATGATCCTCAAAATTTCAACATTATCATACATATATCATTACCTCGACTTAACCATCCCTATGGACATGACACCCAAATGTTACTATAATTAAATTATAGAGTGGCATAAAGAGAATTGTACTTTCAAGATTTTGATCACCAATAATATGGTTAGAACGAGGGCTTGTGATGATGCATTTATGGAATGATTATTTATTTTTACAGATGAGAATAAAAATTATTATGTTTCAAATAAATAAAAATATATAAATGAAATGTAATCAATAAGATGTAGAAGGTCGTGTCATCCAATAGAGCAACTTTAGAAGGTCGTGTCATCCAATAGAGCAACTTGAATCAAATATACACATATTTACACTAATGTGTAGATCTTTCACAAAATTATTGGTCATAGGATATATTTTGATGCCATATATAACGGTTATGGCCATTCAAATCTTAAGTGGTAGTTCCATGGAGTGAATAAATTTCTATTAGATTACGAATTACGAAGTGTACATTGTTTAAGAATGTGTGGGAAAAGAGGGTGGCCTTTTCAATATAGCTACTATCCAACGTAGCCCTTGGTAAGATTGCCCTAATAAGGTATAAGAGGCATACTTGAGTGGGGAAGTTAATCTTTATATGTATATATAAGATGATTTACACTATTTTCAATTAGTGTAAGCTGATTTGATTTTATTGATCATATATATGTGTGGGTTTTTTTTAAATATATATATATATATATATATATATATTTCACCGTAAATTGTTTTGTTATTTTTCTGGTTAAGTAATGTTTTTAGGGTATAACAAATTCATTTTTAAGTTTACATCTTGGTTGAATTTAATGTTGAAATTTCATGAAATCATAAATTGAGAAATTTCACCTCTTTCCTACTAGAGGTTTTCCAAATTTAGTCCATGTGGCTTATTAGCCTTAGGACTAGGTTGAAATATAATTTACAGCAACAAACAATAAACAATATTTCACTCCTTAACAACCCCAATCTACTGGGTAATTCAAGAGTAAATATATTCAAATGTGTGTCAGTGATTTTCAGCCCTCTAGGGCTATCTTATCAAACATAAACCAGATCTGAAATATACTTTATGACAATAGTAAATCTACCTTATCTTCTTTAAGACCAATGTTAAACCCTTAAAATTTTCAACATTAGATTATTTCAAATCAACAAGACATACAAGTGTTGGTAATTACCAAATCATGAAGACAAGGATATTTGAAAATCAAACATGCAATAAGACAATTGTGGATGGTTGGAAACTTCACACAAACACACAGAAATAAATAAATAAATAAAATAAAATAAAAGTAGAGAGAGAGAGAGAGATGAAGTTCAATTACATACGTTCAAGTTATCACAAGCCGGTACAACCCTCCAAGCTCTCCAAAACCCTATCTAGGAAAAACCAATAAATCTCTATCTCCACGAATATTCTCCACAAGTTAGTATCAACACTAGCAAGCCTCCTTGGCAAGACATCTTCTCTTCTCCTCTTCCTCAAAAAGTACAACCTTGGGGTTTATCACCAAACCCTAAATCCTTGCATTCTTAGGGTAGAAACCTTAACCCTAGAAAACTCCAAGAAACCCTAGTGCTCCAATACAAGAGAGACAATACAATGAAGAATACACTTGAGAGAGAGAAGCTTGTGTGCTACTCTCCCCGCACTCTAACACAAGATGATGATGAATAGAATATAAAATCATTATCTCCAACATATTGTACCCAATATCAAACCATATCATCTCACGGCATCAATATCCTAACAAAGTCATCCTCTTTCCTCTTCATAACTGTTGGATTTTCAGAGTGCACCCAGACTTGGTGCACACTCACCTCGGGTCTGGTCTATGTTCTCAATAGAATACACAAATATTACATAATTTGAATTGTAAACATAAACACAGTGAGATTCCTAACACCTTAGCACAACGAAATATAAAAATAGAAATCAGATCATACACATGTAAACCAGAATTTAATGCCCAAAATCACTTCTTCTTAAACCGGAACACATGGGCTCCTATACCAGGGAAAATGGCCCATTCCTATACAAAATAAAAATACCAACACTTACAAAAACCCTCCTTGGTTTCCGTGCATAAACTTGGTCAACTTAACTACAATAATATCCATGTAACAACTGTACCTATTGTTGTCCTCCTCCAGCTCCTATACATCCCTTTTGTCACCTCCAGGTTGCCTGTACACTCATGTCGCCACTTCCTAGCTACCTGTATAACCCATCTTGGTTGATATTCTAGCCTATGGCAACCCTAAACAATTAGGATGTAGCCTTGTGCCAACCTATACCACCTGTTGCTACCTCCTGGAAGTTGTCTGACCCTTCTTGGTTGTTGTCATATCCTATGGAAGCCCTAAAACTCCTCCAGCAGACTGTCTGCACCCATGTACTAGCCTTTGACAACCTCTAACACCTGCGGCTAGCCTTCAAGACCCTCTCCCATCCCTTCTACATCCCTCCAAGGTTACGACTACCATTTCCCTCCCTAGCCAAACCTCCTAGAAACACTCACGTCTTCTCCTTCCCTCTTCTACAGCCTCCTAACACTAGCGACCAAAATTTTCCTAGTAATGAGCCTCTCCTAGGCCTTGTCCTTCTCTATCAATATTCCCAAACCACTCCCATGGATTTGTAGCATCTCACCTTTGTTGGTAGAGTCTCCTACTACCCTATTCATCCCTCCTTACATGTCCAAGACAAAAGAGAACAACAAAACTGAGGCCAAACAACCTCTCTCCATGGTTGGCTAAGGTCAACACACTTTGACTGAAATCACCAAGCATTCACACAAGAATTAATTGTCACATTCATCTTATCTCTTTTATATACAACTTTTAAGGGTGAGTGAAAATCCCTTCACTTATATCAAGATTAAATTAGAATAATTTTAAACCTCTTTGTGGGTGTGAATCCCCAACACAAGCCCACAAAGCCTATCACCAAACCCATGAATCCCCAGCTTCATTGCAAGGGGGTTTTCACCCCAATGAAAGTGTAGTGATGTGCCAAAAAGGATTCCCACATGCCCAACACCTAGGTTCATGTGAGAATACCTTCCCAAAGATAAAAACAATCAACACTCCCTCTTAGCAAGGGAGGTATTCTCACCCACTCCACCATCACATGGAAGTAGCTTTGTCTCCCATCCTGGGAGTAGCTCTGTCCCCCACACTAGATCTACTACCATAGTTTCTCTCCAATCCTCCTAATTGGTTGCTCCCTCTATCACTAAAGACAATCCAACTATATGGTAAGGTACCTTCCTAGAATATACCCTGCTCCTAGAAGCCTCATGCTTCTGAGCATCCTTCCTGGCCATATCAACCCATGACACCATCCCGATAGTCTTGGAATGTTCCTCTCTCCCATATGGACCTGAAGGTAGACTTCCTTTTAATTGTTGACTCTCCCTCTGAGCCTATTGACTCCCTCTAAATACACTGACTCCCTCTAAGATCGGGATCCCTCTGAGTTTACACAACCTATGTAGCTACTTACTCCCTATCCACTATCACTTTGTTATTATTGGTCATGGATCACATAGGATGGCTCTTCTATCTATACATGTTTCTCTCTATAACTCCAAGAATCAATGTTGTGTATGATCTAGATCCTCTAATCATTAACAACACATGTCCATCATGGAACAACACTGCATATCCCTTCTCCTTAATCACTGAGGTTGAGAACACACTCCTGGAACCCTTAGCACATTTTCCACTCACAATGCATCCCCTGACTCCATCCAGAATACCACTATTCCATATCCTTGTACTACATACCTGGTCATCATACGAAGATCCACGTACATACCTGAGTCAGACATTGTGAAGCTCTCAAACAAATCATGTGCCCTCGTCATGTGTTAGTGGCTCCCACTCTATAAGAACCATGCAATCCTCCAAGGAAACCATCCTACTTTCCCAAGTCACGATCATCTAATGAACTTCTACCCAAGTCCATCATCCAAAGCATGAGACTCTATGTGTCTATGCACATGTTGCGACTAAACATGTTTCCTCTCTCTAAACAGTCTCAAGTTGTGGATGGTCACTCAGTCTAGTCCACTTTATACCTCTGCAACTCATCTATACAAGTGTCCTCATCCTCCTGGGTCAAATACCTCATACATTGTTGCACCTTGATAATGTGCAACTCTTTGGCCTGATGAAGACTCTATCTCATCAACCTGCCATACATACGAAGTTATCTTGTATGTTTCAAAGCACCTAAGATGCACCCATTGCAACTCACTACAAACCACCAGGATTACATCCATGGAGTTGGAAACTTGCCACAAAACATACCACTATGAACCAAGCTCTCTTCCAATCCACCAAAACTCCCAACCTGCCACACCACCAAGTTGCAATAGCCCACAACACCTCATCTAGATGGTCTGCTCCATGTCTCAAACCAGAGTACATTGCTCCATGTCTCATACCAGAGTACATCTAACATATTTCCACCTGCAACAGTCACTGTAGCTCCCTCTCACAGATAACTCTTTGACATTGCTACGGCTCCTTCACAAAGTTGTCACCTATGTAGATAACTCACATCCAATGGCCCTTCTCGAAATTTCAAGCTATGATACCATGTTATATTTTCAAAGCGCACACACACCTCGGATCTGGTCTATGTTCTCAACAAAATACACAAATATTACATAATTTGAACTGTAAACATAAACACACTGATATTCCTAACACATTAGCACAACGGAAGATAAAACTATCAATTAGATCATACACATGTACACAAGAATTTAATGCCCAAAATCATTTGTTCTTAAACCAAAACACATGGGCTCATGTACCACGGACAATGGCCCTTTCCTGTACAAAATAAAAATGCCAACAACACCTACAAAAACCCTCCTCAAAGTTGTCCAACCCTTCTTGATTATTTTCCTATCCTGTGGTAGCCCTAAAACTCCTCCAGCAGGTTGTCTTCACCCCTATACCAGCCTGTGGTAGCCTCTAGCACATGTGTCTAGCCTTCAAGAGCCTCACCCATCCCTTCTACATCCCTCCAAGTTTGTGGCTAGCCTTTTCCCACCTGGAAGAACCTCCTAGCAGCCCTCATGACTGCTCCTTTCCTCTTCTACAACCTCCTACAGCTAGCGGCCAAGCTTTTCCTACCAAGACGAGCCTATCATAGGCTTCATCCTACTCTCCCAAGGTACCCAGAACACTCCCACATACATGTAGAAACTCATCTTTGTTGGTCGAGACTCCTACTTCCCTATTTGGCCCTCCTTACCTTCCCAATACAAAATATGTTAAGAACCAAACATCAATATAGCATAGAAAAACCTCAAGAAAAGTACTCAATGCCTTGAAAAAGAGATAATTTCATACAATAAGCCTCTTCGAGGGGGCAACCTCCTTTTACCCCACTTAAATGTTCAAGTACAAGATGATTCAAAATGAAAATGTCTCCTTGGTATATATAGGAGACTAGGAGGTATAAT
>JZKD02S1675048.1:440511-454430 GCA_000966675.3 Picea glauca
TAGGTCGGCCTAGTCACCCTCTTGGGGTGTAGGCCCATAATCGCCTCTTAAAGGGACACCTCAGTTGAGTTGTGTATAAATACACAATTCAAGCTCTCATTTGTATCATCTCATCATATCGACTCATTATGATTGGTTCTTTTCCCTACATGCATGATTATTTTGCCTACAAGCACCATATCATGTGTTTCCATTGTTCATGGATTCTTCTTCTATTATCTTTATGATGTGTTTATGGTTCATGTTGATTTAGGGTTTGTTGGTGGTTTCTCTCTCTCTCTCTCTCTCTCTCTCTCTCTCTCTCTCTCTCTCGTGATCTCAACATGGCATTAGAGCGGATGTGAACATACTCTTCCTTATTCAACATTTTTTATGCTTGGCATTTTTCTCCTCGTGATTGGTGTTTTCTCTCTTGTGTGCATTAATGGTAGGACTAATTTTTCCCTCCCACAACATACTCATGTGAGGGTTCATTATTGTTGTACATGCTAGTTTTTTCACCCACGATCTTATTTCAGCCACTCACTTGAAGTTGATTTGAAATTGTGGCCAATAAAAATTGCCCAAAGGTTGGTTTTAGGTCTACAAGTAGGGTTTTCAGCCCATTTTTAGCACTACTCCATGCTTGTTAACAATTTTCAGTGCTTTTTAGGGCAGATCATAGTATTGTAGCGTTTCTACCCTCCATTTCACCAACACCCTTATTCTTTGGCACTTTTTTGGTCCTTTCAACAAATTCAAGGAGACTTTTTGTATATTTTTTCCCTCTTCCATAGCATTTTTTTGTTCTATTTCAACAAAAAATGTGCATTTTTTTAAGGGTGGCACTGGTTTTATTCATTTGGAAAATTGCTTAGCAATGGCATTTTCTACATCATTGTTATAATTATAGGGTTTCAAACCCCTTCCTGGCCACTTTAGCAGGGTTTCTTGAGGTCTTCATGGATACTTCTCTTTTTTGGACCGAATGGGAAACTTCTTTGTTACCCATATGGCAGTTTACTTTGCAGATCATGTTGTATTGGATTGAGAAGATGATACTCTTGGTATTGACTCTACCTTATTTCAATATATTCTTCATATTCCGGGGACTAATACCTTTATAATGGATATTGCAGTTAGTGAGATGAGGCCTACTCAACTTCCGACGATGATTCATAGTGACTCCAACAAGTTTGTGATTGTTTGTTTGTGAAGGGAGGCCCCTCTCAGCTCCTTAGATGCACTTTCCACTCATAGGTCCATAG
The DNA here is from genome assembly GCA_000966675.3 of Picea glauca. Lineage (NCBI taxonomy): Eukaryota > Viridiplantae > Streptophyta > Pinopsida > Pinales > Pinaceae > Picea > Picea glauca. The sequence goes on from JZKD02S1675048.1 coordinate 441,759, forward strand.
GATCTACCCCACTCCACTTTATTGATGATTCTACAAATGATTCTTAGCTTATTTCAATGGATCATTTTGATTGTATGGATCTCTTCTCTTTACACTATGATATATGTCATTGTGGGACATCCTCTATGCATCATACTTCAGTGGATCCTTCTTTCAGATCTCCATGAAAGACCCCCATTCCATGGTTTTGGAACCGTATTGGTACTAGTACAATGGTGTTTTGGGGAGGTTTTATCTACTTATGGCTTGCATTAAACATTACAGGGTTAATGTGTTATCTAATGCTTTCTCTTCCTAGCCTCTTATCCATCTTCATAGAGGATATTGTGCACGGGGCTCACCCTATGTTGAGAAGGGTATTCATTAACCCTCTCACTCCTTTATTTCAACTACGGTCAACCATCTTTTTGAGTTGGTTATCCACACACCAACTCTCATGTGTATTTCAATGGCCTATATTCTATACTTTGGCCACGACCATTCTTTGTAAGGAGTTAGGTATTTAGGAACCCACTCTCATATTATATTTGAGCTTCCTTTTGAGCTTCACTCTCTCAAAAGCACATGTGCTAGGTATACATAAACCACACACGTCGTATTTTAGCATGATTGATTGTATTCAAGCCCTTTCAAATATATGGAGTTCGATCCTCCCACTCTCACTTCAACTATGACAGATCTTGTTTGAGGTGGGTACTCATATCTCCTCTCTATTACAAGATGCTTCTTCCAACATCTCCTTATAGGGACATGTTATCCCCCATTCCTAGGGATAACTAAGGAGATGATGTCTCGAGGCCCTCAGGTTGCAGACATGGAGTACCAAGAGGCAGATGAGCAGGTAGGAGGGCCTATCATACCACACATCATTATCTAATCGATGGAAGTAGTGTCCACCACACCTAGCTTGGCCCACAGAGGATAACAGATCTTGCTTCATGAGGTAACAAGTCTGGTATTATGGTAAGTGTCATTATAATATTTGAAGCATTTGAACATGTTGCAAAGGATTCTTTCTTGATTTTGAAAACATTTGCTTGGAAATTATGTTTTTTTCCCTATTACACCTTGGTGAGTGTCATGGTTTCCTAGTAAGTGGCCACCCTCAGGCAAAGGGTTGCTACTAGGGGGTCTCCTTGAAGGGTCACCGTACCATTTCTGCTCATACTTATCACCTTCCATCACTTCTTCTCTTTTGTTCCCCATCTTTTAGGTTTTCGGGCTTATTGACCCAAGAAGGGCATGTACTTCATTTCATGGGAAGAAGGGGCCATTAGGCTCGGAGGTGCCCTATCAAAAAACATCATGCAATAAAGGCTCGCCCTGGGATCTCGAGAGCAATGAAACGCTTCTCAAAAAAATGAGGAACCCATAAAATAAATAATTAATTAATAACACTTTCCAAGGTAGAGTGTTTGTGGGCTATTTGTTTCCTTTTTAGTGCCCCTTATTGTCTTCAACTTGGTGACACATACAAAATAAATGGCTAATAGAGGGATTGAAAAAATATGCCTTAAAAACAAAAAGAGGAAAAGGATGTGGCTAGCCCTCAACAAAGGTGCCCATAAATGAGACAACATGAGCCCTTGTATGTCATGAAACCTCATACCTAGAAGTCTAACCCCATCCACCTCACATTCATTACATGACCTAGAAAGGATTCTCCTTGGGAACATCCCCTACTTAAGGAATTGGTTCACCCAATAGGGCACTATGACACCCCTCCCATATCTAAATTTGGCAAGTTGTATAAGGTCTTTGAGCATCTGTTTATTTTGAAAAGGGGGGATTTCATGCACATGTTTGGGTGGTTCTTTTATTAGATATGGCTTACTTGGCATGATATTTTGACTTGTGGACCCTTGGAGGGCGTACTTGTTTGTCTTTGCAAGTCCTTGACAAGTGAAAGCTTGATCGTGAAGGCACAAGGTCACTTGGACCTTCATTTGGGGCATGAAGCCCACATGTTGGATGATGCGCCCACTTCTCTTTGGACACATGAGAGAGGGAACGTTGCCTTGGGAGGCACTTAGAGACCATGAGGGGATCACAATCTAGCATATTGCACCTAAATGTTGGCCTTGGGAGGCCTAAAATGTCACATTTGATGCCCTAGACACCACATGGGCTCGGGTTTTGATGAGGTCCCTCATGGTTTTGGTGATGGTCATGGTTTGATGGAGAGAGACACTTGGCACATACGAGAGAAGTTGGTGGCATGATTTATGGCCTTTGGAGGCCCAACGTCCCTCATCAAAGGCTTATTGTCTCTCCTAGAGGCCCTACGTCACTCTTTAGGGCATGGTGTCACCCCTAAAAGGGTATTTTCTTTTTTTATTTTGAATTTTAAAGTTGTAAAGGCAAAAAGAGGAGGTCGACCTCCCTAATTTGTTGTTGACATTTTGAATTGTGGATATATGGGCTTTAGGTGACTTCCTATAAAAAGAGGTCACCCCATTGTCATTTTGAACATAACACACTTGAGAATTGCATATTACTTGGCTGAAATTTTCGCCTTACTTAGGCAAGGCACACTATCTCTCTTTGATGCTTTGTGGATGCTTCTACTTGTCTTTTGGAGGAATAATCTAGGCGCTATCTCTTGGATGCTTTGTTCTCTCTCTTGCAATGGAATATTCCTGGTAAAGAAAGGTTTATCTTGCTATTTCTTCGACTAGGTAAGGAATTCATGCTTTTGTGTTGTTTCTTCTTCGTTGCAAGGATATTTTTTGTTAAACTCTTAGAGGAGTATAAGGGCATACACCCTCCACTAAGATCTATCATTATTGTCTTGGAAAAGCTACTTTGCAAAGGTTGTCAAGAATAAAAGGGCTTACACCCTCATAGACTTACCTTGCTAGGTTTTGTTTTCTCTAGGGAGTAAAAAGGCTTACACCCCTAGAGAAGTAACAAACCCTAGCTCTTACACAAGAGACTCCATTAACCCAATTGATAAGGCATTAATCTACTTGCATTGGAGATATAAAATTGTTGCATTGGTATGTGTGATTTTTTTAGATATTGCATTTGTTCAGGTTGGAATTGATTCTATATGCTATAAGTTTTCTTGTGCCCTACGGGCGTCTTGATTAGCCTATTAATTCTCTTTGTTGTTACAAATTAATGCTACAGCCATTAGGGTTGAAGCAAACTCATCTTCTTTCAATCTTTACTCACTAATCTACCACTGAAATTCACTTGTAAACCTTGGTTATTGTTCTAATGGTTATTGGCTAAATTTTGGGTGGTTTACTTGTTGATTTTTGTGGTTATATCTTGTTGTTGTAGCAATTGTTTGCTACAACTATTTGGCTGTTATAATAATTTGTTGATAACACATAATAAATAGCCCTAAATATCATCAAAGTCTTGGTTAATTCATTGGAGGTTTAACTAATCATTACTAGCTCTATTTCCAACATCTTGTACTTGATCTTTGATGGTTAAATCTGTAGCTATCATTATCATTTTTTGTTGATATATATATATATATATACACTGTTGCAATTTGGGACAGCAAAGTCTCTTGCTAGATTCCCTTTGGTTTAAGGCTTCTATAACTACCATTTGTCTTGTTCCAGGCAGGGCTAACACTATTTTGCAAGTACTTTACACTTGGCAACCATTATCCATCTACAAGACTCATGCTCAAGCCTTATTCCTTCTCCAATCTTGACCTATAGGGGTATTCATCTATCATTCTTACACTTTCCATCTCAATCCCCCTAGGGTCACTAGGATCCCCCCCTTGACGTGATTTTGTTATCACTAAAGTGAGGGGAGTGTCTATCTAAGGTGACAATGGGTAGGTACTCTTGTAGTTGTCACACTTCCGTGGATTGGGTTGGGATTTGCCCAATCTATAGATTGTGTGATAACAAGACAATTTAGTGCCACTCTTGTAGTAGATGCACAATATGGCAAGGATATATCTTCATACCCTCCATTGGATGAGCAAGTCAGTGACAGTTGTTTCCATTAGATGTGACAATCAATGGTTACATTCATCATTCCTATACAAGTTGTCTCTTCCAACACCCTCTTCAAATGGACAATTCAATAGTATCACTCTCCCAATAGATGATCATTATGGCAAGGATGTCTTCTCGCCCTCCTCTATTGGATGACTAGGACAATGAAAGTTTTTTCTAACAATTGGGCAGATCGGTGGCTACATTCTTTATCTTTATAAGTTTTTTTCTAATACTCCATTAGATGAGTTTTTATACAATACCATTCTCCCAATAGGTGGACAATATGGCAGGGATATGTCTTCCCACCCTCCTCCATTAGATGAGCAAGTCAATAGCAATTTTCTTTCGTGGATGAGCAATTTGGTGGCAGCATTCTTTCAACATATTGGGTTCACTTTTGTATTGAGTTGGGTCATCACAAACCCATATCTCTTCTTCCAGTATGGTTAACTTTACATTAAGTTGAGTATGCACATTCATTTTTCTTTCTTGTACTTATGCCTATTTTCAACACTTCTTTATTAGATGGCCAAATCAATATCATATGTCTCCAAATGATGAGCAGTTCAATGGTGGCATTTCCTCGAGAGTTGAGCAATTTTATAATGATGGTTGGGTCTTCATATACCCATACATGCTTGTATTTGAGTTGGGTCATCTCATACTCACTCTCCTTTATATTTTCAACTACAGTTGTATCTATATTGAGCTAGGTATGCCCACTCCCCTTTTGTATTATATCATCCTTCTTCATGTCTTCGTTCTCATATTCAGGGGAAGTGTTGGAATGATGATAATCCTCACATGGTCATATATAGCTAAGTGCCCTCTTTATTGTATTTTTTATATATTTGACTAGGTTGTCCTAGTCACCCTCTTGGGGTGTGCGCCCTTGTTATGTGGGCTCATAGCCTTCTCTTGAAGGGATGCCTCCCTTCTTAAAGGGACACCTCAATTGAGTTATGTATAAAAACACAAGTCAAGCTCACATTTGTATAATCTCATGATAGTGATTGATTCTTTAGCCTATAGGAATGATATCTTGTGTTTCTCTTGTTCATGGGTTGGCCTTGTCTTCTCTTTATGATGTGCTTATGGTTTATGCTAATTTACAGTTTGTTGGTGGTTCCATTTGATCATTTGATCATTTTCTCTCCCTATATCTCTTGTGATCTCAACAAGGACCATTGGTGCTAATACCACAAAGCAACATATGTTTCTAAACTAGTAGAGTGAATGGGAGACAACTCGATATCAACTTATGCCTTTTCATTTTCAATATTCAAAAATGGTAGGACAAGAGGTGTCCACAAGATTCAAAATTGGGTATCTCAATGGCAATGGCCCTAACTTACCATGGAAAACACCCTCAACTTACCACTCAACCAATGATCCGGATTATTTTCAGCACAAAATGAGAGCGGAGATATAATAAAGAAATGTACAGAGATATATCGGATATCCAATAATATAACAGAAATATACAGAGATATAACAATAAACACGGAGATACAATAATACACAATTTCTATTAATGAGCGAAATGTACAGAACTGTAAAATACAGAGTGAATGAACTCACTAGAATGGTGGCAACTTATCTCTAAGAAGAGATGTGACGACTATGCTCATTCGCAAGAAGATGATTACAATGAAGCTCTAAAGGTTTTTTTAACATGAAGAAAATCCAAAACCCTAACCCCGGAAGATGAAAAGCCAACAGTTTTGTGGACCTCGTTTTGGGTAGTTTGGTGTATCAACTTCCTAGATGCATAACTTTGGCATATGATCTCTGTTTGGGGCGCACGATATCTCATTGGAAAGGTATCGTCGAGGAGATTCATTTTGAAGGGCTCAATTAAAGCCTTCAACTATCATTGAGGTGCTCAATCCCGAAAAAACTTCATTTAGGCCCTCAAAATAGCCCTAGAAGTTTAGGAACCGAAAATTTGTTAAAAATAGTAAGTTGTCGTAAGATTGTTTTGAGCCAGTTGGAATAGGTGGGTGGCCACCGATATCCACCTAAATCAATCCTCCCTCCTTAGGAAGCAATGGTCTCCATTGCGTTGAGTTTCTAGGGGAGAGGGGAAAGCATTTGTTGAATCTGAACCTTAGTGAGTTGCTTGCCTTGCTGAAAAAATTGTGTTGCTTGGCTTGTTGAAGGCTGTCACGAACCTGTTGCTGACGGGGTTGAATTTGTTCAACCAACCTATTGTATCTTGGCTTGGATGGGCAGTGTGTAGGCACCCTCGTAGGTGAAGAAACAATATATTCTCTCTTCTGCAATCTGCTTTTGCTGGATAGAAAGGTCTTGGGCCAAGGCTTCAGTGGTTGTAGTGTCATTTTGTTCACCTTTTGAACATATTGTGAAGAAGCTGAATTTTGTAGTATGAGATATTATCTTGCGGCACTGTTTAGGTGGTATAGTAGTCGGAACTACCTCTAGTATCCTGTAGAGATGACCCCCCAAAGTAACAATGACACTACGGGGTCGAGACTCATAGATAGCATGGCACTTCCACATATATGGTTGGCCCAGGAGAACATCACATACATCTAGTGGGGCAACATCACATAATACCTCATCCTTGAAGGATTGGATGTCATATGACAATCGACATTGTTGGTTGACACGGAAATCTCGTCCCTGGCGAAGCCACCCGATGTTGTATGGTTGTGGGTGTGGTGTTGTTGACAATCCCAATTGTTTGACGACCTCTGTTGAGATAAGGTTCTTATGGCTTCCGCTATCAACAATAAAATGCAGCGAGGTCCCCTTCACCCACATATGTGAATAAAAAAGGCACTCCCGCTCTTCAGGATCTGTTGGTTCTTTTGGTTGAATTGTTGCAGTCTCAACAATAGTAGTGGGGTCTGCGTCGATGATCTGTCTTTTCCCATTATTTTCTTAATCAAATTATGAATCAAGGTTCGACTCCTTTTCTTTGATCTCGACCACCAATCACTGTTTTGAGCGACATCCATCAATGTTGTGCTAGGGGATTTTGTGGAAATCGCACCACTTTCCAATGTCCTTCGTCTTTTCGTTACCCTTCCTTTCCTGTGGCTTGGGTTGGTTTTCTAAAGGTTGTTTGTTAGGGTTGTCTTTATCATGCTTTAGTTGTTGTGGATTTGCAGACCCGAACTCCCATTTGTTCTAGTGCTTAAATTTCTACTCGATTTTAACATCATATCGATAAGCAGCACCTAGTGATGGAATGTCCAGAAAATTCATTTTAGTTTGGATGTATCTTTGAAGAGCCCCACAGTGTTTCAGAACCAAATGTTAATCGGAGTCTTTGATACCCAACTTGGTGTGCAAGGTATGGAAGATATTGATGAACTCTTGCACTTCTTGGCCCCTCTCTTGACGCAGCATGGTCCATCTCATGTATTGGTATTCATAGTTGCCAACAAGGTAATATTGTTCCTTGACTGCATCCACACAAAAATTTCAAGTGGGCTCGACCTCATATATTCCAAACTCCTCTGTGGAACTTTGTTCCCAGTAAGTTTCCCACCAATGTTTGACATGGGGGAGAGCCTTAAGGAGTGTGAAGGTGATCTTTTCCCTATCGAAAAAATTGTGAACAGAGAAATAACCTTCTAGTAGATTTAACCATTTTTCTAGGGCATCCGCATCTATCTGACATTCAAATACGAGAATATCAAAATTAATTTGTACCTTGAAAGGTGAGGTTCCTCCAAAGTGGTCGCTTGATGAAGACGTGTATGTTGCTATCAACAGACATTGAAGGATGTAGGCAAAATTATCCATCATTTCATCTCTTTGTCGCATGAAAACTTGTTCAATCAACAGATTAATAAAATCTTTTGCTCCGTCGTTTTTCTTTTCTTCCGCCATGGAAGGTTTCTTGGGCATGCGAGAGCAATTGTTCTCAAGAGAGACAAGCTCGAGACCCAACTTGCTATACTTGGACCTTGTCAAGGACATGAACTAAAAAACGATCAAGAGCAACCTGCTTTGATACCACTGATCCGGATATTTTCAGCACGAAATGAGAGCGGAGATACAATAAAGAAATGTACAGAGATATATCGGATATTCAATAATATAACAGAGATGTAGCAGAGATATAACAATAAACACAGAGATACAGTAATACACAATTTCTATTAATGAGCGAAATGTACAGAACTATAAAATACAGAGTGAATGAACTCGCTAGAAGTTGGCAGCTTATCTCTGAGAAGATATGTGACGGATTCGCTCATCCGCAAGAAGATGATTACAATGAGGCTCTAAAGGCCTTTTTAACATAAAGAAAATCCAAAACCCTAACCCCAGAAGATGAAAAGCCAATAGTTTTGTGGACCCCGTTTTGGATAGTTTGGTGTATCAACTTTTTGGGGGCGTAACTTTGGCATATGATCTCCGTTTGGGGCGCACGATAGCTCATTTTAAAGGTATCGTCGAGGAGATTCATTTTGGGGGCTCAAATAAGATGTTTGATCCCGAAAAAACTTCATTTAGGCTCTCAAAATGGCCTTGGAAGTTTAGGAACCAAAAAAAATGCTAAAAATAATAATTTGTCAGAAGACTGTTTTGAGACAGTTGTAATAGATGGGTGGTCACCGATATCCACTTGGATCAACCAATGGATAGTGGACAGCATAGGATTATTTTGAAACTCTTTAATTAAAATTATACTAACAATATTAAACATAAATAACACTRACAACACTACATTAAATAACTCTRTTTTGCACATTATAGCACCTTGTGCACACTTTCCTTAACAAATGGTCAAGGTTGTAAAGACAAACTAGAAGAACCTAAATACGAAACATGATTATCATAACTTCTTGATGCCAAAATTAGGATCAATTTTCACCATGCTTTGAAAGAGATTATCATTATCAGTTATTATAATGTAAGGCATACCTATTAGTGAGGGAGTGGCTACTTGTAGGACACCCTTTTTAAAAAAATAAAAAGCTGCAATTCTATGTTTCACTGGTCAATTCATCTGCCAATCAATATATTTTTATTTGGGGATATTTTATTGGATGACCATGAGGGATGACAATGGTCCTTGTCTATTAATTTTTTGTGGTGCTCCTTAGAACACGATATGTTCCCAAGGCTGTAGAGAATCGAGATTGACAATACTAACTCATGATATTGGGGTCTAGGCCATTGATCAAAGAAATGTTAATCAACTCCATAATGGTGAGTGAAGCCAATTATATCGTCTTCAACAGTGGGAGCCAATGTGGCTGCCTTCTATACAAGTAACATAACCCAAGCCACGATGATGAACTCAATCGCGTATCTGCTATTTGCTTCTAGCCAATAATACATGTAATTACAAAATATAGTAATTCTGCAAGAGGTCAGTCTTAGTATATTATATTTCTGATAACAAGCACGTCCAGATAGTGAGGAACTAACTCTTGCAATGTTCTGTGCTTGATTAAACTTGAAATAATCAGTTTTAATATATCATATTTCTGATAACAAGCAATTTCGGATAGTGTGGAACTATCTTTTGCAATGTGCTGTGCCTGATGAATCCTGAAATAATTAGTTTTAGTATATCATATTTCTGATAACAGGCAAGTCCAGATAGTGTGGAACTATCTCTTGCAGTGGGCTTTTCTTGACGAACCTTGAAATAATCACGTACGTTCTAGCTTTGGCCACCCTTGGTCTGCTTGCAACTTTACATACTCAGCGAGCAAATGAATATCTTCATCACTAAGACGTGGACCAAATGTGCACTGCCCCTTTGGTGTACAGTTCTCACCAAATCCCTATCAAATGTTTAGAAATTTTAGATATAACTTGTGATAAAAAGAAGTGGAAGCATATATAGAAATCCTACATTCTAGCTAGCAAGAATCTGAAAACATCAAGATGTCAAAGTAGCAAGGAAGGTTTATTTTATTATCATTTTCATTAATTTCCACTGATAACCAAAGGAAGATCAACGGGAATCACATCTGGTTGGCAAATAACAAAATAAGGAGCACCTAGAGCATCTCCTAAAATAGTAACAAATCTAAGATAACAACAATGCTCTTTTTATATGGCCAACTGGCTTTACTAGAGCAACTTTGAAACAATAAAATTGGAATTGAACACTGAAAGAAATATCCAGTCAAACTTACTGGCATTCGACCCTTTCCGTAATATGTAATTTTGAATATGTTTTCTTCTGTTGCCACACCATTCCTGCAAGTTTGACATTCAAGTATTTTATATAAGTAACTAATTCATATTAATCTGTTTTGTCAGTTCGAATTTTCTTCCTCATTTGCCTTCAATGGCAAATCTTATGCAGAGTTTTATTATGTAAACAAAATTTTTCTCTTTCTAATATAATAATGCGAATCGTCTTACATGGTGCACAGCTTTCCAGAATGCCACAAGCCCTATCTCTATTCACCCCAAAAGAAAAGGCAAACTCATGCAAACTCCAAATATGTGGTACTCAAACCCTGCATCACTAGATATTGCACTATTACGTTGATTTTTGCACTAACAGTCTTTTGCCTAGAACTCCCTTGGCATTCAGTTTAAAGATATTTGTCCATAATATTGATTGCATAGGGCACATTGGCCTCTCCACAAACATACCACATTATTGATTTCACCTCTGAAATGTACATGCAAAACAAACGGAAAATTTATCTCTAACCTTTACACGCTCTACAACTCCTAGATTTCAGAAATATCATTAAATTACCACAATTTTATTCTCTAAAATATGCAAATGTTTGTAAGCAAACATATAGTGCTAGTGCCACAAAGAGTGCATGTATAAGTTACTACTTTTTCCCACATTTGTCAATAAAAGATAAAGAATACAACTATGGTAAATACTGATGATCCAACCATAGGAAGAAGAGCAGGAAGTATTTTAAAACAAGCATCAATACAATTTAAAAAGGAAATAAATTGACAAAAATGAACATAGTTCTCTGGAAGTTCAATGATAATTACATACCCCAAGGAGCACTGAGATGCATTGACATAAAAACGACAAAAGAGGATGAATTACTTTCCTTCATAGCCTTTTATATTGTTTTTAATCATCCTTATCTTTGTTAGCCCTGTTTACTGTAGTATATTGTCTTTAATGACACATGGTAATGGAAGTATTATTTGAAGTCTTACTATTATTATAAGATGCTGTACTTTATCGAGTGCATTATGAGTCAAGTCATGAGGTGAGTAAAAAGATGGCACTGGGAAGTCCTAATTAGTTGAGTGAATGATTGTTTCTCAACTTTCATGTTTGTGATCCTCTATTTGTAAAGACAGGGCCCTTAACTTGATTTCAATTATAACCAAAAGTGGATATGTTCTCATTGTATATTATGTGTCACTTCCATCTCTGTTGACTCACATGTGTATATATAGTGTTGAAAATATAGCTCAGAAATACACTATGTCATACTTCAGATTTCAACCTCCTATTAAGCTTCAACAGTAAAGCAATAAACCCAATTTTGAACTGTACTTAATGAGCAGTAACACTGAATGACATAGATCTGAAACTAAATCAGCAGCGGAAATAATTTATAACAGCAGACAAAATCACACATTTGGCACCATAAATTCTGGGCAATGCCCCTTGAAGAATACACGGGAAAAATGACAGTTTAAGGAGATAATTCTTATTGAGCTCAGAGAAGTTTCATATCAGAGTTTACTACAGCAAGTAACAGCAGCAATAAATTCTAGAAATATGTGCCAACAGACTTCCCTGATTTGCGTGCTAAAAACAACACAAAACAGACCTCATTTTCTGCAATGTACAGTCCCTTTAACAGCAAATACAACCTCGAATTCATTGCACTTAAGCAGTACTGTTCTGCACTAATTTTGTACAGCAAGACACTTAGAAAATCGTGCCATCCTCTTGCCTTGATTTCTGTGTCTCTATGAAGCTGTATGGCCTCTAAAACAGTGTTGTACGACCTCTTTTCTAACCTCGGTCAACTCAGTATTTAATGCTGCAATTTCTGGAAAAGCGTGCCCTCTTCTCGTCTTGGAAATTGTGTCCTCCTTCAGCTGTACGGACCCTCTCCTTCCTTGGAAATCGTGCCCCTCCTCTAACTGTATGGACCTCCCTCTTTTCCTTGGAGAATGCGCCCTCCTCTTCCCGATACTCTCACTTCTCCATCAGCTCAATCTCTCTCTTGAAAAAAGTGACTCTTCACCTTCCCACTCAAGCTCTCCTCAAAGTGTGCACCCTCTCTCTCCCTCATGAGCTTCTTTTAAGCAATTTTGAAATGTAACTTTTCTAACCCTTAATCTCCCTTGAGTGACTCTTCACTTTCCCTTGAGATCAACGGTCACAACTTAATCATCCGTTGAGGTCACTTAAGTCACTAAAGTGACCCATAACATCATAAAGTCACTTTTACATTTAAAAATTAAAAGACTCAACTTTATAAAGTTACTTTATAAAAACACATTATAAAGTCACTAGGGAGAAATGTGCTCAATCACTTCCGCACGCTGGGCGCCGCCTATGCAGAAGTACCTCCGAGCTACCAATTCTAACATGTAAATCGACTGCAAGTTGAATAAGAGCCTCATGATAATCCTTGCATTCTACAAATGATGTTGTGATTGATTTCATCGCTCTTATTCATTCAAATAGTGCACACATATTATTTCTTAATTAACTCCATTGCATTGTTATTCTAAACTAGTATCTTTG
>JZKD02S1675050.1:32902-46381 GCA_000966675.3 Picea glauca
TTGTCAACATAAGTTATAATTCATTTTCCCCATTGATGGACAAAAATATTGCATGCTACAAATGTAATTATCTTGGTCACAAAGCACGAGATTGCAGATATATGAATGAATATGTACCTATGCCAACCATAGTATGGAGAAGGTAAGAGATTCCAAACAATGAAGATTGTTGAATAGCATTGACCACTGAAGAATGTAAAGAAGAAGATGAATGGTACATATATAGTGGATGTTCTTCACACATGACCGGGGATCAAGACAAATTCATCAGCTTGAAGAGAAAGGGTGGCAATGTTGCATTTGGAGATGACTCATCTGCCAAAATGATTGGAGAAGGTGTAGTAGAGCTTGGAAGAAAAAATGTAAAAGAAAAGAATGTTCTATTGGTTGAATACTTGAATCATAATCTACTCAGTGTTAGTAAAATGTGTGATCAAAGATACACTCTTACGTTTGATTCCCGAAAATGTAAAATAAGAGAAAATAACTCACGAAGATTGGTTGCAACTGCAACAAGAAAACCAAACAACATATACATCCTGTTATCACTACAAGAAACTCCTTAGGGTTGTAGACTAAGGATGCTTGGTAACTTAAGAAAATAATGTGTAGGTATGCTTGGAACAATGGGATCACTCAATGATTAATGCAATAGACAACTCATCATACATTCAAATGAAACCGTGCTTTTAGAACACAATAATCAAACCAGATATTTTTAAAGGAGAGGATGAAGAATACTAATCTTGATTTCCAAATACAAGTAGGTGTAGGGCTTAATGCAAGGTAGTAAGAAATCCTTCACTTCAAGTCTATGAGCTTAATAAAGAGATGCCAGTCTTTAAAAGCTAAGATAAACTGAAATAAAGTACAGAAAAAGGATGCATGAACATTTCTAATATTGAAAGCAAAAGGAGACTCTAATTCTATTATCCAATAAGAGTCTATATAGTAGCCAAAAATGTATTCCCAGTTTGAACCCTTATCTCTTAGAAAAGATAGGCATTTATAGCCTTTTACAATCAGTTTTTAAGATCCTGAAAACTTGGATCTGTATCTAAAAATAGAAAATAAAACTAACTAATGCAATCGATAACAAAGACTAGTTCCTAGAACTCGAACTGCCCTCTATACAAATCTTTGACATCTGTACTTCATCAGCTTCAGGACTCTGTTGTGTCATGGAAAGGTAAAGGCACCTGCCTTCTGTAGCTAGACTTATTCAATTAACCATAATCAAAACTTTAGGTGACCAATTTAGCATTTGGTCTTCAAAATCTCCATGAATCTCTGATGTTGAGTGTTTCTTGACTAAGTGGTTAATCCTTTGATGCTCTTAAACCTCTTTAAATACTTGAAAATTGCCTTGCTCCAGCTTTAGCTTTCAAAAATTTATTTTTGTGCTTTCACCAGCTAATTCGCCTTATGATCCACTGGTTAGCTGGTGAAAGCTCTGCCTTTCACCAACTAACTGGTTGTAAATTTACCCTTTGCACCGGTGAAAGTTTTGTCTTGGAAAAAAAGGAAACTTCCACCTCCAAAACTGTTGTTTTATCAAAAACTTAGTGTGTCTTTGATTTATATCTCTGCATATTCACAACAACCTGGGCTAGTACTTGTAGATCTGGATGCGACTTATGCTTTTGCTTCAATTTCTTAATTTTCCTCTTAAGGCGTTTTGCTAACCACCATAAACTGTTATAATCTTTGGTGATTTTCTTCTTTCTCTTTTTGTTTTTGACACTCTCACGAGCTAACTTCTCAAATGATGCATTTGTCTCTGCAAAATTGTCAGACAAAGATTTGTATCTTGCCTTGATTACTCTTTCCAAAACCTCCTGTTGAGCAATCACTTCCTTTAGTTGCTTAATTTTTTGTGATTTATTTGACTTTTTTCTCTTTGATGTTTCACCTTCATCAGTGGGAGTAACAATCTCACAGTCTTGTGCAAATTCCATGGAGTGTTCAGGGATTTTAATGGCTGGACTTTCATCTTCTTGCTCTGGCTCTGTTTCTGAGTCTGTGTATGGTAGATTTAGAATATTTGTCTTCTTTACTGTAGGCTACTCTGAAGTGGTTTCAAAATATAATTTTTTCTTTGATCTTTGAGACTTTATGCCGAAAATCCTATCCTCTGGTGGTCCTGGAAGAGTTCTCCTCCTCCTCGAGCTTCTTTGAGGAGTTAATTGCTTTTTCCCAGCTTTCTTCTGCTCATTCATGGGCCGAGTTTGGGTTTCAAAGCCTTCCCAAAAAATAAAATGTTGCCAAGTCCTTCCTCTTTGTCTTAGTTCTTCTAGGATTATCAATTTGATCAGGACGAAATGACAAAGAGTGTTTTTCATACTTAGAGGTTCAACCCTAATCTTTTTACATACTTTGGTTAGGCTTTTGTGAAAGAAGAAAGGTAAATTCATGAGAGTTTTCCCTGTGAAATGATCTAAGATCTTGAAATGATATAGCATCAGCTTTTCATACCTTCCTTCTGAGGTTATATAGAGTTGAATGCCTTTGAACAGGTCTTGCCATTCATCCTCCAAATGAGAAACTGGCATGCTTTTCTTCCAGGTGACATTTCTGAATTTTGCCTTAAGATATGCTCTGAAATTCAGATTCTTGGTTGCTGTTGTCTTAAACCAGATCTGGCCTGATCTAGGTAAGCTGGTTGATGTGGAAATGGCGGCTTCATCAACTATCATTTCTAAAGAACCCACACTGGCTTTGTTTCCATCATACAATTTAACAAACGCTTCAACTGTTGTTTGGTGGAAACCATTCTGTAACTTTTCAACATAACCCATGCAACCTGTGTCTGAGAAACGTTTTTGCACCTCTGGATGTGCCTGTAAAAAAGACAGGCTATCTAATTCTTTCCTCAGTAATAAACTGCTTCGTTTCCTTGCCATCTGTAACTCGAACCCCAGACAATTTGCAAACAATGTCACTATATTTTCCTGATTGAGCCAAGGTTTGGCGCTGGTGAAAACTCTTGGTGTTGCCAATTCAAATATGAAACCATAACATATTTCCTGTGAACAATGCGTGTTGAAAATATGAAGTGTCGATTTGATGTCGTCGACCAAGTAGTACTGCTCCTTTACCTGTGATGATGAATGTGAATTCGTCATCTCCAACGCCATCATTGTTTGAAGCATGCATTCACGAACACGATCCACTATGATATCCAATTTAGAAGTGCATAACAAAATCCTCATCATCATTTTCTTTCACCAGCGCCTCATAATGATTATGTGACGTGTGTCGAGTGTGTCAACTTTTTGATTTCTGAAATCGTGGAGGAAAAACACATGTTTTGTGCTTTCACCATCTATCTGTCTGTGGGAAAGTGCTCCTTAACTGTTGAAACTCGCCGCTTTCACCAGCTAATCATCAACCTTGCAACACGCGTTAGCTGTTGAAAATCTTTTCATGAAATTTTATAGAGAAGACCTTTATGGATCAACTTATTTCTAAGGCATGAATTTAAAACCTAAGTTTTGACACTAGAAGAAATTAAAAACAAATGGAGAAAACTATAGATGACCATGCTATCATCTACAAAATGAAACCATAGTGACTGATTCATTTTGGGTGCTAACATTTGGCTCCAACTGGGATGGATACCTCCCTGTGAGGTCACCAAGAACCTAGTTAGAATCAATAGCCTTTATTAATTTTTGAAAATTTGAAAAATGGTTCTGCTCAGTACCATTGGGCATGGAGTTATTCAAGTGATAAAAACAAAGAAAACAGAACTAAAAAGAATATGTACAAGTAAAACAGGGCTTTAAGAAAAGCCTTATGAAAAATAGGCCTTTAGAAAGCGCCCGTTAAAAGGGCCACCTGCTACTTCCTCGCCTGCAAGATTTTGGAGAACAAAGGTATTGTTCTGCTGAACTACTGTTATGATGAAAGGACCTAACCAGAGAGAATCAAATTTGTCGTGTTTCCCCTTCTCTTGCCTTGCTGCATCCCATTTTAAAACTAGTTCCCCTATTTTGAAAACATTTTTTTTGACTTTCTTGTCGAAAATCTACTTCATCTTTTCTTGGTGTAATTCTGTCTTTTCCAGAAGCTGCTCTCTATTTTGCTGCAACTCTACCAGATTATGGATTCTTCGATTTAAATCACTTGGTTCAGAGTTAGTTTCTTGTAAAAACTTTGCAACTGGCAGTGCAAGTTGAACATGAAATATGGCTTCAGTACCATACACCAACTTGAAGGGTGATGTACCAATTGACTTCTTATTTGTAACCCTATCAACCCACAAAGAAAATTTTAGCTTGGAATCCCAGCCTCTGGTATTTTGTTCAAGTAGCTTCTTTATAATTCTGAGTAAACTCTTATTCGATGACTCAACTAAACCATTTCGTTGTGGATAGTAAGAAGTGAAATGTACCAGCTGAACTCCCAGTTCTTCACATAGTTTTACCAAGTGTTTGTCTTTGAATGCAACAACATTATCAATGACTATTCTCTTAGGGAAACCGAATCTAGCGAATATGTTTTCTTGCAGAAAATTAATGATGACAATATGATTGGCGTTCTTGGTAGGAATGGCCTCAATCCACTTTGTAAAATAATCGGTGGCAACAAGGATCCATCTATGCTGACTGCTAGAAGGCGGGTGAATCTCACGTATGAAGTCTAGACCCCATTGTTGGAAGGGTCTTGTGACTACTATACGTCTGAGGGGAAGATATTTCAGTTGTTGTTTGCCTTCAAATCTTTGGCACTTGTCACAGGTTCTCACAAACTCACACACATCCGAAAATAAGGATGGCCAGTAATAACCAGATCTTAAGATTTTATCTGCAGTAGTCTTCCAATAATGATGTCCTCTGCATTCATTATTATGGAACTCAGTCATGACCTTAGCTGCTTCCTCTTGGTTTATGCACCTCAATAATAAACCTATTGGATTTTTCCAGAACAATGAGTTGCTATTGATGCAGAAATTCATGGCTTTGAGTTTTAAAGCCCTTCCTTGTGTTTTTGTCAAATCTGAAGGGACTGATAAAGTTTGAAGAAAATGAATAATGTGGCTGTACCATTTGCAATTAGCTAGGTGAGCTGAGACCTGCATTTCCTCACTTCCTTTATCCTCTGAATACTGAACATTATCTACATTTACACTTACCAAATTTATTTCAAGCAGTTTACAATTTTCTTTTGCAAGAAGTTTGGCAAGGCCTTGACCTTTCACAAGTTTTGCCGGTTTAATTTCAACATCAAATTCAATTAACTTTTCTATCCACTTACTCCTTTTCCCATCTATGTCGGGTTGTATAAGCACATCTTTAACTGAACTGGAAGGTACATAAGCTATTACCTTGGCTTGAAGGATGTAAACTCTGAAAGATTTTAATGACTTGATGAGTGCATATGCTTGTTTCTCCAATAATTCATACTTCACCTCTGCATCCCTCAAGAATTTACCGAAGAAGGCAATTGACTGCTCTTGATCATCAAAATTTCTCTGCAATAGTACTGCTGCAATTGTATCTTTTGAAGCAAATGAAAAGATATAAAATTCCTTGGCAAAGTCGGGGCTGATTAAAACAGGGGCTGTCGTAATGGCTTCCTTGATAGCATTGAATGAGTGTTTGGCTTCTTCAGTCCATTTTACTTCAGAGTTCTTTCTTAACATGTAAGTGATATGCTTTGTGAGTTTTTCAAAGTTTTCTATAAACCTCCTGATAAAGTTTATAGTCCCAAGGAAAGACTGAATGTCCTTCTTTGATCTAGGAAGAGACATATTTTTAATTTCTTCTACTCTTTTTGGGTCGATCTTCACCCCATCAGCTGAAACAATATGTCCAAGTAATTTCCCTTCCTTAAGTGCAAAATTTGATTTTTTTGGATTAAGAGAAATGCCATACCTTCGACATTTTAGGAATGTCTTTTTTAAGTGCTGCAAATGATGTTCATGGCTGCTCGAAAAAACAGTGATATCGTCAAGATATATCAGGAAAAAATTATCTTTCTCCCCAACGAAAGCAATGTCCATCGCCCTTTGGAATGTCACTCCTGCATTCATCAATCCGAAAGACATCTTTTCATACATAAATGTACCCCATGGAGTAGTAAAGGAAGTCTTTTCTCTATCGTTCGGATGGACACCGATCTGGTTGTATCCGGAAAACCCATCAATAAAAGACATCACCTTTGATCCTGACACCTTTTGCAAAATATGTTCCATTTTGGGTAGCTGGTAGTTGTCCTTCCTAGAGCACTTATTCAAATTTCTGAAATCCACGTAGAGTCTGATATCTCCATTCTTCTTTCTGACCTGCACAAGATTTGCAATCCATTTTGAATATCTGAGAGGTATGATAATGCGGACATCCAATAGTTTCTTGATTTCCCTTTCCATTGTAGGCAGCAACAAAGGATTAAAGGATCTAAGTTTCTGCCTAAATGGTTTGGTATCTTTGTTCAAAGGGATCTTGTGCTGAATTACCTCTGTGTCGAAAGTCTTTAAGTCATCATATTTCCAAGCAAAGATGTCAGCAAACTCCTTTAGCAATTCCCCATAATCAGCCTTTTTTTTCCAGTCAAATGTGAAGCTAAGTTGACATATTTAGGATCCTATTTGCTGGCTACATTATACTGCAAAAATTATGAATCTTTTTCTCCTTTTTCCAATTTGACAACTACATCATTGTTATCAAAAAGCTTTGCTAAAGGGACCAAACCTTTAGGAATTCTGTTGGTGGACAACTGTACTATTTCATGTGCTGCGATTTTTCTTCTGAATTTTGGTCTCTCAACTTCATCGTCATGTTCATTCTCCTGATCAATTTGAAAATCTGCAAACTCATCTATTACTACAAGAAATCTAGTGAGTTCAACATCATCTTCGAAAACCTTCCAAAATTTTACATTATCAGGGAGGGATGGCCTATACTTAACTTGAATTTCGTAATTCAATTTATGAGGCAGAGGAGGTATAAAAGCACATGCCGACACAACTAATGAATCATCCAATTCATTCATTTCTCTGGGTACATATGAAATTTTGAAATCTGCAAAAGTATGAATCGCCCTGAAAACTTCGTCTCTATATGCTTTCAGCCTAACATGTTTTTCTTGAAAGGACTTATTTACTTGATGAATGATTAAACTTGCGTCTCCGAATACATGTAATCTTTTAATTTCCATCTCTTTGGCTGCATTTAACCCGAGAAGCAGTGCCTCATACTCTGCAATATTGTTAGTCACTTTAAAATCAAGTTTAAAGGACAAATGAGAAGTTTTCTTTGAAGGGGAAATCAATACCACCCCTTCTCCTGCTGATTCTTTGGTACAAGCACCATCAAAGAACATGGTCCAAAGATTTTCCTTTGCTACTTTTGTGGACTGAACTGCGGGTTTTCTAAGAAACAATGCATCTGGTAATGAATCATCAATTTGTAAAATACAATATCCCATACCTATGTCGACAAAATAGATAGGATGGTTGGATGGATTTTGTTCGTCGCTGATTACATATGTCAGTTGTGATTCCTTGTATAACCTTCTGTTTACACCTCCAAAAACAGGGATAGTAGCATAGGAGAGATCCATTTGAAGAGTTCCACCTAGCCTCTTCATCCACGATCTTGATAACAAACATCCAAATTTAGGTGGGATGTATGCCACTATTATGTCCATAACCATAGTTTTCATGGATTCTTGGATTAAAGTTACAACCAAGTCCTTGATCATTCCGAGACATTTGACTTTTCAAGAGTCAAAAGAGAAAAGATTGTGGTAAGACTTAGTGATCTCTAGCCCAAGCTCATCCATGACCACCTTTGGCATTAAATTGTGAGAAGCACCAGAGTCCAACAAACAATTATGTAATGTTTTCTCATGAATATTTAGAGAGATGTAAAAAGGAGGACAACTTTCATCTCTATCTTCTATCATTTGGCCCAGAGTAATGGTTGGATTTTCATCATATATGTTGAGAATATCGGTAGAAGGGGATATAGATTTGGGATCCAGAGTTTTGAGGATATCCTTTTTGAATGTTTCATTTTTCATTAACTCAACTAGAGGAATGGGAATTTTAATTTTTTGTATTTTAGCCTCAAAATTAAAAGAATATGAGACTTTATCAGATACTTTTACCTCATTTAAAGGAGCTTTCTGAATGCTTTGTTGTTCAACAGGGGTCTGACTTTGTGGAATTTGTTGCTTGACAGGGGCAACAGTCTTCTTGGGAGGAGATGATGCTTTTGATTTTGAGGGATCTGTTTGCTGATTCTCTGATGTCTGATCTTTTTGCTTAATAGAGACTATGCTCTTTTCGGGAGAGGCTGGTGCATTCTATTGGGCAGTATTAGACTTAGATCGGAGATTATATATGTTCTTATATTCCATCGTAAAAATGCCATCATCAGTAGAATTATCCTCTGTCTGTTCATTCATCAATTCCTCTTCATAGTCTTGTTGTGTCAGATAAGATTTCCATGTTTCTTCTCGTACACAGTGAATATTATCTTCTCCATCTTCTTGATAATCACCTTCATCTTCATCCATCACGAAATTTTGAAGAGGAGCCTTTATTCTCTGATCTTCAGTAGGATTTCTTTCTCTTTGCAAAATCTGCGTTGGCTGATTATTTCTTCTGAAGTTGTTAGGATTTTGATTTGGGTTTCTACCTGCATAATCAAAAGTGCCCCTTCCCTTTACAGGGTTCTTATTTTCAATCTTGAGCTTAGATATCTCAGAGGTTAGAGACTCTAACATCTTAGCCATTTTATCTAACTTTGGGTCAGCACTTGATGAAGAAGAAGCTTCATTTCTTGGCCTTCTCCTATCAGAATTTCCCTGTAGCTTTTGAGAGGCTAAAAAATTTGATTCCACCTCAAGGGAAACATCTTGCATCAGAGATAGTGTAGGTGACCTCTTTTCTCTCAACAATAAATAAAACTCTGAGTCAAAAGAATCAGAATATGTGATTTTGGCAGAAGCATCTGAAGGTTTTATCTCTGTTGGTATTTTACTGTACATTTGATTAAACCTTTTAGTGAAATCAGAGACTGACTCACCATTTTGTTTCTTTAGATTTCCAAATTCTGTGATATAGTATACAAAATCTCTTCTATCACCCCAATGTTTCAAGAAGGTATCATCCAATTGCTCAATTCCAGCTATGGAACCAACAGGGAGTTATTTGAAACATTTCCTAGCATGGCCATCTAAGCTTTGGACAAAAACTTGTGTCCAAACATCTTCCTCCTCAATATTAAGGTTTTCAACATAACTGTAGAAAGCCTCAATATGTTCTTCAACAAACACATCGCCCTCACTTGTGAATTTGGGCATATACTTCTGATAGTATCCTGTCAGCATAGCTGATACTAGGTTTGGCAAGATAAGTGGCGCATACCTAGCAGCTAGGATTTGTTGTTTCTTAGTCAAAGGAGGTGGTGCAACCATAATGATCAGGGGCGAGAAAGGTGATAGTTTCTTTTTTGACTCTTAAACACTGGGGGAATGTGAAGGAGGTGAATCTTCTAATGGGAAAGAGGTTTGATATGAGGCTCTGTAAAAATTTGCAAGCTGTCCAGCTAAGTTTTCTTCACCTTTAGCAGACAGTTCTTGAAGAAGATGTTCAACAACAGGGAGGCTAGTATAGATGTTTAAATGATCTTCTTTCTGCTGTGAATGAAAAGACTCAAGAGAAGAAGAACTATGATTTCTTTCTAAAGTCTTGGATGCTTTTTCAATCAATTTTGAATTTGTCAATTTATCATCATTGCTATTTTCCTGTTGATAAAAAGGACTTTGTTCTTCTACAGTATTTATAGTTTTTTTTTCATCAGCACTCTTGGAAAACAATTCAAATTTTTCTATAGTAGATTTTCCAGAACTAAAGAGAGGATTACCTTCTGTATCTGATTTTGAAGCTTGACCTTGAATTGTCTTTCCTCTTCTGAGAATTAGTTCTGGATTGGGCACTGGTGTGACAGGTGATTCTTGTGGATTCACCCTAGTACCGATTCTCTTAGGAGCCATGATGAACTTGTGGAGTCACCAGATAGTTAATTACAACCAATAAAATGTCTAATCTTTGTCTATCTTCAAAGATCAACTATGTGTCGTATCCCAGGAAATCAGAGCTTAAGTTTCGTTTTCCCCGGCAACGACGCCAATTTGTTATCACTCCAAGAAACTCTTTAGGGTTGTAGACTAAGGATGCTTGGTAACTTAAGAAAATAATGTGTAGGTATGCTTGGAACAATGGGATCACTCAATGATTAATGTAATAGACAACTCATCATACATTCAAATGAAACAGTGCTTTTAGAAAACAATAATCATACCAGATATTTTTAAAGGAGAGGATGAAGAATACTAATCTTGATTGCCAAATACAACTAGGTGTAGGGATTAATGCAAGGTAGTAATACATCCTTCACTTACAGTCTATGAGATTAATAAAGAGATGACAGTCTTTAAAATCTAAGATAAATTGAAATAAAGTACATAAAAAGGATGCATGAACATTTCTGATATTGAAAGAAAAAGGAGACTGTAATTATATTATCCAATAAGAGTCTATACAGTAGCCAAAAATGTATTCCCAGTTTGAACCCTTATCTCTTAGAAAAGATAGGCATTTATAGCCTTTTACAATTAGTTTTTAAGATCCTGAAAACTTGGATCTGTATCTAAAAATAGAAAATAAAACTAACTAATGCAATCGATAACAAAGACTAGTTCCTATAACTCGAACTGTCTTCTATATAAATCTTTGACATCTGTACTTCATCAGATTCAGGACTCTGTTGTGTCATGGAAAGGTAAAGGCACCTATCTTCTGTAGCTTGACTTCTTCAATTAACCATAATCAAAACTTATGTGACCAATTTAGCATATGGTCTTCAAAATCTCCACGAATCTCTGATGCTGAATATTTCTTGACTAAGTGGTTAATCCTTTGATGCTCTTAAACCTCTTTAAATACTTGAAAATTGCCTTGCTCCAGCTTTAGCTTTCAAAAATTTCTTTTTGTGCTTTCACCAACTAATTCGCCTTATGATCCACTGGTTAGCTGGTGAAAGCTCTGCCTTTCACCAACTAACTGGTTGTAAATTTACCCTTTGCACCGGTGAAAGTTCTGTCTGGGCCAAAAAGGAAACTTCCACCTCCAAAACTGTTGTTTTATCAAAAACTTAGTGTATCTTTGATTTATCTCCTTGCATATTCACAACAACCTGGGCTAGTACTTGTAGATTTGGATGCGACTTATGCTTCTGCTTCAATTTCTTAATTTTCCTCTTAAGGCGTTTTGCTAACCACCATAAACTATTATAATCTTTGGTGATTTTCTTCTTTCTCTTTTTGTTTTTGACACTCTCATGAGCTAACTTCTCAAATGCTGCATTTGTCTCTATGAAATTGTCAGACATAGATTTGTATCTTGCCTTGATTACTCTTTCCAAAACCTCCTGTTGAGCAATCAATTCCTTTAGTTGCTTAATTTTTTGTGATTTCTTTGACTTTTTTCTCTTTGATGTTTCACCTTCATCAGTGGGAGTAACAGTCTCACAGTCCTGTGCAAATTCCATGGAGTGTTCAGGGATTTTA
This sequence comes from Picea glauca, assembly GCA_000966675.3. Lineage (NCBI taxonomy): Eukaryota > Viridiplantae > Streptophyta > Pinopsida > Pinales > Pinaceae > Picea > Picea glauca. The sequence goes on from JZKD02S1675050.1 coordinate 44,486, forward strand.
ATGGCTGGACTTTCATCTTCTTGCTCTGGCCCTGTTTCTGAGTCTGTGTATGGTAGATTTAGAATATTTGTCTTCGTTACTGTAGGTTGATCTGAAGTGGTTTCAAAATCTAATTTTTTCTTTGATATTTGAGACTTTATGCCGGAAATCCTATCCTCTGGTGGTCCTGGAAGAGTTCTCCTCCTCCTCTAGCTGCTCTGAGGAGTTAATTGTTTTTTCCCAGCTTTCTTTTTCTCATTCATGGGTTGAGTTTGGGTTTCAAAGCCTTCCCAAAAAAGAAAATGTTGCCAAGTCCTTCCTCTTTGTCTTAGTTCTTCTAGGATTATCAATTTGATCAGGCCGAAATGACAAAGAGTGTTTTTCATACTTAGAGGTTCAATCCTAATCTTTTTACATACTTTGGTTAGGCTTTTGTGAAAGAAGAAAGGTAAATTCATGAGAGTTTTCCCTGTGAAATGATCTAAGAGCTTGAAATGATATAGCATCAGCTTATCATACCTGCCTTCTGAGGTTATATAGAGTTGAATGCCTTTGAACAGGTCTTGCCATTCGTCCTCCAAATGAGAAACTGGCATGCTTTTCTTCTAGGTGACATTTCTGAATTCTTCCTTAAGATATGCTCTGAAATTCAGATTCTTGGTTGCTATTGTCTTAAACCATCTCTGGCCTGATCTAGGTAAGCTGGTTTCTGTGGAAATGGCGGCTTCATCACCTATCATTTCTAAAGAACCCACACTGGCTTTGTTTCCATCATACGATTTAGCAAACACTTCAACTGTTGTTTGGTGGCAACCATTCTGTAACTTTTCAACATAACCCATGCAACCTGCGTCTGAGAAATGTTTTTGCACCTCTGGATGTGCCTGTAAAAAAGACAGGCTGTCTAATTCTTTCCTCAGTAATAAACTGCTTCATTTCCTTGCCATATGTAACTCGAACCTAAGACAATTTGCAAACAATGTCACTGTATTTTCCTGATTGAGCCAAGGTTTGGCGCTGGTGAAAACTCTCGGTGTTGCCAATTCAAATATGAAACCATAACATATTGCCTATGAACAATGCGTGTTGAAAATATGAAGCGTCGATTTGATGTTTCCGACTGAGTAGTACTGCTCCTTTACTTGTGATGATGAATGTGAATTCGTCATCTCCAACACCATCATTGTTTGAAGCATGCATTCACGAACACGATCCACTATGATATCCAATTTAGATGTGCATAACAAAATCCTCATCATCATTTTCTTTCACCAACACCTCATAATGATTATGTGACGTGTGTTGAGCGTGTCATCTTTTTGATTTATGAAATCATGGAGGAAAAACATGTGTTTCGGGCTTTCACTAGCTAACTGTCTACGGGAAAGTACTCCTTAACTGTTGAAACTCGCCACTTTCACCAACTAATAATCAACCTTGCAACACGTGTTAGCTGTTGAAAATATTTTCATGAAATTTTATAGAAAAGACCTTTATGGATCAACTTATTTCTAAGGCATGAATTTAAAACCTAAGTTCTGACACTAGAAGAAATTAAAAACAAATGGATAAAACTATAGATGACCATGCTATCATCTACAAAATGAAACCATAGTGACGGATTAATTTTGGGAGATAACACATCCTAGACATGAAGAAGAGAGAGAAGACAGAAGCCACACAAAAGGATTCTAAGAAAGAAAAAGTCCCAAAGACCAAAAATAAGGATGAAGTATTATTGAGTGCCACATGTTCAAGGGGAGAAACCCCAAAGAAGAGAGTTACATTTTTCCATTAAACTTAAGGGGAGCAGCCCTAACCTTTTCCATTGATGTCAAAGGGGGAGAGAAATTGGGATCATGATGATAGGGGGAGCATGAGTGTTTCCATCAATGACAAAGGGGGAGATTGTTGGAA
>JZKD02S1675050.1:57050-89206 GCA_000966675.3 Picea glauca
CTACATCTCTTGGTCCAGCTTCCAATGGATCATTTGTATTATTTTCTCAAAGTGATAAAAAATGTGCTTTACAATGCTCAAAATTCCAAATAGATTGCTCCAATGGCTCCAGAACATCCAAAAACCCCTAGCTGGGATTTTTTGGCACCTCGTTTGGCCAAAAATTGAAGAAGATAGGCTTCCTGGAAGTCTCCCCTTCAAACTTGCTGTCTCTGCATATACAAAACGCATCCTTGTTGGCTCAACCTAGCCCACATGCATATTTAAGCGTAAAAAATTAGCACTGGACGCAACCGAGTGAACCGTGCAAACTGTAGGACAGTTACGGGCGCACCTAGCCCCTAACCGTCAAGGGCAAGGCCGTATGACCCATGTGACCGCACATAAATATAAACATAGGCTCTCGTTCCAAAAGCCAATGGTCAAAGGACAAATGGCGGGTCGTTTGTATAACCATTGGAACCAAAACAAAACACAACCGCGCGCGTGCGCTGAATGGTATAACATTGGGTCATATGGTAACACAATGTGCGACCAAGGGTTGGGGCTAAGCCCCAACCCGGTCGCACCCCAACTATACACATATGCAAACATATATAAATATTTTGCCACATATATAACAAGGAACAACCAGTGGCATGCCAGTTGGTGTCTCTTCCCAAGTCTCTCCTCCATGCCCAGAGGTTGCGGGGTCGACTCCGACCAACAACATAATTTTAAACCAATGTATATATGACACGTGGTGGCCATTGACTGGGCCACGTGTTGTCATCTCGTTTGCTGCAAACATGCCATGTCACATGCCAACTATCCAAATAACTTCCTACCACATGTCGTACGGCTTGCCATGTCAGCGTTCGTACAGACTGTACAATCAACACCCCTTTTTTTGCCTATTTGTCATTTTGAACATAACGCGATATCTCTCGCTCCCGATGTCCGTTTGAACCCAAATGAGTTGCGTTGGGTTCGTAACGACGAGGCCTATGCTCTCGTTTGATTTGAAGCGATTTGGAGCACTTTGAATTTTTGAGCAAAATTTGATCCCCTGGATCATGCACACATTTAGTTTTTGGTTTTAAGCTCATTAAAACAATGAAACAAGTTCTGAGTATAGATTTCCTACTTTCAAGCTTGCAAAAAAATGAAACCTACCCAAGCATAGTTTTACTTTGTTTCAAGCTTGTGTAAAAATGAAACAAATCTCAAGCTTAGTCTTTGTTCTTTCTCGTGCTCGTAAATACATGAGAATAGGTTACCAATCTTATTCTTTGTTCTTTCTCGTGCTCTTAAATACATGGGAATAGGTTATCGAGCTTAGTCTTTGTTCTTTCTCGTGCTTGTAAATACATGAGAATAGGTTAATGAGATCAGTCTTTATTCTTTCTCATGCTCATTAATACATGAGAATACGTTACCAAGCTCAGTCTTTGTTCTTTCTCATGCTTGTTAATACATGAGAATAGATTACCGAGTCTACTTTTATCTCTTTTTCAGACTCGTAAAATCTATACGAAAAATGAACTTTTTGGACTTTCCTTTAAGCTCTTTTTAGACTCTCTAAAACATGAAAAGATTGTCGAGTGAGCTTGTTTCCTTTCACACTCGTTAAAAGGTCAGAAAGGGCGTATTTCGAGTGATAATTTACCCCCTTTTTGGAATTGTTAGACTAATTATGAAAAAGGAATATTGTAATCAACAATGGTTAGAAGAGTATTCCTAGGTATTGTTTTATATGTTTACGGACCCTGGAGACTAAATTTACGAAAAGGTTCATTGTGGAGTTTTATTTACGACCTTTTTAGACTCTCTAAATATGAAAAGACCATCGATTTTACCTTCTTTGGACTCGTTAAACTTTACAGTGAAGGACCCAAACATGGGACCGAACCCATCCTTCTTCAGGTTTGTTAATAATATGTCGAGGGACTCATCGCCCGATGAGATATATCGAGCATTTGTTATCCTCCTTCAACTTGTAAAACTAGAAAGAGGTACTCACCAATCATGGTTGGGGAATTTTTAGAGGGTTTTTCCGTCTTGTTATTTTCATTATCTGACATCTGTTACTACTTTGAGTTTCCCTTGAACAAGGCACATGTTCTATCATCACATACAATAGTCGGGTCATCCATTCTCTCTCATTGACCACCATTTCCATCATGTGTCACATTCCACTAATAGGTTCATGACCAATTATTATGGTATTCATTTGAGTTAATGCTGCTGAGTCAAATTATTTGTCGTTTATACTTGTTCAATGGAAGTTTACCTGCATCGACCACCTACAGTCCTTTTTTTCTTCTTTCTCTTGGCCATCCCTGTGTCAGTTATGCTCCATTATTACGATCTTCACACCATGTATCTTTACATGTTTCGTGTCAATTTATGGGGGATACATCAAGGCCCTCCTTCGAAGGATTCCACCTCATCGAGTCTAGCTCATCATCTAAGGTTGAAATCTAGAAACCTATCAGTACCCTATAACTTGAAAACATCAATGACATGTCTCCTTGCATTTAGACAATGGGTTTACCTCATTGACTTATGTCGAATGAATCTGCAAGTGTTCGAAGTCAACTCCTTTATTCACACTTTGTAGATTGTAGTAGGTATATTGGGTTCCATCGTCATCATCGGTGGATTCCCTCACGTCTCTTAACGATATACATTAATGATCAGTAATCAGACGGTTTCTACCATGCTTGAATTCAACTCATTTATTCACATGTTGTAGATTCATACCATTTGGATTAAGGAAGAAGACCTTGGGAAATATACACTTTTGTTAGATGTTATTATTTCCCAAGTTGCGATGGAGAATATTCATGAGCACCTCACAGGTTTCTCAGATATTGAGTCATCTCACTGATTTGTATGATGTGACATAGATCCAGATTTGTACTTGGTCTTAGATATGATTTCACTTGCATATCACATGGATCCACAGTGTATACTTTCGTGGCCATGATTGAGTCGTGATTGGTTCTTGATGGATCCACAACATATTCTATTGTGGCCATCATCCCATCACTTGTGTCATGCATGGATCCACAATGTATTTATGGAGTCTATGCTCTTGTATTTCTTATCGAGCATGGGTATGCCCACCTTTGAGATCTTTTTTTGTAGGACTGGAAATGATCTTCTCCAATATTCTTTTCCCAAAGCTCTGTGACTTGATTTATAAAGTGTTTCGGCCATCATATACCTCTTCTAACCTCACACTTTAGGGGTCATCTGTTTTAATTTTATTTTCCACCTAATCATTAGGTCATTATCACCTAAAAATCACATGATCACTAGGTCATTATCCCCTAGAAACCCCTCATATTAACCCTTAAAACTTATCACTTATTACCTGAGTTTCTAGCTTAATTTCCACTTGGTCTCTCTTTCCCTTCATTAAGGGTTTGACCAAAAGGGTTGGTCTCTCTTTCCCTTCATTAAGGGTGTGACCAAAAGGGTTGGTGTCTCCTTCCCTTCATTAAGGGTGTGATTGAAAGAGATGGTCTCTCCCTATGTCTTTCCAAGGAGCAACCGATCGATTTGTCTATGTGTCTAGGGAGAGATTGAGCCCGAAAACTCCCATTTTTGGACTTAGTTACAATGGATGAGATCTCCCACTGATTTCTCGGGGTTTAGCCTTGAGAAGGCTTCCATTAGGAGCTCGAGGATTCTATCCTAATAACCATATGGATTTATCCCTAAATCCCTATAAGAAACATTCCATTTACGATGGGAAAGGAAGGAGGAAAGAGCTAGCAAGGTTACTCTGGTGATTTGGTTGCAAGACTTAGGCAAGGATCTTGGAAGGATGCCATATCTTTAGTCTACATATGTAAGTTGTAATATTGATTCTTTGATTAATAAAAGACATATTGGATGTTTCCCTCTATCTAATTGTTCATATAATTTTATGTATTCATTGGTAGAGAAATAGTATAATTATGTGTTATGATATACTATTAGATCTGTTGTCAATCCATGTATGATTTCTTCCTTGTTTGTTTTCATGTATGAATCAGATCTAGGATCATCCTTAGTTTATGTCTCTATTCCTGTCTTAGGCACTTGTAGAACCTAAGGGAGCTCAACTCTTGTAGGGTGAAAAATCCCTACAACAATAGGAAACATCCTGAGTATATGTAGTCCTCCTTACCAAATACTCACATTTGGTATGTACCTCTAACATTTGGAAATGTTTTCCTGGAATAAACATTGTTTTAGAAATATTTCATATCAAGCAATTGCATGGTTCACATAACTTAGTTATCCTTTTTTCTGCAACTTTTTGAAACAATCATATGTCTCTTGGAGAACTTAAACCTATTGTCATGTTTTCCTCTAGATTGTCTTTCCAACGACTATGCTCATGCCTCAATCCAAGTTTTGAGCTGAAAGTTATGGCCCTCTGGAATCAACCATTTTGCCCCTTTTTTGCACCTATTTCATTGGTACAATTAATCTCATAGGCCAACTTCTGCTACATGTAGACGTAAATATGGAAAGAATTAAGAAACATTCTATACTAGAAACTGATAACATTGATGATGGTGAACACACAATAACTTTCATATTACTTATTTTATGCTCTAGTCAAAATCTACAACAATCTGGAATTAACAACTTTGTCCTTTTTCACTCTTTTCTAGACAAAAGTTTTAGCCAAACTGGCTATGTCCCAAACTGAGCAGTTTTGGAAAAAACTCACTAAAACAAACTTGTCTGAGTTGACGAGGAGGTAAAATATTGAGTAAACAATTTTTCTAGTTTTGCGATCTGACATCCCTTTTCCTTTGAAAATCTCCAAAATCTCCAAAAAGGCATGGAATAATGGATTTTGGTCTATTTTAGCATCCATATAGGTAAAATGTCGAGTAAATAATTTTTTCTAGTTTTGTGATCTAGGGTCCCTTTTCCTCTGAAAATCTCAAAAATCTCCAAAAAGTGGCATGGTATAATGGATCTTGGTCTATTTTAACATCCTTATTCTAAATCCCTTGGAATCTGGCCAAAAGGTCCACTTGGTATTTTAATGTCTGCTTTCCTGACACCATGTAAAAATCTTATTAGTAACAGGGGCTCTATCAGGGAGTACCACTATGTTCTTCAAAAACCTCTAATTTTCCATTTATGAAAAATTGGGGCTAAATTGGCCAATGGCCCTCATTGGGATTTCTGTAGCCCTCCTCATTGTGGCCATACCCATAAAATTTCATCTCATTTTGAGTTTATATGCTCTTGTTTTGGACAAAATAAAAATTTGGCTCTAAACTTGTTTTTTTGTTTTAATAATTATAGGCCAAAATAAAAGTTTGGCTCCAGATTTATTTATTTTTTATAAACATAGGCCACCATATGATGATGTGGAAATGTGTTGACATGGCTGGTGATGTGGCACCTTGTGTCCACATGGCACCCCTAGATGATGTTGTGTCACCCCTTTGGCCAGCCTGGCCCTGCCTCATCATCCCTCTAGTCACTCCTCTTCCTTCTTTCTTTCCTTTTCTTTATCTTCTTTATTATATTTATTGCGTTTGGGGGCCCCACCTAGAACTGTATGCCACATGGAGCAATATCAATAGCCCATGTTACCAACATGGTCCATCTCGCACCTTTTCATCCCAACATGCATTTCCCCTTCCCCAATATAGATCTACAACGGGGATCTTGTGTAGTTGGACGAACACACAAAAAAGGTGCCCAAATCAAGGACTCATCCTTGATTCTATGAAGGACCATTTGATCCCTCACATTATGGAGAATAAGTTGGCTCAAGATATGTAGAATGCCTTGATCACTTTGTACTAGAGTGTGAAAATTTATTGAAATTTTTTGTTGAAGAACAAGCTTGCAACCACACCCAAGTGTTATAAACAATGCATAGTTAGCTTATGAATATCATCAAGTTTCAAGATTAACTCATTGCTATCGGAGTGAAGGTGAAGGGTGAGGAGTTGGTTCCCATAGCATTAAATGCATTTTCTTCATCTTGGGACCCTTTTGTTTAGGATGTCTGTGATTGTGAGAAGATTCCCTATTTTGAGAAGCTTTTAGATGATTTCATCTAGGAGGAGATTAGATTGGAGATTGTTTTAGCCACAATGGAGGAAATTTAGAACCTAGTCCTCATCGAGAAGACAAGGAAAGGTGGTAATAAAGGAGGACATAGGAAGGGTCAGAAGGAAGATTTAGGGTCTTCAAACCAGGGGAAGAAAGACTTGAGTCACGTGAAGTGATTCACGTGTCACAAGCTGGGCCACTATGCTTTTCAGTGTCCTAAAAAGAAGAAGGGGAAGGTCAAGCAATGAAAAAAGTAGTTTGTAGGGACTGTAGAAGCTTCAACCAAAATGAATGTGTTAGCATTTGAGCTTGATGCAATCTTTTACATGGGTTTGTTCTTTTCCACTAACATTGTTTTTGGTGTTGGGTGTATGTGGAGTCTGGACAATGGATCATTAAAACATATGACCCTCAATAAGAAGGCATTCGATATACTTCAGGAGTAGGAGGTAGACATACATGTGGAGTTGGACAATGATGCCACTTATCCAGTTATTGGAATGGGTTTTGTCTCATTTCAAATTCTCTTAGTTGATGTTTTTGAGCTAGATGATGTCTTATGTGTTCTTGGATTAACTAAGAATATTCTTTTAGTGTTAGCCATGATTGATATTTGATGTACGACTCGATTTGATGATAAATGAGTCATTATTAGAGATCACAACCTTGATCTTCATTTATTATTAGCAAGAGGTGTGAGAGAGGGTGGATTTTACAACTTACTCGTTGATCCGATCAAACATGCAATTTTAATGCACGACAATGAAAAATTCTATGAGCTTTGTCATAAGAGGTTTGGTCACTTGCACTATGGAGTGTTACCTTTATTTAAGAACATGGTTTAGGCACTACCTAGCTTCAATATTGAGAATACATGAGTGAGAAAAGGCTGTGCACTTGCCAAGATTGCTTCCCAAGTAGCGAGCATAGATAAAAGGGATTCCTGATTTGATCCATTCAAACATATGTAGACCAATGAATCCAACTTCATTAATAGGTAACATTTATTATGTTTCTTTCATTGATTATTCCTCTAGGAAAACTTGGTTTTACTTTATGAAAACCAAGGATGAAGCCTTCAATAAGTTTCAATAGTTTAAAGCTCTTGTGGAGAGTTAGACATGTAATAAAATTAAGGTGTTCAAGAGGTCTAACAATGGAGGAGAGCACACCTCCAAGAAATATGATGCCAATGGGGTTGCCGAGTGGAAGAGCATGTCCATCATAAAAATAACCAAGGTCATGATTCATGATCTAGATCTTCCAATGTATCTTTTGGCATAAACATGCAATACAACTTTCTACATTTGGAATAGGTGTCCTCAGAGGATATTGAAGGAAAAGACATTGAAAGAAGCTTTCATTGGTGAGAAATTGCAAGTATCACACTTTGGTGTTTTTGGTTGTCTTGTGTATACTCATATTCTTGATGAGAAGAGATGTGTGTAGGTTGAATAATCCCTTTATTGGTTTAATCAAGCACCATGTACATGGTAATATAGGATTGATGAGTGCCTACATAATTTGTGCTTCACCAAGATTGATGCAGATCCTAACGTTTATTACTTATTTGATAAATTTGATATTCTTGTCTTGGTCTTGTATGTAGATGACATGGTACTTACAAGTTGTTCTAATAAGATCAATCCATGGTGCAATTTAGAGTTGGCACATGAATTTGACATGAAGGACACCGGTCTTGTGCATTATTTTCTAGGTCTAGAGGTTTGACAGAGTACAAGCAAGGTCGTTCTTGGATAACGGAAGTACATGGTGGAGATTTTGAAGATATTTTAGATGTTGGATTGTAAACTCTTGGCCACCCATATGGTTCTAGATCTAAATTTATATGTTTATTTGGTTAAATCCTTTTGTGCATATGAAATTGATTACTTCTCGTATGTACTAATGAATACTAGGCTTGATATATATTTTGCAATGAATACTTTGAGCCAATGCATGATTGAACCTCAACATATTCTTTGGATTGCTACAAAGCATGTGCTCTAATAATTGAAGGGCACAATTCATTATGGCTTGAGGTATGCAGAAGATGGTGAGTTGATGTTGCATGGTTTGGTTGATTTTGATTGGGCAAGAGATGCAAGTTCTAGGAAGATCACTTCAAGTTGTTTCAACTTGGGCTCAAGTATGATTCCTTGGTTCAATAAAAAGAAAGAAATAATTGCACCTAGATCAATGGAGGTAGAGTATATGGCAGCCAATTCTGCTAGTTGTAAATCCATTTGGCTTCGCAAGTTGATAACATGGTTGACCAATTAGTTCTTCAAGCCCATTGTAGCGTACTGTGACTATCAAAGTTTCATCCAACTTTATGAGAATCTAGTATTTCATGATCACGCCAAGCACATCGAAATTCGATACCATTTCCTTACAGATGAGGTTCAAAAGGGAGTAATGGATCTAGAGTATATTCCTTAATATATATAGGTGGAATATATTTTGACGAAGACCAAGGTTAATGGTGAGTATGAGATGTTTATGGAGAGACTTGGTTTGGTGGAGAACACTTTTGTGTCAAAGAGGGGTACTTAGTTTTTACTTGGCATTGTACTCCTTCACTGATCTGGATTGTATAGAGAATGAAATGAAATGTACGAAAATGAATGGAAACACACACATAGAAATATTGCAGAGAGCATAGTAATACCATGAGAATCAAATTCTATTAATAAACAAAAATAGGAAAAGACCATGAAATGAAAAGAAATACAAACTAGCTAGAATGGTGGTAATTTATCTTTGAAGAGAGAGTTGTCAGCGACGATCATTCGCAAGAATCCCATTACAAGAGGTTGAAATGGATTTTTAACATAAAGTACTAAAACATAATATGAAAAAACCCTAAATATCCATAACCCTAACCTTAGGAGATGAAGTGGCAAAATGAATGTGTCGCTTGAGGAGTCTAGTTGATACGTCAACATACTAGGGATGAAAAGTTTTGCATAAAAACTCTGTTTTGGGTGCACAATAGCTTGTTGGAAATATGTTGATGGAAATAAAAACTTAGTCACGGATTAGGCATGCCATGAAAACTCTAATCCGTCGTAGGGCCAAAAAACACTGTTTAGGGCCTAAAAAATGTGTCAAAAGTTTGAGACCTGAAAAACTATAAAAAAACTATTGAGATGAGGAATCGTTCTAAGTAAATCTAAGTAGTGGGTGGCCACCGATGTCGAATTGGATTAATCCTCCCCCATTAGGAAGAAATGGTCCCCATTTCATTAAGTACCTCCATCAAATGGGGAAAATTCTGCTGAATTTGCTTCTTGGTGAACCACTTTCCTTGGTGAAGATGCTATCCTGCTTTGACAATCCGATAGAGTTATATGTTTTGATGGTGGGTTCCCTTTAACCGATCCATTGTATCCTTCTCAATGTAGTTAAGGTTGAGTTCTATAGGGGCCAAATTATAAACCACCTTTGAGGTGTCTAATAGAGGCAAAAAATATGGTTGAAGTAGCTCCATATTAAATATTGGGTGCAATCCAAGAAATGGAGGAATACTCGATTCAAAATCATTCTAACCCACAACCTTTGTGAGGGTGTAAATCCCATATTTTAGTGGTCAAAGCTTCATATGGTGGCTTGTGAGGAACTCTTTTTTCAAATGAAACCACACTTTATCACTAACCTGAAACTTGTGTGGAACCTGATCGTGGTCATGTCATTGCTTGTACTTAGCATTGGATTTCTGTAGGATATGATGAGCTTATTGTTGGATGTACTAGATCCATTTAAAAAATTTGGTTTCTCTATCTACCTTGGTCTAATCATGAGAAGAATTTTCCCGTGTCGATGCAATGGGAAGAGAGCTACATCAATGGGGGCCAATGGCTGGAACCACAAGCACACAAGAAAAGGGATATGACCAATAGAGCTATGGAGGGATTTGTTGTAGCTATTTTGAACATATGGGAGGATCTAATCCCATCTATGTGGATGCTTGGAGTTGTGCATGCAAAGGATATGCACAATCATCCTGTTGACCACCTTTGTTTTCCAATATGTTTTGGGGTGGAAGGTAGTCAATTTGGTCAGCTTGGTGTCCATCAGAGACCATAGGATGGATTAGAAGGTATTGAGGAAAATACTATCTCTGTTTGAAATAATGGTCCATGGTATCCCAAAATGAACCCAAACACACTGAAACAAGAGCTTAGCAATGTCTTGAACTATAATACTCTTCTTGCATAATGAAAAAATGGCCATCTTAGAGAATCGATCAACAACCACAATGACACGATGGATACCATGCTTGGTGGAGGGAAAACTTGACATGCAATCCATGGAAACTGACTCCTAGGGCTTGTCTGGGATAGGTATAAGAGTGTACAATCCCTTCTTTTTAATGGAAGTTTTAGTAATGGCACATGAAATGCATGATTTGATATACTTGCTAATGTCTTGTCGAAGTTTTGTCCAACATAAATATTTCTAAAGTACTACTATCGTATTCTCCACACCAAAGTGCCTTGCAACCTGACTGTAATGTGCCTCCCAAATTAACTTTGGATGATCACTTGAAGGAACAAAAATATGTCCCATATAGCACAAAATTGCATCCTAGAGGTGAAAGTTTGGAACTTGTTTACCTGTGCCCAATGTCTGATATGTAGTAGAAAAATCAGCGTTGTTGCGATACAATTGGGTCCACTCGTAGGTCTTATGCCCACAAGAGTTAAGAGCCATGGTTAGTGCCACAATTGGGGGCTAGTTGAGTAGTCTACAACATGGTTTGTGTTACCCTTCTTGTACTTAATGTTCAAGTGGAATTTTTGCAAGTACGTGGACCACTTCTAATGGCGGTCATTTTGTAACTTTCTTGTGTTTGCATGAATTGTAGGGGCTCATGATCATGTGGAAGATCATTTCCTTTCCTAGAATATAATGCTTCCATCATCGATGTTCCCACAAAATGGTGACATCTCCTTGTCATAGGTGGGATAATTACGAACACCATGAGAGAGTATCTTGTTGTGATAGGACACCGAATGTCCATGCTGAGTGAGGACTACACCGATAGCATAGTCAGAGGCATTTTTATCAATATAGAATGGTTGTTTCAGGTCTGAAAGAGTGAGTACTGGTGTTGAGAAGAGGTGGAATTTTAGATGATAGAATAACATAGTCAGATGCATTTGTCTCAATCTCAAATGGTTGTTTCAGGTCTGAAAGAGTGAGTACTGGTGTTGAGAAGAGGTGAAATTTTAGATGCTTGAATACGTTCTGTTGTGACTCAAACTAGGATAAATTGGCTTTAGATCCACCCTTGGTCGCTTGGTTTAAGGGCCAAGCAATGTGAGAGAACCCCAACATGAACCTATGGTATAAGTTGGAAAGGCACAAGAAGCTGTAGATATATGTTAGAGTTGTCGGGGCTAGCCAATCATGAATGAATTGGATCTTGTTTGGGTCTACATGCACCCCATGTTCATCCATAGTGTATCCTAGATACTGAATTCTCTGCATGCCAAATTAGAATTTCTCTGGATCGACATATAACTTGTGTTGTCGTAGGGTGCTCAAAATTTGTTGAATGTGACTGAAATATTCTGATGAAGATGAGGATGCCATCCAAATATATGACCACACAAGAGTTTGTGAATGGCCACAAGATATCATCCATCATCCTCATGAATGTTGTTGGAGCATTAGTCAAGCCAAAATGCATGACCATCCACTCAAAAAGGCCTTCTTTATACTTGAAGGTGGTCTTCCACACATCAATTTATTCAATCAAGACCTAGTGGTAGACTAACTTCATATCAATTTTACTAAAGAACTTGGCACCCTTAAGTTGATCAAGAAGATCGTCAAATTGAGGGATCAAATATCGGTTCTTGACAATGATTTTTCCAGGCTCTATAATCAATATAGTTTTTCCATGTCCCTTCCTTCTTATACACCAATACAATTTGACTCCCACAAGGTGGGGAGCTTGGTCAAATGCGTTCCTTTTGGAGGAGCTCGCATATTTGACATTTTCTTTCCTCATTCTCCAGAAGAGAGCCTTTGTATATTGGGACATTAGGTAAATGAGCACCAAGTATCAAATCAATTGAATGTTTGAACTGACACTGCAAGGGCATCATTGCAGGTTAAGAAAATATATCTCTTTATTCCTCTACAATCTTTCCCACCTGCTTCTGCTATGTAGAGAAGCCCTGTGTTGATGTGGTGACAGTTGTAGTGACCTTTCATTCTCCTTTTGATTGGACCATGAAGAGGACAAATTTTTGGTCTGAGAGATTGTCCTTCAACACTGCTTTACCGAGATCATCATCTCAACAGTAGTGAATCATTTACTTGTTTTCATGATAGGCTAAGACTAGGACACTGTAATGGATATGAACTCCTAGTCCTAGAAATTCAATGCTAAAGCACAACTTGTTGAAATAAATTAGGATGCTATGTACCTAGTGAGTGTCTAGAAGATGCTGAAAATTGATCCTCCTATTGGAATCCTTGTTTAAATTTGTACAATATGCTTGTAAACACACATTCCATGTGTTTGAAACTCACATGGTTAATATTGCTCGACTTTCATAAGATTTTATCATTTGGCGAATGCTCACATGGTCCAACTCACTAATATGTGAATCCATTCCTTTAACTACTGCCAACAATGATCATTAGTCCTACAGGATAATAGATTCATTGTGTTCCTAACATCAACATTTATCCATGGAATTCATATAACTTCTTGAACTTGTAAAACCATAACAAACTCATTGAAGGCATCATATTCAGAAGGGTTACCCAATGTCACCATGGTAACTCCTTCACTCTCTTTATGTCTTCTCTCCTTCAACATGAGGGGGGAAGCCATAGAGAACTAAATATGATTTATGATGAAGAATTAGGGTTAATTTTAGATTTAGAAAACAAAATGATTTTAGTTTATATTTTTTGGGTGGTTGAAAGGAAGACTAGTGCCAAACATCAACTTAGGGTGAATGGAGTCAAAGGATATTTAGAGGGTTCAAATATATGTGAATGGTAACAATAGATAATGTTGTTACAACATGCTAGGATCTACCCAGATTGCAGAAAATTCCCTAGAGGGCACTTCCGAACATGCTCCTCAAATACATATGCATGACAAAAAAGGGGTGACCTTGCTACAAACCAAAAATTTGCCCTACCTTTCATTGAAATGGCAACAACAAATTATCTAATTTAACAACAAAAATCGGAAAGGTAAATTGATAGGAAACACCTCAATTGATGCCCTTCTTGAGATGACAAATATGCCCTTGAATCAAAGCCCCTTTGCGGTCGAATTTAGATGAAATTTCTAACAAATAGAAAGAACAATATGGATGAAAGATGGAGAACCACACATGATCACATACCCTTAAACATTCATTGCCTTCAATATATATTCAATACTTATACAAAAGTTCTTTTGATCTAGATTTAGGAGCGGAACAAACTGATTAACAAATTAAATACAATAAACACAGAGATACGAAGAACAACACAGATATCCAGTGAAAAAGATCTTCTATTGAATAAATTAAATAGGCTGAAACTGTAAAACTGTAGAACTGAAACACTTGCTCGAATGGTGGTAGCTATCTCTGAGAAGAGATGTGGCTGCTATGCGCATCTGTTTGAGAAGAATGATTACAATGAGGCTCTAGAGGACTTTTTATCATTACTCATGAATTCCAAAACCCTAGACATCCAAAAACCTAACCCTAGGAGATGACACAGCAAAAGTAATGTGGGCCCATATGGGTAAGTTGGTACGTCAACTTCCTGGGGTCGTAACTTTTGCATACGACCTCCGTTTTAGGCGCGTGATATCTCGTTGGAAAGGTATTTTCGAGAAATACACATTACACCATCAAAATTTGACTTTGTATATAGGTTGACTATGAAGAGACAAAAAACACTGTTTAGGGCCCCAAAATGGCCCTAGAAGTACAACAAGATGTGCTGACATGAAAACATACAAAATAAGCCAATTGGATTAAGTGGGAGGCCACCAATATCCACATGGAAGACGTGTAGGGCTTCAGACAACCCTGAAATTGTATAACCCACAATTACAAATAAGTATAGAAGAACGTGCTGAACTAAAAAATGTCAAGAGGAGCGAGTTGGAATAGGTGGGTGGCCACCAATATCCACTTGGATCCGTCCTCCCCCCTTAGGAAGAAATGGTCTCCATTGCGTTGATTTCCCCAATCAGGTGAGGAATGTTTTTTTGAATTTGGCCCAGGTGAGCCACTTTCCTTAGTGGAGGAGCTAACCTGCCTTGACAACCCGATAAGGATGGATCCTCTACTGGTGAGTGCCATTGACCTGTGTGTCCACTATCTGACTAGTGGATGCATGTTCCACGTAGTCAAGGTTGATCTCTATTGGTTTCATCTGTTTTGCGATCTCCAAGGTGTCCAATAATGGTGGAAAATATGGCCGAAGGAGGTCCACATTGAACACTGGGTGCAAGCCAAGGAAGGGTGGAGTGTTGAGATCAAAAGCATTGCTACCCACAAACTTGGTGATGGTGTAAGGCCCATAACGAAGTGGGAGGAGCTTTTGATGGGGCCCTGTAAGATGCTCCTTCTGTAAATGTAACCAGAACTTATCTCCAACCTAAAACTGGTGTGGTACCCTATGTTGATCATGGCATTGCTTGTACTTAGCATTGAATTTCTACAAAATCTCATGGACCTGTTGGCGGATGTGCCGAATCCGCTCAATGAATCTGGTGGCTTTGTCAGTATCATAATGAACATGTGAAGAGTTTGTTTCTGTGGTTTCCAGAGGTAGTGAAACATCAATGGGACCCAAGGGTTGGAATCCTAGTCCCACCTGAAATGGGCTATGGCTGGTGGAGCTATGGGGAGCCCTGTTGTAACTTTTATGAACATAAGGGAGACTCTCATCCGATGTACATGGATTCTTAGAGTTGTACATGCGTAGGATGTGCACAATCATCCAATTGATGATCTCTATTTGGCCGTCTGTTTGGGGGTGGAAAACAATGGATTTAGTGAGCTTGGTGTCCAACAGTGACTCGAGACTCGACCAAAATGTGTTGATGAACCTGTTGTCCTGGTCTGAGATGATGGTCTGTGGTATCCCAAAATGGACCCACACTCGTTTGAAGAAGATATTAGGAGTATCTTCCACTATGATGTTCTTCTTGCAGGCTGTGAGGATGGCCATCTTCGAAAACCGATCAGTGACCACAAATACACAATCATTTCCTTGCTTGGTGGACAAACGGCCAGACATGTAATCCAATGAGATGGATTCCCAAGGCTTATCGGGGGTAGGAAGAGGGGTGTATAAGCCTTGATTCTTGATGGATGTCTTGGTAATGGCACATGAAGTGAAATATATGATATACTTGCTGACATACTATCGAAGTTTTGGCCAATACTTTTTTTTCTGGAGAACGACCACAATTCTCTCCATGCCAAAATGTCTTTCCATCCGACTGTAGTGGGATTCCCAAATCATCTTTGCACGCTCACTTGTAGGAATATAGAGATGGCCCAGATGGCATAACAACCCATCCTGAATGTGAAAATTAGTGACAATCACGCATGTACCCAAGAGCTGATAGGTGGTGGCGATGTCGTGATCTTATTGATAAAGTTGGGGCCACTCAGATGCCTCATGTCCACATGAATGGAGAACAATGGTGAGTGTAGCTATGGGAGTTCGACCGAGGAAGTCAATGAGACGATTTGTGCTCCCTATCTTATACTTGATGTTGAGATGGAACTATTGCAGGTAGGTGGACCACTTCTAATGGCGATCGTTCTGCAACTTCCCCTATGTCTGTATGAAATGCAGAGGATTGTGATCAGTGTGGATGCCCATATCTTTTCCTAGAATGTAATGTTTCCATTGACGACATACTTGTACAATGGAATACATTTCCTTGTCATAGGTGGGGTATTTTCAGACAATATCCGAGAGTGATCACTATGGTATTCCATCGAATGACCATGATGAGTGAGAACTGTACCTAAAACATAGTCAGATGCATCAGTATTAATCTCGAACGGTTGTTTCAGATCATGCAAGGAGACTACTGGATCTGAGCACAAGTGATGCTTCAGATCATCAAATTCTCATTGTTGCTCCTTCCCCCACACAAACGTTTCCCTGCCACCGCCCTTGGTCATGTGGCTGAGGTCCCATGCAATATGGGAGAATCCCAACACAAACCATCTATAGAAGTTGGCCAGTCCCAAGAATCTCTGAAGCTTGGTTAGTGTGGTGGGGGCTGGCCAGTCACAGATGACTTGGATCTTAGCAGGATCAACATGTTCTCTATGCTAATTAATAATTTAGCCCAATATTAGACCCTGTTCATGCCAAAGGAACATTTTTCCAAGTTGGCATATAGCTTGTGTTGCCACAGAGTGCTCAAAGCTTGTTGAATATGTTGCATGTGCTCCTCCCAAGTTCTATTGAAGATGAGGATGTCATCCAAATATACCACCACAAAAGAGTTGGGGAAGGGTCTCAATACATCATCCATACACCTCATGAAAGTGGCTGGTGCATTTGTTAGGCCAAAGGGCATGACTAACCATTTGAAGAGGCCTTCTTTAGATTTGAAAGTTGTCTTCTAGACATCAGTTGGTTCGATGGGAACTTGGTGGTAGTCAGACTTTAGGTCAATATTGCTGAAGAAATTTTCCCCCTTAAGTTGGTTAAGAAGGTCATCAATCTTGGGAATTAGGTACCGGTTTCTGACTGTGATTTTGTTTAATGCTCTGTAATCAATGCAGAGTCACCAGGTCCCTTCCTTCTTCTACATCAGTACAATTGGGATTCCACAAGGAGAGGAGTTGGGTATGATGTGTCCCTTTTGAATAATCTCTTGGATTTGATGGTTGCTTTCATCATTTTCCATCAGGGAGCGATGATAGACTGGTCCATTAGGGAGAGGTGCACTGGGGGTTAGATCAATTGGATTCTTGAATTGGCAGTGCATCAGTACCTCGGTGGGTGAGGAGAAGATGTCTCTGTACTCTTTCATGATACCGTCCACTTGCTTCTGCTGCAAAGAGAGGCTCTGTGTAGAGGCCACAGATGTGGAAAAAACTTTTGCTTACTGTGAGAATGGATCACAAAGAAGATGAACTTCCTGGTCTGTGAAATGACCTTACTGCATTTCTTATCAGAGATTAAAGAAATAGCTGTAGGAGATGCTACCTATGGTATCTTGTACAATTGTCTACCCAAAGTAATAATAACACTACAGGGTCTAGAATCATACACAACATGACGCTTCCATAAATATGGTTGTCCTAAAAGAACATCACAAACTTCAAGGGCATAAATTTCACACAATACCTCATCTTTGAAAGGCTTGATTCTGTAGGGCAGGAGACACTATTCGCTAACATGAAGATCTCTTCCTTGGCAAAGCCAGCCAATGGTGTAGGGCTACGGGTGCGGTGTCAGTAGGTCCAACCACTTGACAACCTCTGCTAAGATCATGTTCTTTTGACTACCACTATCGAAAATGAAATATAACAAAGCCCACTTTACCCACATCTGTGAGTGAAAGAGGTGTTCCCCTTCCTATGGTTCTTCTAGTTTGCTTGGCTGGACTTTGGTGGTAGTGACAGTGGCACTGAGTTCAACATCAATAATCCACTTCCCTCCTTCTGGATTTGATTCATAATCATAATCGACCTTTGACTCAGAAGCCTTTAGCTCGACCATGAGTGATTTCTTGGATTGACATTCTTTAGTGTTGTGGCAACGGATTTTATGGTATTCACACCATTTTCCCGTGTCCTTCGTTTTCTCATTTCCCTTCTTGTGTTGCGGCTTAGACTAGTTGTGCTATAGGGACAACCTAGGGTGCTCATTGCAAGAGAGATGAACAGAGTATTTCTTGTGATGAACTATTCAAGGATAAGGCATCATCGACGGTGATGATAGTTTGTCGCAAGAGAGACAAAGCCTCTATAGTTGCGACAAAATATCAATACTATCGACAATCTTATTTGTCGCAAGAGAGACGACCATAGTAGTTCTTGAAAAAAACTATGAATACCATCGACGATCTTATTTGTCGCAAGAGAGATGACTGGAGTAGTTCTTGCGATGAAATATCAATACTATCGACGATATTATTCGTCGCAAGAGAGACGACCATAGTAGTTCTTCACGTTTGTTGCTCTTGAGACCTATGGTTGTTTTCATCTCAAGAGTGATGAACGTGGGATAGATTTATAAAAAAATTGAAAAATTCAACTCTTTATCTTCAATTTTGTGACAAAATGGTACTTTCTTCTCAAGTAGTCATTGCAAATTTTTCAATATGTAGTAGTGCCTTTACCCACATATGTGAATGGAAGAGGAACTCCCACTCCCCAGGCTCCCTTGACACTTTTGGTTGGTTCTTTGCGGTTGAAATGGTAGCACTCGGTTTTGTGTCAATGATTCAATTTCCCTTATCCTAATTTGAATCAGAGTCCAAGCCAAAGTCCAATTCTTTTTCTTTTAGCTCGACCAATAATGATTGTTTCAAGCAACATTCATCAGCGTTGCGCTAGGGGATGTTTTGAAACTCACACCACTTTCCCGTGTCCTTCAAATTCCTGTTACCCTTCTTTGTTTGCGGCTTGGACTGGTTGTATTGAGGTTGGATATCCTTGCTCTGGCCTTTGTTTTGTGAGTTAGGGCCACCTTTACCATGCTTTTGTTGCAACAAATTTGCATACCCAAAATCTTTCTTATTCCTCTCCTTAAATTTTGGCTCGATTTTGACAACATATCGATAAGTGTCTTCCAATGAGGAGATGTCCAATAAATCCATCTCTGTTTGGATGTACCTATGTAGGCCACTGTGGTACTTCAAAACTAGGTTTCACTCAGAGTCTTTGATACCCAAATTTGAGTGCAAGGTAAGGAAGGTATTGGTGTACTTTGGAACCATTTGGTCTCTCTCTCATAACACAAGGTTGTCCATCTTGTGTACTGGTCATCATAGTTTCCAACATAGTAGAATTCATCCTTGGAGGCATCAAAAAAAGCTGTCCAAGTGGGTTCTGTCTTAAATGTTGTAGATTCATCTCCTTCATGTATCTCCTAGTAATTTTCGCACCAATATTTGACATGGGGAAGGGCCTTAAGGAGAGAAAAGGTGATCTTTTCAATGTTTGAAATATTTTGAATAGAGTAATAACCCTATAACAGATTTAACCATTTCTCTAAAGAATCTACATCTATCTTGCCTTAAAATAAAGGAATTTCAATGTGAACTTGTACCTTGAAGGGTGTTGCACCTCTGAAATGGTTGCTTGTTGAAGGTGTCTCGGTCATTGTTTGTAGTCATCGAAGGATCTAGGAAAAATTATCCATCATCTTGTTCCTCTATTGTGTGAGGGATTCCTTAAGAAACAACTTTATAGGATCTCTTACTCTATCATATCTCTTTTCATTTTCAATGGGAGGTCGTTTGGGTTGGAAAAAGTGGTCTTCCCCAAGTGAAATTGGTTCGATACCCAAATCTCTATACCCTGTCCTCATTAAGGAAATGTAGTGAGAAACAACAATGTCTGGATTGTATAGAGAAATAAATGAAATGCAAGAATATGAATGGAAACACACACACATAAATATTACATAGAGCACAATGATACAATGAGGACCAAATTCTATTAATAAATGAAAATATGAAAATATTGTGAAATGCAAAGAAATACAAACTAGCTAGAATAGTGGTAGCTTATCTTTGAAGAGAGAGGTGTTGGCTACACTCATTCACAAGAAGCCCATTTGATGAGGCCGAAATTGCCTTTTAAAATAAAGTAATAAAACCTACGAAGCAAAAAACTTAAATATCCAAAACCCTGACCCTAGGAGATGAAGTGGCAAAAGGAATATGGGCCCCGAGGAGTCTAGTTGAAACATCAACTCCTAGGGGTTGCAACTTCTGCATACAAACTCCATTTGGGGCGCACAATGGCTCATTGGAAAGATATTGATGAGAAAATACATTTTAGTTAGGGATTAGGCATGCCATGCAAATTCTGATCCATCACAGACCCAAAAAACATTGTTTGGGGCCTCAAAAATGTGTTGGAAGTTCGAGACTTGAAAGACTGTACAAAAATTGCTAAGATGGGGAACTGTTCTGAGTCAATGGAAGAGGTGGGTGGATGCTAGTATCAAACTAGATAATTCACAATATCTTGGTGTGATTCATCGGATCCATTTTGCCTTGATTTCTATGAAAGAAGAGGTTTGTGTGTGAGGGTGAAACGACCTTTAGTAGGCATGCTTGTGATAGAAGTGTATGCATGCACCATCCTTATTTAGAAGTGTTATTCCAAGTTAGGAAAGTGCTCACTTTTCTTATTTTATATTATTTGTTAGTTCTAGTTAGTTTTTGTTCTATTTTTAGACTAGACATCTTGCACAAGAAGGTTAAAATTTAGCCAGGGCATATATCTCAAGGAAGCTAGTGCATGCAAGGTGCTTTCCTCTAGGCATGCTTAGGGTCAAGGTTTCTATTTCCAACCTAAGCACACCTCAAGAATGGGTAGAATTATTTTTGTAAGCCTAGTCTCTCTAGTTATATAAGGAGAGATAGGGCACTTGATGATAGGCGAATATATATAGGACTTTTGAACTATTACATTGTATTTTTGTTCCTCTGGTTAATAGAAGAAATATGTGATTGAGTGTTGCATATTTGTATTCACTGTTCATGTTTTCATTGTGATGTATTTGTAGAATCTACCATCTAGATTTTGCAGCTTTCGTAGGAGTTTATCAATTTTATTTTTTTGAGTTTTAGAGTTTGAATTTCTGAGTGCAGAATATGTTTACCATGATCTGAAATAATTTTAACATGTTAACCCCTCATCCATGGTGACACCATCATCCTTGTATTCAATAAAAATGATTTTGAGAAATCTAAGGACGTGCACACTATCATCTACTTCAATAGAAACAAATATGGATGGGATCACCAATTTAATTGGTTCAAGACTATAGTTTTGTAAATATGGTGTGTGCAAGTCATTTATAACATTCATATCAGTTGAATGTATGTGTTAAACCTTGGTAACGTGTGCAGTTGGAATAAATGGAATTGAAGGAAGATGTCTTCAAACTATACAAGTACTATGTTGAAGAAACTTTGCACATTGCAAACACTATAAATGGAGGATCATTTGATAATGGTGAGCATCCATTTCAATGTTTCATAAGTCTCTCTTTGTCTCTATGTCTTGTATTTAAAATATCTCATGAAAATTATTTATTTCTACCTCAAAAAATATGTTGAAAATATGGCGATGGTAGTTAGAAACGACTGTTATAACATTATTCTAATATGTTATTAAAGATGTGACTAGATTATCTAAAAGTTTAGTAGGTTTTTAAACTTTGTTCTAGGGTGAAAACATAGAGAAATAGTGAGAGGAATTGAGACTTTCAAATCTCACCCTCAAACAATCTATTAATATCATACATATGGAGATGTGTTGTAGACCCATCAAAGTATCTTCATTTTCACTAGTATATAATTGGTCAACTTAGTGAAATTTATGTGGTTTGGTTATTTGAACTCTACAAGGAGATGATCATCATCTCAAAAATAGTGCATCATTTACTTGTTTTCATGATAGGCTAAGACTAGGACGTTGTAATGGATACAAACTCCTAGTCCTAGAAACTCAATGCTAAAGCACAACTTGTTGAAATAAATGAGGATGCTATGTACCTAGTGAGTGTCTAGAAGATGCTGACAATTGATCCTCCTATTGGAATCCTTATTTAAATTTGTACAATATGATTGTAAACACACATTCCATGTGTTGGAAAATCACATGGTTAATATTTCTCGACTTTCATAAGATTTTCTCATTTGGCGAATGCTCACATGGTCCAACTCACTAAT
Source organism: Picea glauca (assembly GCA_000966675.3). Taxonomy (NCBI): domain Eukaryota; kingdom Viridiplantae; phylum Streptophyta; class Pinopsida; order Pinales; family Pinaceae; genus Picea; species Picea glauca. The sequence continues at coordinate 79,048 of JZKD02S1675050.1, forward strand.
ATGTGAATCCATTGCTTTAACCACTGCCAACAATCATCATTAGTCCTACTGGATAATAGATTCATTGTGTTCCTAACATCAACATTTATCCATGGAATTCATATAAGTTCTTGAAATTTTAAAACCATAACAAACTCATTGAAGGCATCATATATTCATATAAGAAACTTTTTACCTCCCAATGCTCACTTTGTGTGGTTAATTCCTAAAACACAAGTCAAACCTTAGGGGAAATTCATAAGGGTTACCCAATGTCACCATGGTAACTCCTCTCTCTTTAGGTATGATCTACTTCAGCACAAGGGGGGAATCCCTAGAGAACTAAATATGATTTATGATGAAGACTTAGGGTTCATTTCACATTTAGAAAATAAAATGATTTTAGTTTATATTTTTTGGGTGGTTGAAATGAAGACTAGTGCCAAACATCAACTTAGGGTGAATGGAGTCAAAGGATATTTAGAGGGTTCGAATATATGTGAATGGTAACAATAGATAATGTTGTTACAACATTATAGGATCTACCCAGATTGCAGAAAATTTCTTAGAGGGCCCTTCCGAAGGTGCTCCTCAAATACATATGCATGACAAAAAAGGGGTGACCTTGCTACAAACCAAAAATTTTCCCTACCTTTCATTGAAATGAAAACAACAAATTATCTAATTTAACAACAAAAATCAGCAAGGTAAATTGATAGGAAACACCTCAACCAAAGCCCTTCTTGAGATGACAGATATGCCCTTGAATCAAAGCCCCTTTGTAGCCAAATTTAGATGAAATTTATAACAAATAAAAAGAACAATATGGATGCAAGAAGGAGAACCACACATGATCAAATACCCTTAAACATTCATTGCCTTCAATAGATATTCAATACTTATCCAAAGAGTTCTTTTGATCTAGATTTAGGAGTAGAAGGAACTGATTAACACACTAAATACAATAAACACAGAAATATGAAGAACAACACATATATCCAGTGAATGATATCTTCTATTGAATAAATGAAATAGGATGAAACTGTAAAGCTACAAAACTAAAACACTTTCTCGAATGGTGGTAGATATCTCTGAGAAGAGATGTGGCTGCTACACACATCCATTTGAGAAGAATGATTACAATGAGGCTCTAGAGGCCCTTTTATCATTACTCATGAATGCCAAAACCCTAGACATCCAAAAACCTAACCCTAGAAGATTAAACGCCAAAGTTATGTGGGCCCCTATGGGCAAGCTGGTATGTCAACTTCCCAGGGTCGTAACTTTTGGATACGACCTCCATTTTAGGCATGTGATAGTGTAAGGCCCATAGCGAAGTGGGAGGAGCTTTCGATGGGGCTCTATAAGATGCTCCTTCTACAAATGTAACCAAACATTGTATCCAACCTAAAACTGGTGCGGTACCATGTGTTGATCATGGCACTGCTTGTACTTAACATTGGCTTTCTGCAAAATCTAAGGACCTATTGGCACATGTGTCGATCTGCTCAATGAATCTAGTGGCTTTTTTGGTCTCATAATGAACATGTGAAGAGTCTGTCTATGTGGTTTCCAGAGGTAGTGCAACATCAATGGGACCCAAGGGTTTAAATCTCGGTCCCACCTGAAATGGGCTATGGTTGGTGGAGCTATGGAGAGCCATGTTGTAACTGTGCTGAACATAGGGGAGACTCTCATCCCATGTATGCAGATGATTAGAGTTGTACATGCATAGGATGTGCACAATCATCCGATTGATGAACTTTGTTTCGTTGTCTGTTTAGGGGTGGAAAGAAGTGGATTTAGTGAGCTTGGTGTCCAACAATGACAAGAGACTCGACCAAAATGTGCTAAGGAACCTATTTTCACGGTCAGAGATGATGGTTTGTGGTATCCAAAAATGGATCCACACTCGTTCGAAGAAGAGCTTGGCAGTATCTGTCGTTTTGATTTTCTTCTTGTAGGCTGTGAGGATGGCCATCTTCAAAAACATACTTGCTGACATCCTATCAAAGTTTTGACCAATAAAAATGTTTATGGAGAATGACCACAATTTTCTCCATGCCAAAATGTCGTGCCATCTGACTATAGTGGGATTCCCAAATAATATTTTCACGCTCGCTTGCAGGAACACAGAGATGGCCCAGATGGAATAACAACCCGTCTTGAATGTGAAAATCAGTGATAGTCGTGCCTATACCCAAGAGATGATAGGTGGTGGAAAAGTCAGGATCTTGATGATAAAGTTGGGGCCACTCATATGCCTCATGTCCATAGGAATGGAGCACAGTGGTGAGTGCAGACACGAGAGTTTAACTGAGGAAGTCAACGACATGATTTTTTCTCCATGTCTTATACTTGATGTTGATATGAACCACTACAGTAGGTGGGAAATTTATGATGGAGGTCGTTATGCAACTTTCCCTATGTTAGTATGAATTGCATAGGCTTGTGATCAGTGTGGACGATCATCTCCTTTACCAGAATGTAATGTTTCCATTCACAACATGCTTGTACAATGGAATACATTTTTTTGTCATAGGTGGGGTATTTTTGGACAGTATTTGAGAGTGTCTCACCATGGTATTCCATCGGATGACCGTGTTGAGTGAGAATTTCACTTACAACATAGTTATATGCATCAGTCTCAATCTCGAACGGTTGCTGCAGATCGTGCAAGGAGAGTACTGGAGATGAGCACAAGCGATGCTTCAGATCATCAAATGCTCATTGTTGTTCCTTCCCCCACACAAACTTTTCCTTGCCATCGCCCTTGGTCACATGGCTGAGGGCCCATCCAATATTGGAGAATCCCAACACAAACCGTCGATAGAAGTTGGCTAGTCAAAAGAAGCTCTGAAGCTCGGTTAGTGTGGTCAGGGATGGCTAGTCATGGATGAATTGGATCTTAGCAATATCAACATGTTCTCCATGCTCATCAACAATGTATCCCAAGTATTGGACCCTGTTCATGCCAAAGGAACATTTTTTCCAAGTTTTCATATAGCTTGTGCTGCCACAGAGTGCTCAAGACCTGTTGAATATGCTACATGTGCTCCTCCCAATTTCTGCTGAAGATGAGGATGTCATCCAAATATACCACCACAAAAGAGTTGGCAAAGGGTCTCAATACATCATCCATCAACCTCATGAAAGTGGCTGGTGCATTTTTTAGGCTAAAGGGCATGGCCAACCATTCGAGAACACCTTATTTAGATTTGAAAGTTGTCTTCCAGACATCCGTTGGTTCGATGGGAACCTGGTGGTAGCTGGACTTTAGGTCAATCTTGCCGAAGAACTTTTCCCCCTTGAGTTGGTCAAGAAGGTCATCAATCTTGGGAATTGGGTACCAGTTTCTAACTGTGATTTTGTTTAATGATCTGTAATCAATGCAGAGTCACTAGGTCCCGTCCTTCTTCTGCACCAGTACAATCAGGCTTCTGCAAGGGGAGGAGATGGGTCTGATGTGTCCCTTTTGAAAAATCTCTTGGATCTAACGCTTGATTTCATTATTTTCCATCAACGAGCAATGATAGGTTGGTCCATTAGGGAGAGGTGCACCAGGTTTAGATCAATTGGATTCTTGACTTGGCAGTGCGTCGGTACCTCGATGGGTGAGGATAAGATATCTTTGTACTCTTCCACGATCCCGTCCACTTGCTTCTGCTGCAAAGAGAGGCTCTGTGTATAGGCCACATATGTGGTAGTGACCTTCTTCTCACTGTGATCATAGATCACAAAAAAGATGAACTTCCCGGTCTGTGAAATGACCTTACTGCATTGCTTAGCAAAGATTAAAGAAATAGTGGTAGGCAGTGCTACCTCTGGTATCCTTTTACAATTGTCTATCCTTTTAAAATGTTACTCTGGTGTCCGTCTTCGTTTTCTCATTTCCCTTCTTGTGTTGCGGCTTGGAATAGTTGTATTGAGAGTGGCCATATTTTCTCTATCCCTTGCTATGTGGGTTGGGGCCGCCTTTTCCTTGCTTCGATTATGAGGAGTTTTTAGATCCAAACTCTCCCCTCTTCTGCTTAAATTTCTGCTCGATCTTGACAACATATCTATAAGCTGTACCCAATGAGGCGATGTACAGAAACTCCATTTCTATTTGAATGTATCTATGAAAACAACCATGATATTTGAGCACTAGATTTCACTCAGAGTATTCGATACCCAATTTGGTGCGCATGGTATGGAAAATATTGGTGAAATCTAGTATTTTCTGGTCCCTTTCTCGACGTAGGGTGGTCCATCTGGTGTACTGGTCCTCGTAGCTTACAACGGGGTAGTACTATTATTTAATGGCATCCCAGAAGGAATCCCATGTAGGGGAAGCCAAAAATATTGCATATTCCTCTATGGCCCTTTGCTTAGAGTAAGTATCCCACCAGTCCTTAACATGGGGAACGACCTTGAGGAGTGCAAAAGTAATATTTTCCCTATCGGAAACATTATGGACCGAAAAATACCCATTGAGAAAATTCAACCATTTCTCTACAACATCCACATCTATCAGTCCTTCAAATAATGTAATATCAAAATTTATCTGTACCTTGAAGGGGGTTGCATGGCCAGTTGATGAAGATGCTTCTCCTGTGGGCAATCGCTGAAGGATCTGCACAAATTTTTCCATCATTTCATTCCTTTGTCGTGCAAGGGCTTACTCGAGAAACATTTTAAAAGGATCTCCTACTCCATCATCTGGTTTTCGTCCCCCATGGGTTTTTGTCAGGATCGACATGACCGATATTGCAACGATTCAATTGGTTCGAGTCCCAACTTCTTGTACCCATATCTTGTCAAGGAAATGAACATAGAAAAATAAATGAAGAGCAGACTACTCTTATAGCACTGATCCAAATTTAGGAGCGGAACAAACTGGTTAACAGACTGAATACAATAAACACAGAGATATGAAGAATAACATAGATATCCAGTGAACAATATCTTCTATTGAATAAATGAAATAGGTTGAAACTGTAAAACTGCAAAACTGAAACACTTGCTCGAATGGTGGTAGATATCTCTGAGAAGAGATGTAGCTTCTACACACATCCGTATGAGAAGAATGATTACAATGAGGCTCCAGTGGCATTTTTATTATTACTAATGAATGCCAAAACCATATACATCCAAAAACTAACTCTAGGAGATGAAACACCAAAAGTTATGTGGGCCCCTATGGGTAAGTTGGTACCTCAACTTCCCGGGGTCGTAACTTTTGCATATGACCTTCTCTTTAGGTGCGTGATAGCCCATTGGAAATGTCTTTCGATAACTACACATTACACCATCAAACTCTAACTTCATATATATTTTGAATGTGGCAAGCCAAAAATACACTATTTAGGGCCCCAAAATGGCCATGGAAGTACAAAAAAATGTGTTGACATGAAAAAATACAAAATAAGTTAGTTGGATTAAGTGGGAGGCCAACAATATCCACCTAGAATATGTGTAGGGATTCTGACAACCCCAGAAGTGTAGAACCCACAATTAAAAAGAAGTACAAAAGAATGTGTTGAACTAGAAACTATCAAGAGGAGCCAGTTGGAATAGGTGGGTGGCCACCAATATCCACCTGGATCATGTTTTCTCAATCCTTCAACAACCATTACAACGAAGAATTTATATAGAGATTTGAGTTAAAACCCTCAACAATAAAATAATAATAAACAAGGTATAGATCTATGATCTCTCTTAGGAAGAATAAAAAATATAATATCTCCTAACCACCTCAAAGACAAGTCAAATACTATGCCTCCAAATATGTGAAGTAACGCCTCAAAATATGATCCATAATGAAGAAAAAGGCATAAAGAATGGAAAAAATGGACATCAAGCCAACATCCTCTATATACACCCTGCTTGAGCAATGACTTCAATTGGGATGAAGGTATCATACAACATGAGGAGAAACACAACTCTTGCCACAAATATAATTGAACATCAACCTAACAAGTGGGAGGTCATATTCATTATATTCAACATAACAATATACAAGACAATAGTGGGTTAACAACCTCCTTGAAAATCCCAACATATAGGTATAGCCCATGATGGCTCCAAAGTCAAAATTTTCATCACTAACATATAGTTTCTTAGATTGTACCTTAGTCTTCTATAACCTAGGCACATGTGTGGTAGTCCTAGATGCACTTGTGAACTTATTTGTGTTCTTCAGTTACAATAGTTCTAACTAGATAGCGAGGGAATACTTCCTCTCTTATAGATTCAATGGTATGGAACATTATATTATGTAGGAATGATTGTTGTCCTATTTCTTGCAATATATCCTCTACTATTTTCATGTTATCCTAAAAAAATTGCATGTGTTAGTTTTTTTTTACTCTAATAGTCTTTTAATTTTGACTTAATTCTAAGTTTAGTTAGGTAAGGAACATGTTGTCCAATTAAGGGCGTAGATCTCTAGGAGGATGCGTGCTTGCATGCCTCAAATAATATTAAGAAGAGGTTCACTTTACTTGGCTCGTCCATCCATGCAAGGAAGGTGCACTACAATTAGGAGTTAAGACCTTCATCTAAGGTGTTTTTGTGCATGTTTTTAGATTCATTATACCTTTTAGTATATAAAACAGAAGGCAGGGGTATAGGTTTAATCAATTCAATTTAGCAACACGCAGTTAATTAGTTTGCTATTTTTTCCTATAATATATTTTAGTTTAGAATGAATGAGAAAGTAGTAACAGTTTTTCATGGTCCATCTATTGAGTTTCTAGATATTTTCTATTGTATGTGTTTATAGATTCTAGCATTATTAGAGTTGTAGTTTTGAGTGGCTTTCAGTTTTCCACTATCTAGTTTTTAGTTTAGGAATTCTTGTAGTGCAAAATAGTTTAGAAATCTAACATGGTATCAGAGTGCAATTTCTAAAATATTCTAGATTCGATGTATGTGGAGGCAAGTTGTTTTGAGTAGAGCGCTTTTAGAGGGTTTTAGTGGGTAGTATGTCCAAACTTTAGTGATCAAAAAATAATTGTGCCAGTGATCGACACTAGGACATGAGAAGGGTTGTAGGGTGTGAAACCCTATATTTGAATCAATGTTTGTATATTGTATATTGTTCAAAGTATTTGCAACAATGGAAGCTCCCGATATATGAGAGAGTCACTTATTGGAGGGAGCTTTGAACTTTGTGTCATGGAAGTTAAGATAAAATAACCTCTTGGGAATGGTAGACTTATGGTAACTTTTGGAGAAGGAGACATCACTACCTATAGATCCCAAATATTTGGCATAACAGAACAACAAGGTATAAACATGAAGCAAATCCTATCGGATTTGGTGAAGGATCACTTGATCCCTCATATCGCTAGGAAAAATACTTCCATAGAGATGTATGATGCCTTAGGAACCTTGTACCAGAGTGTGAATGTATTCAGGAAGATGCTCTTGAAGAACATGATCACTTCTACCTGCATGTGCAAAATAATACAATGGAAAGCTATATCATGAATATAACAGATCTGAGAGATTAGATTGCTACAATAGGGGCATAGTTTAGGATACTGAGCTAGTTCATATTTCTATGAATGTTTTTAGTCCACTGTGGCACAACTCTGTCCAAGTTATCTGTGGTTGGGAGAATTTATTTGACTTCTAGCAGTTATGGGATGATTTCGATGGAGGGTAGATGAGATTGAAATGTGTCTCAACCAATTATGGGGATGTTCTAGACCTAGCCCTCATCGGGTAGGTGAGAAAGGGAGAAAAGAAAGTATTCGAGAAGGGTTAAAAGAAGAAATAAGATTGAGGGTCTTCTAAGTAGAAGGATTTGATCCATATCAAATGATTCGATTGCAATAAGCATGGACATTATGCTTCTTAGTGTCTTGAAAAGAAGAAGGGGAAGGGTAAGCAACAACAACATAAATAATTTGTAGGAAGTTTTGAATCTTCAAGAGTGGATTAGTTAACTTCTATGATTGATACCACCTTTTCCATAGTGTCATTACTTTCCACCAACACAATTTCTAGTGTTAGGTGGTATATTGATAGTTGAACCTTGAGACACATGACTCTCAACAGGTCAACCTTTTTTAAGTTAGAGGAATGAGATACCAAAATGTATGTGGAGCTTGGTGATGATGACAGGTACCTAGTGACTAGGTTAGGGTCTATCTCATTTTGCATGCTAGTCAGAGAAGTTTTGGATCTACATGAGGTATTTTATGTTCCTAGTATGACTAAAAGTCTCCTTTTGGTTTGTTGTCTAATAGATTTGAAATGTAGGGATGGGTTTGATGATTAGGAATTGATCATCAAAAGTTAGAACCTTGATCCTGGTTGAGTTTTGGCTAGAGGAGTTAGGGATGGTGGCCTTTATAGACTACTAATATATCCAATGAAGTAAAGAGCCTTGTTGACTAGTAGTGAAAATCTGTACGAGCTTTGGAACATAATATTTGGTCCCATGAACTATGGTTTCTTACCTCTTTTGAAGGAAATAGTGGTTGGATTCTGAACTTCAAGGTGGAGAAAAAAGGAGTGTGCAAATGATGTGCACTTAACAAGAATACCAAGGATTCTTTCCCAAGAAGTGAGCATGAATCAAGAGGGATTCTTGATCTAATTATTTATAGGTCTATGGACCCATGACATTAACTTCATTGATAGGTAATATTTATTATGTTACTTTCATTAATGGTTCTTCTAGAGAGACCTGGATATATTTGATAAAGATCAAGGATGAGGTATTTAATAAGTTCCTAGAGTTTAAATCTCTTGTTAAGAACTAGATAGGTTGGAATATCAAGGTACTGAGATTGAGAAATGGATGGGAGTATACCTCCAATGAATTTGATTCCTTTTGCAGAAAAGCAGGGATCAAGTGGGAGTTGGTAGTACCATACAACCCACAATAGAGTGGGGTTGCTGAGAGAAAGAATAGGTCCATAGTAGAGATTGCTAAGTATATGGTTCATGACTTAGATTGTCCATGTTACTTTGGGTAGAAGCATGTTGTATTGTAGTCTACACATTAAACAGATTCTCTTACATGTTGTTGAAGGACAAGAGTCCAAAGGAATCCTTCACAAGGGAGAAGCTAGACATTTCTCATTTTAGGGTGTTTGGGAGCTGGTTTACATTCATATTCCAAAGGAGAAGAGGATGAAGCTTGAACCCTCTAGATTGAAGGGTATTCTAGTTGACTAAAATGAGTCCTTTAAGGCTTATAAGATATACACTCCATATAAGAGGAAGACAGTAGTAGGATGGGGTGCGAAGGTTGATGAGAATGCATGGTATTCCAAGTCATAGGAACTCCAAATAATGATTGAGGAGGAGATGGAAATTGTTGCTCCAAGTGTTGATCAACATGTTTCAAGGAGTTTAGGTTTAGGTTTGACATATTCTAGTATAAGTACAAAGACAACTTTTCCACCTAGTACATCCAAGAGACCAAGGTGGCTTATATAGACATTGGAGGAGGCATAGGAGCAAGTTGGTGCTCCAAAAACTTCAGTTTTAGGTAATCCATCCTCCTACAAAATTTCTCAATTATATTGCACCAATTCCTTTCATTATTGATGCATAAACTTCTAGTTATGAGGAGGCAATAGGTGTGCAGGTGTGGTGAGATTCCATGATAGAGTAGTAATACTCCATCATCAAGAATGTTGTGTGGGAAATTGTGCTAAGACCAGAGGGGAAACCAGTGGTTGATTCCATGTGGCTACATAAGGTGAAGCACACAATTGATGGAATCATACTGAAGTACAAGGCTCAATTCATAACTAGAGGATTATCCTAGAGAGAGGGACTCGACTATGAGGATACATTTTCTCTAAGTGCCAAATATACTTCTATCAGGACCATTATATCTTTAGCATCTATTTTTGGTTGGAAATTATAAAAAATAGAGACAAACTTCCTAAATGGTTTGTAAATGAGGGATTGATATCCCACTCGATTCACCTACACATATCCTCTGTGGAAACACAAGTTTTAACCTTTGTTCTCAGTCTTGTACAAAGATCTCTATTCTCAGAATGGATACAATGTTGGACAACTGAGAGGGGGGGGGGTGAATCAGTTGTACCCGAGCTTAAACAATTATGCTTCTTTTAAACTCTTTGCTGAAACACTAAATGATGATCACAATAATGCAAGGAAATAAACAATGGCACATTCAACATCAGTCACATATATGAGAAAC
>JZKD02S1675050.1:96644-110007 GCA_000966675.3 Picea glauca
GGAAGCACCAACTCCCTGGTTTCTCTAGCACCAACTAGAAGGAAGCACCAACTCCCTGAGTGTTTCCATCACCAACTAGATGGAAGCACCAACTTCCAATCATACAGGCACCAACTTGTATAACAGAGAACAAGAGTTCTCCCTTGCAGTACCCTGCCACCCTGGTTTCTCTGGCTACAACCAGATGGAAGCTACAACTCCCTGTGTTCAAGCACCCACTTGAACCTCTGAGGAAAATAGTCCTCCCGAGCACCTCCCAACCACCCTGAAATATAAATCTTTGCTACTAAAATTTATTACAGTGATATGATGTTCAACAATGGCTTACCAGACTTATCACTGTTTTGTAGCATTTCGTTGCTCTGTTTGCCTCATTGCCTTCCTGCACACATGAATTGCGCTATATGTTCTTTTTCTTTTTATGCTCTGTGCGCCATGTCCATTGACTGCACAGATCCTCTTCTGTGCAATTCAGATGCTGCACTCTCCTCCTTCTTCACACAAGAATCACCTTCAACAACAATAGCCACAACAAACTCTAATAGCAATAACAACTCCATCTCTTCTCTGTACCATGTATTTATAGCTTCTGTGCACCTTGTGCATGCAATGTTCGCAATGCCTCTGCATGCTGACTCCGCGTCGTTATCCTCCACCTCTCAAGTGCTCTGTCTGATCATCATCGTGACTCTTCAACTTCTTTGGTGGTTCGCCCCGCGTCTCCAACATCACTGTTCGTTATACTGAGATTCCTCAGCCTCTCTGGCAGTTTGAGACTCTTCATCTTCTCTGTGACTATCGAACTCACCATCTCTGTTTCAGTTACAGGCCTCAATTCTCATCAGCTGTCAATCACCTCCACGAACATCTTCATCCCTCTAAGAGACTCTTCACCTCCTTTGCCAGTCATCTCGTAGTGTCTTCGAGTCCTCTGGCAGAACCCATTAGCAGTTTCTGGCAGTTACATTGTATCATGCTACAGTTTCCCTATGATCTTGTTCAAATTCGTCTGCATCGTTGGATTGAATCCATGGGATCTTGCATTTATTTCGGCATTTTGACATTCCTATGGCCAAGTGTCTCAACACTTCATATCGCGATCTTCGAAGCTTTGATACAGAGATTTTATGTGCTAGCTCCTTCCTCTATATGACCAAGGCTATGACCAGGCGCTTTCGCGATTTCGCATTTCGTGAATCTGGAGATGAATCATCTCGAATCTCCAAGTCGCGATCTGCAAAACTTCAAGATGGATCTGAGATCAACGGTCCACGATCTCGATGATTCTACGGTCCAGATCTCATCGTGAATTCGTATCTCACGATTCCTTCGATAGAGGTTCTTGTCACACCAAGTCGCGATAGGCGAAACTCCAAGATGGAACTTTATGGTGCTTTGATCTTTCGCCATGTGTCCTCTTGATCCAACGGTCCACGAATAAATCACGATCTTGCATCTCGTTGTTCCTTAGATGGAGGTTCTCTTCAGTCCAATTCGCGATATGCGAAGCTCCGATAAGGAGTTAAATCAATGGTCCAGATTGATGCTTGATTTAATGGCTGTGATTGAATCGCCATATCACATATCGCGATTTCGACATTTCTATTGCATTGTGTTCTTGTCTCCTTGATATCGCGATTCGCGAAACTCCGATGTGGAGTTTGATCAACGGTCCAGGTATGATATTGACTTGACGGTCCAGATTCAATCACGATTTCGCATATTGTGAAATCGACATTCTTGATGCATTGAGTTCTTTGCCTCTTGAGTTCGCGATCCGTGAAACTCCGATACAGAATTGAATCAACGGTCCAGATGCGATCTTTATTCAGCGGCTACGATTAAATCGCGAAATCGCACATCGCGATTTCGAGGTTCTTGTTGTCAAGTGATTTTGACATTTCAAAGTCCCGATCCCCGATACTCCATGAAGACAATCAACGGTCCAGATCTCATTCTCTATTCAATGGATGCGATTGAATCGCGATATCGCATATCGCGAAATCGGGGTTATTGATGTCATGTGTTCTTGTCACTTCAAAGTCTCGATCCCCGATCTGACTGGAATTAACGGTCCAGATCAAATCTTGATCTGACGGCTCAGATTTCATCGTGATTTTGTATATTGTGATTACGCCCGCTTCTCCTTTCACTTTAAAGATCGTGCAGGTTCTCCTCGATCCAACGATGGTCGGGTCCTGCACTTGGATCTAACGTCTGAGATATGTCCTCCTGTTCAGCGCTCTTCTTGTCTATATTCTGATCTGATGGCCCTCATTCTTTTGGGAATTTTGAATGGATCCAACGCTCAGAAATGCTTCTCAAGCTTTACGGGCCTTCGATCATTCGATCAACCTGAACTGATCTTCTGTTTTCCTGGTTGCATTGCCTTTGATCATTCGATCTTCCTGAATATCACTGCGCTGCTGATCATCACTGCTGTACTCAAGCCATCATCACTGTTGTACTTTCCATCAATGACAAGCATACGCTGCCTGTGAAACATGCCAAACATCCTTTGCACTATCTCTTCTGATCTTATTGAGATTGCTCTGCAGTGTCTTCCCAAAATACTTCTGGTGCCTGTCTGTTACATTCTTCCTGTACTCATGCCATCTTCATTGTTGTACTTGCCATCAATGACAAGCATATGTTGCCTGTTAAACGTTTTCCAACATACAAGTCCTCTGTTCCTAGTATAGGATGGTTCCAAAATATTCTATTGGTATTTGTAGGTTCAAATGAGTGCCCAATAAGAGCCAATCGACTGTGTTTGTTTGTTTCACCAACAAGGATCTCTGTGGAGATACAATAATTGGTTCTATGTCCTTGATGCAATTTAAGTGCAAAGTTCTTCGCTTCACGTTCTTCTACATGCATGTAGGGCTGCAATATTCCAACCAATTGCTCACTATTTCCTAGTGTAACCTGCATATGAAACAACCAACTAACAATGCAATAAAAATCAACAATCTAAGTTTTAAATTCTTTGCTTTGATCATCAATAGGAAAAATCTTATTTTCTTTCTAATAAACATCAATCATCCATTGGAAAAAATCCCTCCTTTATGAAACATTCTTATGATTTTATTTAAAAATATTGGCATCTTCAGCTTGATGCAAATGACATCATGGCCAATTTAGATGTTGTTTCCTTACTCACCAAAATTCTGGTTCTGGAAGCCCTTGATTTGATCTCAAAACCGGTTGACCCCAAAACCCTTAACCTCATTAAAATTTTCCCCACTTAGACTTTATTTACCCTTAAAGGAACTTGCTATGAACAAACCAAAGGTACAACCATGGGGTCATCCCTATCCCCAATGGTTGCCAATATTTTCATGTAACATTTTGAATAATTAGCCATAAACAACTTTCATCTTAAGCCCAAATGTTGGTTTCATTTTGTTGATGATACCTATATTGTTTGGCCTCATGACCACCCCTCCTTGACCTCTTTCTTTAACAATCTTAATGACATTTCTCCCCACATCCAATTTACTATGGATATAACATGATAACACTCTCTTCTTTTTGGATGTTCTCATTTCTCATAAATATTATGGCACCCTCACCCACCAAGTTTATAGAAAAATGACTCACACCTATAAATACCATCATTTAAATTCTCACCATCACCCAACCCAAAAATCCACTGTTTTAAAAACTCTAGTTACTCGAGCCTTTCAAATCTCTACTTTCCAATTTCTCAAGAAAGAAAAATCCCACCTTACAAAGGTCCTTTTGGATAATGGTTACTCCTTATCTCAAATGAATAAATCCTTTTGATCCGCTTTCCATTTTAAATCCTTAAATTCTTCATCCTCTTCTCTAACCTGTGCTCTCATTTCTCTTCCTTACATCCAAGGAACCCATACTAGATTTAAAGATTTTGGCCAAAATGAATATCAAAACTCTTTTTAAACCCAAGAAAACTCTTAAATGTTTTGTTTAGAATCGCCATGGAAAAACCTGACCCAATGCATGACCAAGGAGGTTACCAAATTCCCTGCTCTTGTGGCAAATCATACATTGTACAAACCGCTAGTTCTTTCAAATCCCATATCAAGGAGCATATAGCAGATAAATTCCATAACCAGATCTCCAAGTCTACTATTGTTGAACACTCCCATAATTCTAAACACCTCATTTTCTTTGACCAAACCAATTTTTTTGCATCAGTTCCCTATCACTCTTTTCGTATCATTTAGGAAGCACTACAAATTGAAAAACTTCTGAATAATTTTAATCGGGAAGATGGTTACAAGATTTTAGACAATCCCGGAAGCCCACCATACATCATCTTAGTCATTCAAATTTTTTCCCTATCTTTATTTTCTTTTTATATTTTAATATATTTTATATATGTTTTTACCTTACAATTGACTTTTCATACCCCTTTTCAATTTTACTTCCTAACCTTTTTGTTTCCAAACTTCTAATATGTTTCCCCTTTTCACCTTTATTCTCCCTTATTTTAATTTATTGCTTTATTTATTATTCTATTTATACTCTTTGATTCTTGGTCTCAATTTTGATTTGATTCCTAATTGGTTTCTGTCTTTAATTTCCGTCCCTCTTTTATTTACTACTTTTATTCTAATCTTCCCTTTTCACTTTAATTTATTTTACTACTATTAATAACCTTTAATTTCACTCAATGATTCTTTTTACACAACAATCCTTTTTTATTTTTATTTTTAATCATTTCACACAATGGTCCTTTATTATTTTTAATCAAATTACTCAACGAACCTTTATTTATTTTTCTCCAATGTCACAATGACTAGAAAACTTGACTCTATAATTGTTTTTAACTCATCACTATTTTCTAACATCATTTCAGTGTTTTTGTGTCCTTGATTATGGGTGGAGTGTCCACTCGAAATGTTGGACATTTTAAATTCTAGTATACAATTTACTTCCAGAAAAATTATGCATCAAAATGAATGTATTTATTTGTTTTCTTCAAGGCTTGTAAATGCCCAGGCCAATGCCATTAGTGAAAGATGAATGCACTTTTCCAATGCTGAAGATATATACTCAATTCAAAAATCAATATCTCTACTTGATATATACTCAATCCAACAATGCTAGTGTGAAGGAGTACTGTTGGCTTGATGGAGGCTTTCAAAGTGAATGTTTCACCATGAGATTCCATTTTGGCACACTTAGCACATATTTAGAGGTATGGTTGCATGGCTTGCATTATTAATGTTGCATCATTGATGGAAATCCTTGTTCCTAGGGTGAACCCAGGGCCCAAGATTGCATTGATGAATAATATGAGCAATAAGGGGGCCTTAGAATAGGAATGCCTTACCTTAGAAGATGTCCAAGACATGGTTTATGGTAAGTTAAGGGTCAAACACATCCTAAGGAGATGAATACCCTGTTTTATTTGAGCTCTAAATCTTAACACATGGTAAGCAAAGGCATTAATAAGTATAGAAGGTTGAACACCATTATCAATTAGGTGGCTAGGGCATGTTCAAGACAAGGAGAAACCCAAATAGAGGAGCTTCCACACATTTGGGGGCACGTTGCATCTTTTTGAGGTATTTGGGGGCAAGGATACATTATTTGAGGCCTTTTCCACATATTTGGAGGCACACTCTTTGCATAGGGAGATACCATGTGGCATTGTTGACATGATGAAAACCTCAAAGGAAAGGTATTTGCTTATGAAGAGGTCAAGTGGTGTTATGGATCCTATGCACTTAAAGGAAGAAGGAGAAAAACGTTCCACATTGGAGGAGTTTAGAGCATGACATGTGACAAGGGAAGAGGTCAAAGGAGGAATTCCCTAGCTTAGAGTGATGCCACGTGGCAACATAAGATCTTTTTTGGTCAAAGAAGGTCTCTTTAGTAGGACATTCCACTCAATGGTTGAAAATAATGATGTTTTTGGTTGCTTGGTGATGAATTACCCCACAAAGGAAGGATGACCTCTTCAAGAGGGCATCTAAAACATATTTAAGGGGCATCTCACATGGATTGAAGTGCACAATAAAACATATTTGAAGGAGCGACCTCAAGGAGAGGTTGACATGTAACTTTGTAATGAAATCAAACCCTAAAAAACACACTAAAGAGGAGTGGCCTACTTCTAGGGTTTTAGCTCTCATTTATTATTATTTTATTCATTAGGGCTTGACGTAAAAGGTATAAATAGAGTAGAGATTCATTGTTAAAGGAATTGTTGAAATATTGGAAGTTCCCCTTCAAGATTAGTTGAATATATTTGGGAGTTGGAAGGAGGCGTTCAATATGAGGTTTTCCTACCTCTTTCTTCTTTTCATGGATGAGTAAGGTTTTTGCAAGAATTGCCAATGATTTATTGTTGAAATAATCTTGTAGAAGGTCAAATTTGTCACATAAGAAGAGATTAGTGTTGAGGTTGTTAAAACCTCCCTAATCCTTGATGTAACCTTGAATTACTGGAGAATTTGCTGGGATAATTTTAAGGTTAAGTGTGACACATTTGGGTCCTCTTGATGTTGTGGTGAAATTAGAGTTGAAGAAATGATGTATTGTTGTTAGTTCATTCAATAAGAAGGCTCTCCTACTTTGTTTACCTCATCTAGGGTTTCATATTATGGTTGTTCGTTCTTTGTTTTTTGGTTACACATTATTCTTGGATTTAATTTCATGGTTGTGATGATGCATCTTGTATAAGGGCTCTTACTTATTCTTGCATAATATGAAAATTTGATTTGAAACCATTATGGCACATCAATGAATGGCTTAATTATGTTTTATTTGTAATATTAAAACCCTCTTGTTCATTGATCCTGACTCCATAACCCAATTGGATAGGAATTGGTCATGGTAAAATCCACCATCCTTTTTATTCTAGGGTTTCCCCTCTCGCGCTAGAAAATAATCAAGTGAGATGAAAAGTTGTTGTCGTGACAATGGGAAACCTTCATAAGTTCCCATAGGGTTGCACTTGGTTAAGGGATTTCATAAAATTTGAAGTGTAGGTTGGAGGTAACATGGTCCATCACATTAGAGTAGTTCTTGACAGGTATCATATCATCATTGTGTGGTCCATGTATGAATGCAACACGAGTGGATTGCACAATGCACCTCTCGGTGGGTAGGCATACATGAGTACCCAAATGTGAATCTCATACACTAGAATGTTTTTTGGAAACTCCATTAGGTAGATCTGGAATACCCTTCCCTCTCTTGAGTGAAGGATGTCACCTCCATTTTATCTTCTCCTTCTTACCTTTTTCCTAGACTATGGAGTCTTCTTCTTGTACTCCGTCCAACTCTCCCTGCCCCTTTCGCGCATCTTAGGGTGAACCAACTCTATCCTAAAAAAATCGTCCCAACCTATCCCATATTACTCAGTTTATTTTTCTTAATATTCCTTTTGGTAGTCATCAGACTGCTCATATAGAAATTCTATTCTAGCTTTTTAACATAGGAGGATGAACCTTGTACCACATGAACTGAGCGAACCATAGAGGATACTCACTACTTCCTCCCAACATGAAACCCTTTGTTATTCCTAACCAATTTAATCATGCAACTTGTCCCTCTCCTCCTAACCTTGTATGCATGCAACCACCTACCTTGTGTAATGAATGTGACCACCTTGTGTAGGGAATGTGATGAAATCATGCCCTACATGCTTCAACTTGAAGAGAGAGTCCTTAGATAATTTTCTGAACTTAAATAATCTCTTAGGAAATCTTTCCCTACTCAATAGGCTCCCCAAGTTGAGCCTCCACGCTTACCTGAAAATCCCCTTCCTTTGGAGCCTTAAATATTTCCACCCAAGTTGTTTGAGGAATGTGAAATTCCCTCTCCCAAGACAAGTACTTATGCAACTATTCACAAATACCTAGGCACTGACCCTTTCCCTAGTTTATACTAGTGGTGCAAGTTGCATAAGCACAACACTCATGAATCAGATGAATGTTAGGTCCTTCAATGAAATAATTGTTCTTCTTTTGAATAAGGCTCACAATCTCCCTCAGTCCAAGTTTCTACCTCTCAACAATGCACTACTTGTAAACAAGATGTTGCATGCCAACTTGACACTTCGTTGAGACAAGCTATCCCTCCTTAAATTACCGATACCACACCTTCTTCCAACTCGAGGCTACGTTGGAGATATTTTTTGCACTCCCCTCAATGTAGGCATGGGTTGACATGCCTTTATATTCCCTTGAGCCTCCTTACTTCATAGTCTCCCTCAACATGACCGTTCAAGACTTAGAGTGTAATATTTTTATGGCACATTTTGAACACAATGAGTGTTTGACTACTTGGATTTCCTTGTTGCCTCCTCACTCTTCCTCTTGTCCATGTTCATCTAGAAGGTGTGCCTCCTCCAATACCTTTTGGATTACCTAATCCTTCTCTTATTTCTTCTTTGCACTTGTGTTGACTTGCTTGAGTAAACCCCACCTCTTTCCTCTGTCTTTCACCAATAGTGGGAGAAATATTTTGATAAATTTAGAAAGTTATCATATTTTAATATGGGTTTACCAAGTTGGATTAATCCCTTTCTTGGATTGGACCTTTGTGGGGCTAGCGTGGATCTCTCATCATCAGTATTGAATGCCTCCTACCTCGGTGACACCTGATCCTCCTCTAATTTCTTCTTTCCTTTCTCCCCGATTCTCTCTTTCATCCTCTTTCTCTTTCTCTTATCCTTGTCCCTTATATGATTGGGGAAAGGCTTTCCTCTCTTGCTTCCTTTACCCCCCTTGCCCTAGTTTCACTATTGGTGGCTTAATTCTCCTTAGGTCATTATCTTGGGTATGATCCTACTTGAGATGATTCCTTCCAAATTAGGATTAACCATCACTTCCTTGATCTCTCTCCCAAGATGTCACCCTTAGTTAGTCATGTTCCATACCCTACAACTATGGAGTCCCTTCTATGTCATCAACATCTCTCCCTCAAATCTCTTTCCCTCACTAGTATATTGTCGTTACCGGTCTCCTCCATGCTCACATTAGCTTCATGTTAAAGTGTGTTTCCTTTGTTGCTTACACCTTGCCCTTGACTAGTGTATAGTAAATCCATGCTCATGTTGACCTCAAGTTGATGTATGTCACCTCCCTTGCTAGTACTATTTCTTAGACTTGTGTATGTTGTCTTCCTTGCTTGTGCTTTTCTGTTGGTTAGTGTATGGCACCTTTGTGCTGGAATTAGATCCAAGTTAACTTATGTCACCTCCCTTGCTTGCATTATGCCTTGCATAGGGGTATGTTGCTCCCTGTTATCATGTTGGGTCTTTGTGAAAGTACATTTCCTTGTGCCATTGTTGACACAATACCAATTCTCTTGCCTTCAGTGGTATTTTTCTAGTGTCAATGCCTCTCTTCTCTTTCCTTCAATAAGATTGTTCTAGTGTCGTCGCCTCCTCATCCTTTGAGCCTGTCCTTTGTCCTTTTCCTTGAGAGTTGGTGTTTCTATCCCTACCCCATTCAGGGAATACCACTAACCTTTGTGATGTAGGTACTCAACTCATTAGAATCATATGCCTACATTGTCGGATCCCACCTATGGATGAGTTGATATTATTATCATCAGACTCATTAATCATTTATTACACTTTTTAGTTGTTATTTCACTAATGTGGTAATTAGAAATTGCTTATTGTTAAATCTCATATATATCTATTGTTCCACTTACATGATAATTATATTTGTTTCTCATCATACGATCTCTTCGTTTATATTTCATTGTTTAATTGATATCTTTCTTACATGGCAATTCCTTGATATGTGTCCATTCTCTTTAAAATTGTAGCATATAACTGAGTTGCGACCTCCTCCATTTCTTCTTTGTAGTTATCTCCTTGACCTCGATCCCTAGGGCCTTTAAAACCTCTCTTACAGGGCTTATAAACACCCTATAAGTCTCCATGCCCCTTGCATTAGATTGATAGAATTCACATAATAATGTGATAGGTGCAGAAGTGTATGAGTTTGTAGCAGAGGATACTAGGCAACAAAATGGCCACACTTTTTTCGTATTCAAACTATTCTTTTGATGGTGCATCAAGGAATGGACCAGGGTTAGTTCTAAGACCTTAAGAGTGGACATGAATTTTCTAGGGGCCCCTCATTCCTAAAACTTGTGTACCATACTTGATATCTTCATAACTTGGCCCTTATTAACTCTTGGAATCACTTAGTCAAAGTAGTCACTTGGTTTTGGAAGTGAGCGAATACATGGGTGGTGCCATATGATGCACATGGAATGTAAGGATTTGGTTTCATTGAAACTCCAAGAAAATCCTAAATGGATTCTAGGGGCAACCCCTACTCCAGTGCTTCCATTTGGGTGCTTATCTTTTGATGCATCAAAGGTATTCAAGTTTGAGTTAGGAGTTATCCTGTCCAAAATTATTTATGCTACACATATTTAATTTGATATTCCATTCTACTCATCATATTAGTGAACCTTTGGTTGTATTCCCAAACAGAGTCTCATGTCGTGTAGTTGACATATTTTAACTTGACCATGCTTTGTTTATCAATGTTGTATTGTTCAAAGACATAGATGCAACCTTTATTTACTTCATATTGAGTTCTTATGACACCTTGAGGGGTATTTTATGTATATTCATGTACAAATGGAGGGACCTTCCCTTCAGTGTGGTCTGGAACTTAAACAACTAGTTTGTTGGGGTATTACCCTTTGTGTTCCAACTAGCATTAGCCCTGAGAGCTTAGTTAAGTGCAATGTAGAACCTCCTTGTATTATAACCATGATACTAGTTGGAATATGCATGTTTACAAAGCCTTTCAATCATGGTTGACTCACTATGTTTTCATTTCCTATTGCCATAAGAATACTGAGTATACTTCCTAAAGTATTCCCACTTTTACTTGAAAAAGTTCCACTTACTATTGTTGAAGCAATCATGTCGCTACTTGGTAAACCTTGAATATTACTTGGTATACTCAAATTAGGATCATTTGAAACAATCAGGGTTCCCTGGTTAGGGATAGAAGGTACAAGGACAATGCCTCCATTAGATTGGATTCATGGTCTTTTGGTTCCACCATTTTAGTTTCTACAACTTTATCCTCCCAAAACAATGGTAACATCCACTTACACCTCCTTGGGTTATGTCTTAGTGGTAACATCATCATCTATAGGTCTGTATGAATCATGCACAACCCGTTCTAGCACCGATATTGAACAATGTTTTTGTATGCATGCATTGGTGTCCACTTTTAATTCACCCCTTTGAGCCAACATAAGTCTCTTCACTCGTTCCCCCTTTTGTTGGGATTCTTCCCAACACAACACCACTCCCTCTTAACCATCTATTAGAATCTTCTCCTTGCCTTTTCAACTTCTCCAACTCCTTTAATCTCCCTTCATAACTTCTTTCAACCCTGATCTCTCTCATTAGAAATTTTGTGTGGTCTACGATCATCTGCATTTGGTCTATCCACTATTGGCATTTCTTTGTAGCTCTTCCTTGAGCTCATTCATCTCTTTATTTGGATTGTTCATCCTCCATGGTGTTTCACTACCTTCAAACTGTGATTCTTGTTGAATTCATTGTGATCCACCTCAACACAAGTTTTATGTTGGCATTGTTGGTTGATCAAAATGCAACGTCTCCACCTCCATTAGCAACATCGTTATCTAAGAAGGGATCTGAGTTACCAATCCTTATGGGAGTTACCAACCCTTATGGGCCCTTTCTAAAAAACTATTCGACCCACGAATAAGATTGGAATAAATCCACTACAAACTCCATAAGGTACCCCTCCATTGTACCCTTAACCCTAAAATACACCTCTCTAGCTACCATGTGTCACACCATTTCCCTATTACTAATACTTTGGTATTTTAGGTGATATGCTTCCCTTGCTTCCGCAATACCAGGGATCTTTGACAAACCTTCATAGTTGTTCATGTAGATTTACCTTGAAAATCTAGAAAATCTCATACTCTTCCTTGAATTTTTTTTTAATTGCACTGAGGTACCTTCCATTCATTCTTAACATTATCTTACTTTGCAAACATATTTATTTGGTTTCCAAACCAATGTTGAATATTCTCTTTCATGCTATCAGAATCTATAGCATTTCATGATAGGGTCCCAACAACATAACCATTTATTGGCCCAATGTGGGCATATTAGGGTCTATGAGAGTGTCTAAAAAGTGTTGTAGTATATCATCGACATATCATTCCCTATTTCTAGGGAAGGCCTCACTCAAGGTGTGTTGCCAAGACTAATAATGCAGGAGGGTTGCCACAAAGATGAAGAAGATCATTCCATTCCTTTAACTATCGCTAACAATGATAATTAATTCCAATGAGAAAACCATTCATTGTGTTCTTGACATCAACATTTCTCCTTGACATCAAAATTTATCCTTGACATTTATATAACCCACTAAAATTATGACAAACTCATTCAATGTATCATATAATCAGATAAGCAACTCATGCCACAAATAAAACTGAAAATCAACTCACCTAGGGGGGGAGATCATCTTCATTATATTAAATGAAATGCAAGATAAAAGTGCTTATATAGCCTCCTTGAACATCCCAAGATATAAATATTAGCCATATTGCCTCCAGAGTAAAAATATTTATCACTAATATATAGTTAACCCATCATCCTACATTCTACCAACAACAACAATAGTAACAAAAACAACAATAAAACTGATAACCTTGTGTTTATACAAGACCACTTGTTGGCACAGGGGTAGACCCGGGGTTCAACTCTTACAATGCACCAATAAGCCCTAACTACTAGCCCTTTCAGAAACACCTGTGAAGCAGATGTAGTCTCATCCGAAGTAGCAATAGGGGGTTGTAGGACATAGGTGTCTACAACCAAAGGAAATGCAAAGTGATTCCAAAACACAACGCAAACAATACATATATTATTTTCCCTTCTTATGCTTTCTTCATGAAGTTATATCTCTGATCTAACACAACAATGCAGTACCATTATAACAGATAACAAATAACACACCATCAACCACAAAGAACAACAAGATATACATGGTTCACCCTCTCTCTAGGGATGCGTCCACATAACTGCGTTTCTTGATATATTAGATGAAAAAATACAGTTCTATCTGCACACTTAGCTGCAGATCTATCTCTCTCTTTCTCTTCCCTTCCCGCGCACCCAGCTGGAGGGTTGATCTTCACACCCAGCTGAAGATCCAGAATACAGACTCAATATTTCTCTTAACAACAATAATCACAAAAATAATGACTAACAATCAATTATCGAGCAACCCTCTTGACTCTCCTAGACCCTTATTTATACATTACATGACTCTCGGACAATCCTTAGACCGAAGTCTAGGTATCAAAACCCTAGGTGCCAAAACCATAG
>JZKD02S1675050.1:133887-146853 GCA_000966675.3 Picea glauca
ACCATCATTGGTCTGCATACACCTCCTAAAAATTGGAAGGCTCAACTAGCTTCCCTCTATCATGCACTAGATCCATTGGATCAATAAATAATCTATAAAGGCCACCCTCTCACACGTCTAGCCAAATTCCTCAAACTTGCTAAACTATAATATGTGATTATTCCATGTTTATCTTCAAAAGCGACTACACACTGCAAATCTGTCATACAAGAAATTGAAATAAGGTTCTTTGTCCAACTAGGAACAAACAAAACACGATTCAACTCAATAAAATCACTTGAATACAATTGAACTAATATGGATCCCAATCCCTTCATAGGGAAAGTTCCATTGTCACCTAACACTACTTGCATTCCTCCCTCTTTCTTTCGAAACTTAATGAATATCTCCATGTCATAAGTCATATTTCTTGATGCCACACTATCCACATACCTTTCAACATTAGACACAATATTGGTTGAAAGACAAGAGACCATGGAGAAGGTGGTATCAAGCTTGGACTCCAAATTGTCCAATCCAACTATAGAGTTTTAACTCCCTATAATATGTTTCTATTTATGCTTGGACTTGTTGTTGTAGGAAAATCCCCCTATGGACAGGTGAATCTCCTCTTGGATTCTAGACCCCTATACCAAGATAGAAAACATGATAACATTGGACACTGGCATTCCTTTGAATCTAACTAACTCATCATAAAGAGAAGGAGAAGGAATAAAGTGTGATCCACCTTATTCTGATGTTTTTCCACACTTCTCCAACTTGAGATTGATCTTCGAGCTCCTTAGCACTGTTTGACACTTGCAATGCAATGGACAACAAGGCAAATAAATCCTACTCTACTCTATAAGATTAGTCCAATCAAATACATCTATAAGACAAACATATGTAAAGAGACATAGGTTAGAAGGAAATAGGCCAAGCAATATATTAATGAGAACTCTTAAATAAATACTTATAGATTGTAGATGCAGTTTCAAAAACTTCCCCAAGTCCTCCTCATCCAGCCCTTGCATAAATATCCCAAAATCATAGGTAGATATCCTAAATATTTCTCCCAAGACCATATGTTTTATACCTAAAATCTCCACCATTCCTCCTTTCTCCATGGAAAGCTCTCATTATATAGGATTTGGAGGCTTAACCACCATGGAGATAATCTGTAATGTCCCCAAGGCCGAGCCCTGTTGTAAATCATGTCTATGAAGTGTAAAGCTTGTTTATGAACTGTAATTCAAGTTTATAAGGCTGGTGAGCCAAGTTATATAAGCTAGTGGGCTTATGTGTTATTAGGCCAAGGAGCCTAAGTGTTGAAGGCCAGGAGCCTGATTTTTGTACATGTAATTATGCACCGTATTAATACAAAACATCTATGCGTGTGGATTGACCACGATGAATGAGTGATGGGGGACTAAGCTTACACAAAACCTGGGTAAGGGATTGGGGGCTGGAAGGTTGAAAAGAGAGGCTAAGTGTGGAGCCTAGGGGCTTAAGTCCTTGAGAATAATATTTTAATATTATCCCAAAAGCCATGTGAAATCTATGTTTTGTCCTAAGTTCCTGGGGAGGGATGCATGCAGCTTCATGGGTGACATGTGTCGACCCAGGCACATGCGATTTAACCCAGGAAATGAGCCATGTTGGGGGTTCTCTTTCTATTCCATCGATTGTTGCGTAGGATTTGGGTGGGCATTCCTCCAACCATCACCTGAATCTGGGGTTCGACCTTCCAATTACTCCATCCTCCGTATGTACGCATTTGGCCTCTGTGATGGAACCTTTGTACACCTTATGCATTTCTGAAACCAGAGTGGTGAGTCTGTTCCTTATTACTGGTTGGGAGAACCGAATGTCTCGTAATTGCTGAGTCGTGCATCCTGTGTTGCTTGCTGGAAAGCTTAACGCATCATGCAATCACAGAGCCATGCTATGATTTAGCGATGATCATTTTTGTTTCGGGTGTCCATACCCATTTTCCCAATTGACTATTGTGGCCACGCAGTGCTGGACTATGTGTGGCTTGCTGGCCAATGTGAGGGAGGTGATTGTTGTTGAAGAGGCAGGTTACCCAGTCTGTGAGCGACTCTCTCTAGGTGAGAGAGTGTGCGGAGGAAGTGGGAACTCTTGGAAGGAGTCCTGTAGCTTCCACAGAGCTCGAAGACTTCTAGTCCGATCTATTGTTGAAGCCCAAGGGAAGGGAGGTTAGCAGCCAATGGACTGTCTTGGTGACAGTGAAGGTGTATACTCCTGGGGTGGGATAGACATGTGGGGAATGAGAGTCTGTGGGTAGTGGGCATAAGTGGCTCTTGGGAGAGAATCCTTCTCCTGTGACTGTGTGTCTTCCTGTATTCCCTGCCTAGCCTAGGAATCCCTACTCAGTGGAGCTTAGTCCCAGCTCGGGGGTGACCTACTACTGAGAGTGATGAGCAGCGCAGTCTAAGGCTAGGAGGTTCGTGGGAGGTCTACATGCAGTTGGTGAATTACATCCAATCTAAAAGATAAGTATATACATGCGTATAATTTCAATTTAATATGCATGTTTGTGATTCTAGCAATGTTTACATGTATTCCGATGTATTCGTGAATTATTGTTAATGTCGTGGATTATGTATGCTAACGGTATTAATGTGCTTACGCTGTGTTTAACTGTAATTAAGAAATTGTATTTCATAAGAATGCATAATATGTTACAGTAGTGTTTTTTCGTGTTGTAATGTTGGCCCGACCATGGGGTTGATGGTCGGGAATGTTACAGGATCACTCATAAGATCCACTAAAAAGGGATCTGAAAGATATTTAGGGAGAAAAAATCTCTTAACTATTTTAGGGAGGAAATATCTCTCAAGGATTTCAAGAAGGAAATATTTCAACCATCCATGAGATCCTCCACCTTCCCTAAAAAATAGGAAACCAAATGTGAGGTGGATTCTCACACTTAATTAATTAAGTTTTCATGAATATTAATAATAATTCATGTGCACTTGGTATTTTGGTCTTCATGCAATATATCCCTCCTCCCCATTGACTAGGGATTGTGACATAGTTTATTCCATGGTGTTAAAGTGCATGAGACACTTATATGACACTTACGACACTTAGGGAGAGGTACCTAGGTGTGAAAATTCCATGTGTAACATAATTCCCCCTAAAGTGTGAGGTCAGAAGAGAGAATGATGGCCGAAACACTTTACAAATATTTAATGCTAGGGTGTGGAGTTGGAGAACCTGAAAGAAGTTGCAAACAACCATCAAATAGTATTAAAAAATGTTCCATTTCCGAGGCATGCATACCTATGCTCAGAATACGAGATGACTCAAAGCACGGTCGTCGACCAATACACTACGGATCCATGAAAAATATTGACTAAGGATATGGCCAACAAATATACAATGTGGATCCATACCTCCATGACATGAACTGATCGTAGCCACGAGAAATACACAGTGGAGGTACGAGATGATAAAACTAAAACATATCCATAGACTAATACAATGTNAATATTGACTAAGGATATGGCCAACAAATATACAATGTGGATCCATACCTCCATGACATGAACTGATCGTAGCCACGAGAAATACACAGTGGAGGCACGGGATGATAAAACATAGCCATAGACTAATACAATGTGGATCTATGTGACAATATATATATATATATATATATATATATATCAGCATGCTCAAATGGTCTCCTTTCACAGCTTGGGAAAAGTAGATATCAGAGTGAATGCTCAACCCAGGGTCTTCGTTCCAATCCCAATGTGGTATGAATATAGCCATGTGAATATATGTTTTGATGTCAAACATGGTAGAAACCACTTGATTACCGACCATTGAGTTAAATCCTTAACAAGTGCGAGGTAAATCACCAGTGATGTCAATGACTCCCAAGGTACCCTAGTACATTCCAACAAATGTGGATACATGAGCTGAAGTCCAACATTCATGGAATCATCCAATTAGAGGTCAATGATGTAAACCTATTATCGGAAGTGACGAGGCATGCCATTGAGGTATGAAGGTCCCAAGGTACTAACTAGTTTCTAAGTCTATTTCCCAGATGATGTCTTGAAGTCAAAAATAAAAGACTTATTGAAGGAGGGCCTTGATGTATCCCCCATCATCGACATGAAACTAACACAAGAAAGTGATGTAAGATGGTGAATCAAATGAGTATGAACTGACATGGGAAATGGAAACTGGAAATACTGCAAATGGATGGTTTGAAGTGAAACTTCCCTTGAACATGACGAGGCATGACAACTGACTTGGCAACATTGACTTGACGAGTACCAAAAATGTAATGTGATCACAATAAGAGAACTCTTCAACTAGACGAAAAAGTATGGTGACACATGGGATTGGTATGACTCAGAGACAAGAAAATTACCCAACTGTAAGACGAGACACAAACATGTGCCATGTTCAAGGGCAACAATAGCTTCCATAAGGGATTCTCAAAAAATTGACCCACTTCCTTCAATTTTTACCCCACCCAGATAGATGAGTACCTCTTATTAATTTAACGATCACAGGAAGGGTAAAACATGCTCGATATAAATAACCTTTGGTAAGTTCCTCTTCCTTTGCTTAAAAAACTGGAAGAAGTAAGGGTTTGTCCCCATATGGGCCCTTCAATGTGTAGTTTAGAGAGTCCAGAGAAGGAAAACACAGTGGTTTTTCATGTTTAGAGAGTCTGAAAAGAAATTAAAGGTGACTCCAAGGTTTTCCTTTTTCATAATTTTAGTCTCGCGAGGCCGAAAAAGAGATAAAATACCACTCGAAAGACACCCTTTCAAACCTTTTAATGAGTGTGAAAGGAAGCAAGATCACTCGACAATATTTTCATGTTTATAGAGTCTTAAAAGAGATTAAAGGAGACTCCAGGGGGTTCATTTTTCATATAACCTTTACGAGTTTGAAAAAGTGATAAAAGTCTACTCTATTACATTCTCATGTTTTTGCAAGCATAAGAAAGAACAAAGACTAAGATTGGTATTGGTTTCATTTTTACACAAGCTTGAAACAAAATTAAACTTATTCTTGTAAATTCCCAATGTAATTTCCAAAGGTAGGGATACCCATGGATGGTTGGTACTCTTCCCCCAACTTGAAAATTTGGATTAAATCTAGAATGATAATCAAAGGCTGGAGACATGCCCCCCCAAGCTTCATTTCATTCACTGACTTTGAGGTTGTCACCAATTTTTGTACTAGATGGAGAAAACAGATAAGAGTGGATGAAATGAAGGTTCAAATACGAGACCTAACGAAAGACTCGACTCGACATCTACGAGATCTAGCTAAAGACTCAACTCGATATCTACGAGATCTAGCGAAATACTCGACTCAATGGGAGAGGTGACTGTTTCATTTTTTAACGATCTTGACACATGAAAAGAACCATGATCATAGCTCTGGGTTCAATCCCCATATTTCTGTTTCATTTTTTAATGAGCTTGCCACAAAGAAGAAAAACTATTCTCATGGCTTCGGGTTCAATCCCCAGATTTCTATTTCATTTTTTAACGAGCTTGCTACAGAGAGGAAAAAATATGCTCGAGACCTCTATTTCATTTTTTAACGAGATTAGCACAGATAAGAAAAACTATGCTCGTAGCTTCTTCTTGATCATGGCTTCCAAGAGGAAAATGCTCTGGAAGGAATACATGTCAAGTGACAAACGTCAATCATGGCTTCCAAGAGATCTTCTTTAGATGGAAGAAAAACACTTTATAAGGAATACATGTCGATGACCTTGATATGGTTAGGGCGATTTGGCTTTGATATCCCTATCGAAGAGATGACCATGTCAACTACCGGATCTAAGTCAGGTGAAGGGAGATATTCCCTCTCGTGTGGGGTTGAATGCATGGGGATTGTCATTACATAATTGACCTGTGGTGGGGCGTACATCGTTGGCATGTATAGACCATTTAGGGAAGGTGGATGGTTGACCATTAGATGAGGGTCAATGAATGAAAGTTGGTCGATCGTTACTATGTTTCCATTATGAGGGAAACACATCACTCGAAAGAGAGTGGACAAAAAATCTCTCATAACATAGAAATAGTATCTCCCAAGGAGCAGGTTAAATTCCAAGGGGTCGTGAACTACCATCACGTCGACGTAGACCATTTTCCTCCCAAAGTAATTAGAAACTGAGGAAGGGTCCCCAAAGTTTGACTAACTCTTCTATCAAAGGTCAACATATTTTGAGTCACGGGAGAAAGCTATGGGGAACCAAAATCTTGCCAAGCATTCGTGGATAAGATGCTAACAGAAGCACCTTCATCTCTTACAATGTTAGGAATATTCCTATCACAAACCTGCACGGTGATTTGGAAAGGCACGTGAGAGGGAAGACGAGGTTCTATCAAATGATTCCAATCAATAGAAATCATTTGATTGCTTGAAGGGGGTGCAATCAAGACGGGAAGAGTTCCCCCTTGTCTGAGTGAATCAATATTAATGAGGTAGACCTGAGAAACATCCTCACTCTTTGATTTAGGAGTGGGATTGACTGGTGGTGGAACCGGATCGACCAATTTGGTTGCACTCTTCAAAGGAGGAGTGGGATTGACTGATGGCAGGACCGGATCGACCACTTTGGCACTCTTCAGAGGAGGAGTGGGATCGACCGATGATGGAACCATATCAACCACTTTGGTAGCACTCTTCAAGGGAGGAGTGGGATCAACCAACGAAGGAACCAATCGACCACTTTGGTACTCCTCAAGGGAGGAGTGAGATCAACCGATGGCAGAACCAAATCAACCACTTTGGCACTCTTCAAGGGAGGAGTGGGATCGTTCGGTGATGGAACTGGATCGACCACTTTGGCACTCTTTAGATGAAGAGTGGGACTGACTGATGATGGAACTAGACCAGTCACCTGGGTTTCACTTTTCAGATGAAGAGTGGGGTTGATTGATGAAGGAAATGAATTAGTCACTTGGGTTTGTGGTTCAACCAAGGATGAAACCAGATTGACCACCTGATCAATTGAACTAACAGGGGATGGAACTGGATTGACCAGTCCATCAACTAATGACGATTTAGGAGAAATCTTATGATAACCATTTGGAAGTTGAATCTTTTCCAAAAAGCAAGAAGCCTCTTCCATACGAGGGCAAAGGTGAGAGCAATGATCACCTTCACATAACAAGTAAGGAAATTTGATAGTTCTATTCTTCTTATAAACGTTAATGTCACTAGTTGACGGGGTGTCACCAACATGTCCCACAGGGGCTGATGACATGGAAGACCACATTTATAAGACCTTGGGGAGACCAGGGAAATTCTTCAGAAACTGGTCACCCTTACAAAGACTACAAGGAAATTTGGGTTTAGGATTCTTCGTTTTAATCTTGTCAACTTTATCAACACTTCCAGGATGATTAACTGCAGTTGGTTGCTTGGATCCAACATTATTTAATGTGGTTGGAGGCTTGGTCCCTTTTTGGTTCTTCTTCTTCTTCTCTTTTTGTTTCTTCTTCTTCTTATAAACCTGGCTACTCACTTTAGATATTTCACTAGGTGAAGAAGGAGAAAGGGAAGGAGACCTGATGGTTGAAGAAGGAGAAAGGTCTACATGAGGTTGATGTGTGAGTGGTGTGCTTGCATATGAAACACTAGGTGCATTCAAAGCACCGGGAAGATACGATATCATTGGAGTGGGGAACAACTAAACCGATAATCCGATCGTGAGTCCTGGAAGACTCAATGTGGAAATGCACAGAGGACCAATGTTTCTAAAAGAAGGAAAGGCGAAAGGTTTCCCGAGAAAAGGGTTTCCTCTATTGTTACTACCAGGAGTTGATGCCATTGAAACTGAATCCACCTAAGGTCCACTGAGGAAAAAAATAACACATGCTACAAATCTGAGAAGCAAACAATTAAACAAACCTTCCCACAATGAAACCACTAGTTGGTGATGAAATCCAACACCATGAGATCAATATAGGAAGGGGTTGGGATAGAGTGAGTGGATCAGTTACGTTGGTGACCTTCCTAAGACACTTACGCCTTGGTGCAAGATTCCACACAATAAATGTGGATTTACCCTCCAAGGAGCCCGAGTGAGTTTGACCAACATCTGTTCCAAGTACAGTGAAGACTTCCCTTCACCCTCACCTCGTGTAAATACCTTAAATATTATGGATACTAAGGTCACAAACTTGCAATCAACCTCTGGGCAGGTACAGTCGACAATCGAGTCTGAATGTATGGGAAGGATAACACGTATGAAATCATTCAAGAGAACTCAGGACAAGTGGACCGGTAGAAATCCATAGGACCCCGAATGAGTTTGGAATTCACGAAGCACCAAGACCAAATGAAGACAGTTGGACCTCAAGAAGAACCCCCAAAATACAATCTGACTACTATGAATGTTTAAACCTCAGATGGATGATCTCCGTTTCTCAGGAGCTCTATTGTATGAGTCCCTAGTGGAGTCACCAATTTTGGATGTAGGAAAATCTCCCTGCGGACAGGTGAATATCCTCTTGGATTCTAGACCACTATACCAAGATAGAAAACATGATAACATTGGACACTGACAGTCCTTTGAATCTAACTAACTAATCATAAAGAGAAGGAGAAGGAAGAAACTATGATGCATCTTATTCCGATGTTTGTCCACACTGCTCCAACTTGAGCTTGATCTTCAAGCTCCTTAGCACTGTTTGACACCTGCAATGCAATGGACAACAAGGAAAAGAACTCCTACTCTGCTCTATAATATTAGTCCAATCAAATACATCTATAAGACACACATATGTAAAGAGACATAGATTAGAAGGAAATAGGCCAAGCAATATATTAATGATAACTCTTAAATAAATACTTACAAACTGTAGATGCAGTTGCAACAACTTCCCCAAGTCGTCCTCGTCTAACCCTTGCACAAACTCCCAAAATCATAGGTTTGATATCCTAAATATTTCTCCCAATACCATAGGTTTGATACCTCAAATCTCCAATACCATTCCTCCTTTCTCCATGGAAATCCCTCATTATATAGGATTTGGAGGCTTAACCACCATGGAGAGGATCAATCATCAGATCCACTAAAAAGGAATTTGAGTTGTATTTAGGGAGAAAAAATATCTTAAGGATTTTAGGGAGGAAATATCTCTCAAGGATTTTTAGGAGGAAATATTTCAACCATCCATGAGATCCTCCACCTTCCCTAAAAAATAGGAAACCAAATGTGAGGTGGATTCTCACACTTAATTAATTTMTTTTTCATGAATATTAATAATAATTCACGTGCACTTGGTATTTTGGCCTTCATGTGATACATCCCTCCTCCCCATTGACTAGGGATTGTGACATAGGTTATTCCATGGTKTCAAGGTGCATGAGACACTTATATGACACTTACAACACTTAGGGMGAGGTACCTAGGTGTGCAAATTTCATGTGTAACACTTTCCTTTCTTCTTCTMTGGATATTTCCCAACATAATGTCCTTTTTGTTGACACCTGAAACAAGTCACATGAATAAATTAATTTTTATGTTGGTTCAAAKAACTTGASTCATCTTTCTTACCCTTCTTGGGTACTCGTTTGTTKCTTGTCTTCCTCATCCTCTTGACAAAGGAAARGTCTTTGTACTTCACTCTCTTTGGTTGAACTAGTCTCTAACCTTATTTCTTCCTACACAGAGTCATCCCAAAGCTTGTCAAAGGTGKGAAACTTCTCATGAGCACACATACCTTGGACCAAGGGTTTCCATGATGTAGGAAATCTATTTATTGAAATGGAACCAAATCCTCATCTTCAACTTTCATCTTTATGGAAACAAACTAATACTTTAACTCTGTAATCTTCATCAAGTAAGTAGCCACAATGCCCATGCCGCTCATGGATATGATAGAGTGATCATTTCTTAGGTATGTCTTGCGAGAAATGTTCACACTAGGGTCAAAGCTATGAAAACATCATACATCTTCTCAACCATCTTCTTCTCTATAATGTGAGGGATCAAATGCTCCTTCATAAAATCATGAATTGTTATCTTTTATTGAGCCTGTTTTTTCTTGTAATTGGCCAAGTAAGAAGGATCGATAGGAAAAATAACCTTGTTCTCAACAAACAACCAAATCTCAACCTCCTCCAACAACATCTATAGTATATGCTTCAAAAGTGTAAAGTTGGAAGCACCTTCTAACATGTCACACTCTCAAGACTAAGATTAATCATCCTTGCAAATCTTGAAGCACACCTCAATCAACAAATCAACCAATGAATAAAGTAGTACAACCACCTATCCCAAGTGAAAATCATTACTCCATGCCTTTGAGTTATAGTACACCACACCCAACAACTCCCAGATGAAATATTTAGCTCCCTCTTTCACAATAATGCAATTTCAACATAAAAATCTTTAATACCATGTAGAAATTTCATTTTTTTTCCCAATATGAATTTTCCATGTCATTGTTACGAGACCACAGGTCTACTTCATAGAGTTTTCAATGTTAGTACTAAAACCAATTTCTTCAATATCCCAGCAAGAAACTTCAAATATGTCCAACACTATTAATAGGAAAACTTAATAATGTAGACTTCGCAAAGACTTCAAGCATAATTCATTTCAACAACTCTTCATGTAAGATATATCTCAATACACAAATATGAAAATTAGTTAAATTGAAACAAAATATAACAACGACAAATTATATATGAAAATTTCATTAAACATACTCAAACAACATAGCATTCATCCTAATTGTCCTAATAAATCAACTTACTAAAATAACCATGAAATTTGCTCAATACATGAGAAAATCAAATCAACAATCATAAATTTAGGATATACTAAGAAAAATGTTTGCTACATAAATGCATAAAGAGTTTGAAATGTCTATTCTAGGAGAATTGACTTTCTTCCTAGGTTTACAAGTCACTCAACTAGATAAAGGAATACTTATTTCCCAAACTAAATATATCAAATAAATGTTAAATAAATTCCAAATGGAAGACAGTAAACCCATGTGCACTCACATGTTCACATGATGCAAACTAAGTCTAGATGATGATTTAGTAAGAGTAGACCAAACCATGTACAGATCAATGGTTGGTAGCCTATTATATGCAAACAAGAAGACAAAATATCTTGCAGGTTGTAGGAGTAGTAGGTATATTTCAATCTGCACCTAAAGAAACTCACATGAAGGCAGTAAAAATGATATTCAAATATCTTAAAGGAACCTTGGAGTTTAGTTTATGGTTTCAAAAAATAGAAGATTTTACATTGACTGCATATATTGATGCATATTGGGCTGGTAGTGTAGATGACACAAAAAGTACTAGTGGAGGAGCATTCTATCTGGGAAAATGTATGGTATCATGGTTAAGTAAAAACAAACATCTATATCACTATCTACAACAAAAGAAGAGTACATTGTTGTTGCATCTTGTTGCAAACAAGTAATATGGATGAAATAGACCCTATAAGATGTGCAAGTGAAATATGTCCATCCAATCACAATTAAATGTGACAACAACAATTCCATAAATATATATAATAATCCTATCATGCATTCTAAAACCAAACATATCCCAATTAAATACCATTTCCTAAGATATCAGGTTTCTCAAAAGGTAGCTAAAGTGGAATATATTGATACTAAAGATCAAATTGTAGACATATTCACAAAACCTCTACCAAGAAGTACCTTTGAAAATATTAGACAAAAATTGGGAGTAATTCCCATACCTCATTAAAAACTACAAAATCAGAAGAAGAAGCACATGGATAGGGGAGCGAAGAAATATCCATTCTGTCATTATTGTTAAAGGGGCATGATTAATAGTAAAACTCGGTTAAAATAAGGGGTTCTTATTGTGTTTCCATCGATGCCAAAGGGGGAGATTGTTGGAATATCGGTTGTCATTGATGTCAACTACAACAAAAAGAGCACAATTCACAAATCTCAGGAGGGCAACACATCATTTAATGTGCATAAAATATACATGCAGGAGGAGTGTGCAGTTATTGAGACCTTGGAGAGATCGAAGTAAAATATCAGAAGGGAGGAGTGCTACAAAGGAAGCTCTATTGGGATCGAAATTCCCATAGAACCAATGAAATTTTTCTTTCACAATGAAGAGAACCTCATTACAGTCAGAAGTATTATAGTCATCAGATCCATATCAAGAGCAATCTCAATTGTTAGATAGAGGTAGAGCTAGAAGCTGATAGAGATAAGTCCTAGTCATCAGATCAGGAGAGATTAAAACCATCATATCTAGATTTTGGGTATAACCAAAGTTGCCAGCTTGAATTGATCAATCATCATCCACTGATCGAAGCTAAGCAAGAGATATAAATCTTTGGGACTCCAAAACCTCACCACTTCGACGATTATTGGAGACAACACAGAAGCATGAAATTGCGAAGTCGCGAAACACTAAAATCCTCCCAACCGTCGGATCAAGGAGGAACTTTGGGTGAATTATTGACCTTCGGATAAGGTGTAGTGGAAGGACAGATTAAGCCACAAACTCTGGTAATTTGGGAGTGTCAAAGCCTCAAAATCCCGCCAATTGTCGGATCAAGGAGGAGCTTTAGGTGAATTCTCAACCTTTCGATCAAGTATAATGGAAGGATAGGGTAAGCCACAAATTCCCGGAGTCCCATAGTGTCAAAGCCTTGAAATAAATAAGTGTTGGGTGTGTGTTATATTCTTTTCATGTGTGTGTGTGTGGGTGCGTCAGATACGACAACTGCGTCTGACAATCCCTTCACCAAGGGATTTTTTTGGGCGGTTTTTTCTGTTTTTAGCGGATTTTACTATTTTTAGCTGATTTGTAAATTAATCCCAGATTAAGAAATTAGGGTTTTGGTATCTACGGAATACCTAAAAACATTGTATATATTGTATGGTGAATGGTGAAATTCGATATAATGAAAATAAGAAAGGTTTTCCCGGTTGAGGGTTTCCAGTAAAA
>JZKD02S1675050.1:146863-171265 GCA_000966675.3 Picea glauca
CACTTTGACTACTTTGACCTTTTGGGGCTTCTAGATGACATATGAGGGTCCTCCAACTTCGTAAGGCCATAACTCTCAAACCGTGAAGAGTTATGTGACATTCCACATACCACCACAAATGGAATGACATGTAATATCCATCTATAATAGTATTACCTTCAAATATATCAAAAATAATATTGTTATCCATCAAACAAACTTGGGTCCATTACCCAAACCTGGGTTCTCCAACTTTACATGGTCATAACTCTCTAACCGTGAGGAGTTATGTGACGTTCTACATACCACCATAAATATCCATCTAGGATAGTTTACTTGACAAATTCACTGTCCTTCATCTCATTATTCCACAATTAAGTATGGGTTCTCTTACTCCGCAAAGCATCTTCCCGTGAGGGATTTCACCATAAGGGGACCACTTTGGAGTTCATCCATATTTAATTCTTATCAACAATGAAAAAAAAATAATGAATCATATTTACATCAAACAATATTGGGTCCATTACCCAAACCTTTGTGCTACGGGGCTTTCTTCAAGGGTTGACATCAATGAAAACCAACCTTAATCAACGCCATCTATCTCAACACAAGATTAAATATGATCCATTGGATTAGGATAGTGGAAGGATAAAATAAGAAGTACTATCAACAGAAAACAACCAGTTACCTACACTTTAAGACCACTTTGGCAGGTATAACTCCGTGGGAGTTGAAACAACTTTAGAGTTGTAATATCCCAGAGTCTTGGAGTGTTGAAGTCCTGAAATAAATAAGGACCATCCATATCAACACCTGATTAAGTCATGATCATTGATTTCGTTGAAGCTTCTAGATGATCTAGGATCGTCCAGTCAATAGGAGATTAAATCTCAACCGCCTGATCTAATAGTGGAGATAATACAAGTACTTCGACAAAGTGTACTTCGGGAAGTATTACTCTGAAATAATGCAAGAAGGTCGGAGTCTGGAGTGCTTGGTTCCAACATCGGTCTCATGATAAGGTAAAGGGGTTGATTAGAGGTGCCAAGGGCCTAGAAGTAAATAACCCCACAGACATTTTCAAACGAGGTCATGTGTAGAAGAATAATGGTGAAAGAAAGGCACTAAGAGCAACGCTTAAGTGGATAAGCCCATGGTTTTGATACCATGGTAATTTGGAAAAGTGGGTTGAAGAAAACGTCTATGTAGAGTTCGATTTCTGTAACAGTTTAAAGGACCTGTGGAGTAAATTGACAAGATTATCACCCAACCATTTCATGGATTCTACAAGATTGTGTTCACATGAAGGGATAAATAAAATACAAAGGATTTGAAGTCTTTAAGCTAAATAAACTATTTTCAACATTATTGTTAAAATTAAAAGAAGAGGTGCAATGGTTCATTGTCAAAAGATGTGATGGTTCAAATTCATACCTATTTGGAATACTATACAAACAAAAAAGTGTAATGGAAGAAAAATGTTTCTCAGGTCTACATCAAAATATCAAAAGCAAGTGCAGAGTCCAAGGAATAAAGACAAAGATACTTATGAAGTGAGGGTGGAAGGGAGGAGTAAGGAAGGATTAATATCATTTTCTAATTAAAGTTTAAAGAAAGGTAGTTTGTGCTTCCTAGGGTTGGTTCCCTAAATCAAGGGAGTTGGTGCTTCCTAGGGTTGGAGCCCTGAAACAAGGGAGTTGGTGATTCCTAGGGTTGGTTCCATGTAACAAGGGGATTGGTGTCTGCTAAAGTTGGAGCTCTAAATATATATTTTATATAAAACTTGTAATTTATATTTTAAGTTTATATTTATTGATGTTATTTACTAAAGTTTCTTGCTGATCAATAAAGTTAATAGGTAATTATTTAAAAAATGTTAAAAGTTATCAATACTGATTCAACCCCCCTCTCGGTATTGAACTACAATCCAACAAAAACCAACAATAAAGAGGACCACAAAAAGACATAATTGCTATTGATGCAGGAGCATCACCATCATCATTCAATGAGGCATAGTGGAAGATGAATCAACATCCATCACAACACACTTAACTGGTTTGGATTCCAAGGAGGGTGCATCACTTTAAATTTTGAAAGCATTGTAATTAAATATCCCATGAGATATTGAAGCTAGAGACATTGTATGTGCTCCAGGAGATTGTAATTTATTCTAATGCATGTAGGATTGTACACATTTTGAGCACTGACTCATATCTAGAGTGTAATTATACATTTATTGTAATAAGCCTAGTGGTAGGACGCTTTTAATTGTGATATGAAAGCATTGGAATAGTATGGAGGGAAGGCTTGAGAACCCCCTCATGTATAAATCAATGTAATCTATGCCCAATAGAAGTTGGTAGTTGTCGAAAGAAGAAGCTAAAAGCTACTGAGAGTTGTTGAATTCCTTGTAAATATTTGTTGAAGGAATATAAAAGAAGAGAATTGCTTATAATTTCTGAGCTTGCTTGTCTTTGAGTAACTAGGTAAATGTTATGTTATTTATCTTTGTGTTTATGTGTGTGTGCATCTAAATGGTTGGTTGAATGAATCATTAATGTTCATTTAAGTTTCAATTGTTTCTCTTCTGAAATCTCGGTGCAAGGAGTGCACAGTGCCCACGTAAGGAGTGCGGAGGTCAAACCGTCTACATGTTCAAATAGCTCAGGAGAGATAGTGTAAGTCTATGCAGAGTGAGTGAAAGGAGTGCAAATATACTCATAGGAGTATAAAATCTCAGAGGAGAGACCAGTGCAAAGATTGCACAGAGTCAACACTTTTTTAAGTGTTGAAAAATCTCAGAAGAGAGATGGCACAAGGAGTGCGCAAGTGACTTTTCCAAGTCCCAATCTCAGAGGAGAGAAATCTCAAGGAGTGTGTAGGTGAATTATTGAAGTCCCAAGATCATGAGGGAAGCGCACGGTGTGTGCCAAGGTTTGAGTCCTTTAAGTGAAAATCTCAGGGAGGGATAGCGAGTTTAATTCCCCAAGAGGAGAAACCTCTTTACTTTTAGGCGAGTGGACAAGATCTATTTGGGAGAAATCAGAATCCCTCAAAGCCAATGGATCAAGGAAAGGAGAACGGTTGTTAAAACCTCAAGTCCTTTGGACTTCGTTGTTCCAATATTTTTAAGTCATTTGTTGTAAGTGAGGAAAAAACGTTGAAGCTACGAAGTCCTGAAGTGAATCTACATTGTAGATCACTGGGAGAGTGTGAGCCATTGGATTGGTTGTGGAACAGATCTGGGCCATTGGATCAAACCCAGATAAGAGGAGAAGCGTTGTTGAGAATATCAAATCACAATCGTTATATATGTGCACATGCGAACGTGAGCCATAGATATCACGGATTCAAAAATTTGTCACTTCAGGAGAGATTAGTGGTTGTTATGCGTAGTGGAGAATTCCCCAAAGTCCTAAATTCTGGAGTAAATCCTGACCATTCGTTGTTGGGTACACATGTCCATAGATTTCCAAGTATTTGGAAATTTGGCTATCCGAAGGCTTGTGGGAGAAATTTGTTTTGGTGTCAAAAGTATTTAATTTCCGAATCCCGAAGTAGATCTTGAC
Organism: Picea glauca; assembly: GCA_000966675.3. Lineage (NCBI taxonomy): Eukaryota > Viridiplantae > Streptophyta > Pinopsida > Pinales > Pinaceae > Picea > Picea glauca. The sequence continues at coordinate 150,412 of JZKD02S1675050.1, forward strand.
TGTCCATTGTCAATTACACATGGATCATAGATATATTCCCTTTGCCAATTCAACGTTCGACAGTTTAGGAGTTTGGAGGTCAGTTGGAGCAAGAATTCTCGAAGCTCGGAGTTCTGAAGTTGATCATAGTCGTTGGTTGTAGGAAGAGTGTGGACCGTCAGATCTGTGGATTTCATCCCTTTCCTAGTTCAAAAGTATTGCGTCTTGGAGTCGTAGAAAGTCCCGAAGCCCAGAGTCCTAGAGTCCTTTTTGGCCGTAGATCATGACAAGAAGCATGGACCATTCATCCCTGAACTGTTTGAGATTTCACCAGTTCGAGAGAATTGGAGTGTATTGTGGGTAAATCTTCCAAAGGTCGAAGTTCTGGAGCATTGAAGTTATTGCTTTCAAAATATTAAGCCCCGGGTTTTAGTCTCGAGGTCACGTGAAGACTCCGTTGGAGTAAGAATACCCTCGAGAACACAAATTTTTGTGCAGTGAAAGAAGAAAAGGCACGTGGTAAATAATTCTAAGGGTTCAGTGAGGACTCAAGAGCCACTTTGGCTCCTATGTAAATCGATCCTAGACCGGGAGGTCGCGCAAGCCCCCTAGGAGGGGTGGGGTTTTGCATCATTTGGTATGAGATCCTGAACGAATTTTTTTTATGATGCCATCAAGTGGTATCAGAGAAGGAATAAGTTATGTGAGAAGAAATACTTAGAGTCATTCCACCAAGGAGACGCAGGGAGAGACATGTAGTCAACACAGCTATGGAGGAGGAAGTGAGACAAATTCGTGCAAGGTTGGATGCCATGGAAACAACATGAAGGAGAGCACCAGAGGTTGGTGATGTTAGTGAAGCTAAAATTGAATATAGAGAAGAAGAAGAAGAATTTGTAGGAGAACAAGAAGGAGAGGAGTGATTGTTGAGAGTTGTTGTCAAGATGGCAACCAGAGCAAAGATGGAAGTCCCGATGTATGAAGGTAATTTTAATGTAGAATAATTGCTTGACTGGATAAGTTCTTTAGACAAGTATTTTGATGATGAGAAGAAAGTAAAGCATGTGGTGACTAGATTGAAGGGACATGCAACTTTATGGTGGGATGAGTTGCAATATGACAGAAGGAGAAAAGGTAAGTCCAAGGTTAAGAGTTAGGATGTATGAAGGTAGTTTTAATGTAGAAGAATTGCCTGACTGGATAAGTTATTTAGACAAGTATTTTGACTATGAGGAGATTGATTATGAGAAGTAAAGCATGCAATGACAATATTGAAGGGACATGCAACTTTATGGTGGGACGAGTTGCAAGCTGACAGAAGGAGAAAAGGTAAGTCCAAGGTTAAGAGTTGGGATAGAATGGTAGCTAAGCTCAAGGATAAATTCATACCCAATGATTTTCAACTGAATCTGTTCAGAAGGTTGCATAATCTGAGATAGAAAGGTTTGTTGGTGAAGGAGTATACGAAAGAATTTTATAAGTTGAATATAAGAGCAGGACATAGGGAGAATGATGAAGAGAAAGTTTCTAGGTATATTAATGGATTGAGGTATGAAATCGAATATGATATTAGTATGATAATGATGAGGACTGTAGAATATGCTTATCAGGTAGCCCTAAAGGTAGAAGAAAAATTGGCAAGGAAGTAGAGTCAGAGGAACAGGGGGAAGAATCCTAATATTGAAGAAGGAACAACCAGAGAGAAGTTCCATAAATCCAAGGAAGAAGCTAGAGGATTTAATAGCCAACCAAATAGGGGAGGGAGTTCTAGAGGAGGATAATCTAGAGGAAGGAATACTTTTCCAAGAGGTAGAGGAAGAGGCAGAGGAGGAGAAGTGAAGTGTTATGCTTGTGGGAAAATAGGGCACATGTCTTGGGAATCGCTTGAAAAGAAGAACACATGAGTTAAACAAGCTCACATTTCTGAGGTGAAGCAGAGGAATGTGGAGACAGATATGAAGGAAGAATAATTTGAGAAGGAAGATCACTCATGATGAGGAAAGCTCTCGTAAAGCCAGAAAAAGAGGTACGAGAACCAATCCAGAAGAACAATTTATTCAGAATTGCTTGCAAGACCAGAGACATAGTGTGGAAGGTGATCATATATAGTGGAATAACTGGAAAATTGATATCTATGGAGATGGTGGAAAAGATAAAGTTGGATATGACAACACAGCAGAGTCCATACAAGGTGTTGTGGTTGTAGATAGTGTAAAGTTGAGTTTAAAATTGGCAGTTATAAGGATGAATTTTTATTTGATGTCATACCCATGGATTTTTTTCATGTTCTGTTGGGGAGACCATGGAAATGTGAAATGAATGTCATACATGATGGGAGGAAGAATACTTATACCCTTGAGAAAAATGGGTGTAAACATATGTTGTTTCCATTAGAAGATAAGGGAGTTAAATAGCAGGCTAGTTCGAGTATACTTATCATGAGTGGGAAGGAACTCTTGAAGGAAGAAGAAGATCACCATTGTTGTATTCTGAGGATAGGAAAGATCAATATATCTCTTGGAATCAATTTTTTTGGTATTCATACTTGTGAGGAAATGCTACAAGAGGCATCCAGGGAAGAGGCCAAGGGGCCACAGGTTTTTAAAACTAACAGTTTGTGTGTGATGGCAGGTGCAACAAAAGGATGGCCAATGGAGACTGTCAAAGAAAAGGAGGGTGGAAAGAAGCCAAGTTTTGTTCAAAAGGAAAATAAAGAAGAGGAGGCCCACACAATTGTGAGCCAAAGAAAATTTCAAGAGGATTATTCAGGTACCACACTCACTCAGTGGGAGAAGGAGTTGAAGATGTTGGAGGATTGGTTAAACCATCCAAAGATAGATGAATACTACCAGATGAATGTAATCATGAAGAATAACAAAGGAAACCTTCAGGAAGGTAAAATTCCTAAAGAAATAAAGAAGAAGGAGAAGCAACCAATGGATAACAACAACGACCTACAACAAAACAATTTTTAGGAGAGTAAGAGAGACTTGTAGAAAAAGAGACATCTAGGGGATAGGATGGACAAGGAAATTATGGAGTTGAGAGGGTTGGTAGAAATTTTAGCCAAGGAGACAAGAGAAGACTACAGTGGTAAGCTCAATAATTGTCTGCAACCTATGATTTCTAGACCGGGAGAAAATCCTGTAATAGCAGGAGAACCACAATAACAACAACAAAAGAAAGGAAGAGAAGAAAAGGGATAGCTCTGAGTCAAAGTTTAGGACCCTGGAGGGTCTCAACAACAAAAACAAATTCATGAGAAGCAGCTCATGGTTTTTTTCAGCAGAGGAGTATGATGCAAGAGCATCACCGTCATCATTCAATGAGCCATGGTGGAAGATGACTCAACATCCAACACAACACACTCAACTAGTTTGGATTCCAAGGAGGGCGCATCACTTTAAATTTTGAAAGCAGTGTAATTAAATATCCCATGAGATATTGAAGCTAGCGCCATTGTATGTTCTCTAGGATTATGTAATTTCTTTTAATGCATGTAGGATTGTACACATTTTGAGAGCTGACTCATATCTAGAGTGTAATTATTCATTTATTGTAATAAGCCTAGTGGTAGGATGCTTTTAATTGTGATATGAAAGCACTAGAATAGTTTGGAGGGAAGGCTAGAGAATCCCCCTAATGTATAAATCAATGTAATCTATGCCCAAAACAAGTTATTAGTTGTCAAAATAAGAAGGTGAAAGTTGTTGAGAGCTGTTGAATTCCCTGTAAATATTTGCTTAAGAAATATATAAGAAGATAATTGCTTTTAATTTATGAGCTTGCTTGTCTTTGAGTAACTGGGTAAATGTTATGTTATTTATCTTTGATTTTATGTGTGTTTGAATCTAAATGGTTGGTTGAATGAATCCTTAATGTTCATTTAAGTTTCAATTGTTTCTCTTCTGAAATATAGGTGCAAGGAGTGCACAATGCCCATGCAAGGAGTGCAGAGGCCGAACCTTTTACAACTTCAAATAGATCATGAGAGTTAGTGTAAGTCTACAGAGAGAGAGCACAAGGAGTGTGCCTATACTCACAGGACTATAAAATATCATAGGGGAGATGAGTGCAAAGAGTGCACAGAGTCGACATTCTTTTAAGTGTTGAAAAATCTCAGAGGAGAGATAGCGCAAGGAGTGTGTAGGTGACGTTTCCAAGTCCCAAGATCAGAGGAGAGATAGTGCAAGGAGTGCGCAGGTGACTTATTTAAGTCCCAATCTTAGGAGGGAAGCGTAAGGTGTGCGATAAGGTTCGATTCCTTTAAGTGAAAAGTTATGAGAGTAAGTCCCCAAGAGGAGAAACCTCTTTTTTTTTAGGTGAGTGGATGAGATTTGTTTGGGAAAAGTCAGAATCCCTCATAACCATTGGATCAAGGAAAGGAGCACAGTTTTTAAAACCCCAAGTCCTTCGGACTTCACTTCTTCGACAATTTTAATTCATTTGTTGTAAGTGAGGAAAAATCCCCGAAGCTACGAAGTCCCGTAGTGAATCTACATTGTAGATCACTGGGAGAGTATGAGTCGTTGGATTGGCTGTGGAACAGATTTGGGTCATTGGATCAAACCCAGACAACAGGAGAAGCATCGTTGAGAAGATCAGATCCCAACCACTAGATCTACATGCAGGTGAACGCGAACCATAGATCTCACAGATTCAGATATTTGACACTCTAGGAGAGATTGGTGGTTGTTGTGTGTAGTGGAGAATTCCTCGAAGTCTCGAATTCTAGAGTAAGTCCTAACCGTCGGTTGTTGGGTACACGTGTCTGTAGATTTCCAAGAATTCAGAAATTCAACTATCTAGAGGATTGTGGGTGAAAGTTGTTTTGGTGTGAAAAGTCCTGAAGTTTTGAACCTCGGAGTAGATCTTGACCATTCGTTGTCAGTTACACGTGGACTGTATATCTCCTCCCTTTGCCAATTCAACATTCGACAATTTGAGAGTTTCGAGGTCAGTTGGAGAAAGAACTCCCGAAGCCCGGAGTACCGGAGTTGATCACAGTCGTTGGATGTAGGAGGAGTGTGGACCATCAGATCTGTGGATTTCAGCCCTTCTCTAGTTCAAAGGTATTGGGTGTTGGAGTCACAAAAAGTCTCGAAGCCTGAAGTCCCAGAGTCCCTTTTGGCCATAGATCGTGATAAGAAGTTTAGACTGTTAATCCATGAACTCTTTAGGATTTCGTCAGTTCGATGTTCGAGAGAATTGGAGTGTATTGTGGGAAAATCTTCCGGAGCCCGAAGTTTCGGAACACCAAAGTTATTGCTTTCAAAATATTAAGCCCCAAGTTTTAGGCCTGGGGTCACCTGAAGACTCTGTTGGAGTAAGAAGACCCTCATGAACATGAATTTTCGTGCAGTGAAAGAAGAAATGGCACGAGGTAAAGAATTATAAGGGTTCTGTGAGGACTTGAGAGCTAGTTCAACTCTTATGTAAATCGATCCTAAACGAGGAGGTCACGTGAGCCCCCTAGGAGGGGTGGAGATTTTCATCATTTGGTATCAAATCCTTAACGAAAGTTTTGTATGATACCATCAAGTGGTATCAGAGTAGGAATAAGCTCTGTAAGACGAAATACTTAGATTCATGCTGCCAAGGAGATACAAGGAGAGACCTGTAGTCAAAGCAACTATGGAGGAGGAAATGAGACAACTTCATGCAAGGTTGGATGCCATGGAAACAAAACGAAGGAGAGAACCAAAGGCTGGTGATGTCAGTGAAGATGAAAGTGAAGATATAGAAGAAGAATAAGTTGTAGGAGAACAAACAATAGAGGAGTGATTGTTGAGAGCGGCTGTCAAGATGGGAACCATAGAAAAGATGGAAGTCTTGATGTATGAAGGTAATTTGAATGTAGAAGAATTTCTTGAATGGATAAGTTTTGTATACAAGTATTTTGACTATGAGGAGATTGATGATGAGAAGAAAGTAAAGCATGCAGTGACTAGATTGAAGGGACATGAATCTTTATGCTGGGACGAGTTGCAAGCTGACAGAAGGAGAAAAGGTAAGTCCAAGATTAATATTTGGGATAGAATGGTAGCTAAGCTCAAGGCTAAATTCATACCCAAGGATTATCAACTGAATCTGTTCAGAAGGTTGAAAAATATGATATAGAAAGGTTTTTCGGTGAAGGAGTATACAAAATAATTTTATAAGTTAAATATAAGAGCAGGACACAGGGAGAATGATGAAGATAAAGTTTCTAGGTATATTAATGGATTGAGGTATGAAATCCAGGATGAGATTAGTATGATAACAATGAGGACTGTAGAAGATTCTTATCAAGTATCCTTGAAGGCAGAAGAAAAATTGGCAAGGAAGTAGAGTTAGAGGAATAGGGGGACGAATCCTAACAGAGAAGAAGGAACCACCGGAGAGAAGTTTCAGAAATCCAGAGAAGAAGCTGGAGGATTTAACAATCAGCTAGATAGAGGAGGAAGTTCTAGAGTTGGATACTCTAGAGGAAAGAATAATTTTCCAAGAGCTAGAGGAAGAGGCAGAGGAGGAGAAGTGAAGTGTTATGCTTGTGGGAAAATAGGGCACATGTCTTGGGAATGTTCTGAAAAGAAGAACACATGAGTTAAAGAAGCTCACATTTCTGAGGTGCAGTAGAGGAATGTGGAGACATGGATGAATGTAGAAGCAACTGAATAAGGAATATCACTCATGATGAGGAAAAATCTCGTAAAGCTAGAAAAAACGGTATGAGAACTAGGCGAGAGGAACAGTTTATTTAGAACTACTTGCAAGACAAGAAACAAAGTGTGCAACGTGATCATAGAAAGTGGAAGCACTAACAACTTGGTATGCACAAAGATGGTGGAAAATATAAATTTGGAGATGATAGCACATATGAGTCTGTACAAGGTGTCGTGGTTCTAGAAAGGACATCAAGTCATGGTAAGTAGACATCGTAAAGTTGAGTTTAAAATTGGTAGTTATAAGGATGAAGTTTTATGTGATGTCATACCCATGGATGTTTTTCATGTTCTGTTGGGGAGACTATGGAAATATGAAACGAATGTCATAAATGATGGGAGGAATAATACTTATACCCTTGAGAAAAATGGGTGTAAACATATGTTGTTTCCATTAGAATATAAGGGAGTTAAAGAGGAGGCTAGTTCAAGTATACKTCTCATGAGTGGGAAGGAACTCTTGAAGGAAGAAGAAGATCACCARTGTTGTAGTATGAGGATAGGAKATATCAGTATATMTCTTTGAATGARTTTYGTGGGTGTTCATACTTGTGAGGAAATGATGTAAGAGACATCCAAGGAAGAGGCCAAGGGGCCACAGGTTTTTAAAACTAAYAGTTTGTGTGTGATGGMAGGTGCAACATAAGGATGGCCATTGGAGATTGTCAAAGAAAAGGAGGGTGGAAAKAATCCAAGTTCTGTTCAAAAGGAAAAGAAAGAAGAGGAGGCCCACACAATTGTGAACCAAAGMAAATTTCAATAGGAGTATTCAGGTACCACACACACTCAATGGGAGAAGGAGTTGAAGATGTTGGAGGATTGGTTAAACCATCCAAAGATAGAGGAAGACTACCAGAGGAATGAAATCATGAAGAATAGAAAAGGAAAWCTTCAGGAAGGTAAAAGTCCTGAAGAAATAAAGAAGAAGGAGAAGCAACCAATGGATAACAACAACRACCTACAACAAAACAATTGTTAGGAGAKAAAGATGGAGTTGTAGCAAAAGAGCCAGCCAGGGGATAGGATGGACAAGGAAATTATGGAGTTGAGAGGGTTGGTAGAAAGGTCAGACAAGGATACAAGAGAAGATTGTGGTGGTAAGATCAATAAATATCTACAACATATGATTTGGAGACCAGGAGAAAATCCTTCAACAACACGAGAACGACAACAACAAAAGAAACAGAAAGGAAGAGAAGAAAATGGATAGATCTGAGTCAAATTTTGGGACCCTAGAGGATCTCAACAATAGCAATAGAGCCATGAGCAATAGCTCATGATTTGTTTCGGCAAAGGAGTATGGTGCAGGAGAATCGTCGTCATAATTCAATAAGGCATGGTGGAAGATGACTCAGCATCCAACACAATGCACTTAACTGGTTTAGATTCCAAGGAGGGTGCGTCACTTTAAATTTTGAAAGATTTGTAATTAAATATCCCATGAAATATTGAAGCTAGAGCCATTGTATGTTCTCTAGGAGATTGTGATTTCTTTAATGCTTGTGGGATTGTACACATTTTGAGTGTGTATTCATATCCAGAGTGTAATTATTCATTTATTGTAATAATCCTAGTGGTAGGATGATTTTAATTGTGATATGAAAGCATTGGAATAGTATGGAGGGAAGAAGAAGCTAAAAGTTGTTGAGAGTTGTTGAATTCCTCGTAAATATTTTTTGAAGTAATATAGAAGAAGGGAATTGCTTTCAATTTCTAAGCTTGGTTGTCTTTGAGTAACTGGGTAAATGTTATATTATTTATCTCTATGTTTATGTGTGTGTGCATCTAAATGGTTGGTTGAATGAATCCTTAATGTTCATTTAAGTTTCAATTGTTTCTCTTCTGAAATCTCATTGCAAGGAGTGCATAGTGCCCACACAAGGAGTGCGGAGGCTGAACCGTCTATATGTTCAAATATCTCAAGAGAGATAGCGTAAGTCTATGCAGAGTGAGTGCAAGGAGTGTGCCTATACTCACAGGAGTATAAAAGATCAGAGGAGAGAGCAATGAAAAGAGTGCCCAGAGTCCACACTTTGTTAAGTGTTGAAAAATCTCAGAGGAGAGATAATGCAAGGAGTGTGTAGGTGAATTCTTTAAGTCCCAAGCTCAGGAGGGAAGGGAAAGGTGTGCACCAAGTTTCGAGTCCTTTAAGTGAAAATATCAAGGAGGGATAATGAGAGTAAGTCCAAAAGAGGAGAAACCTCTTTGTTTTAAGGCGAGTAGATGAGATCTATTTGGGAGAAGTCAAAATCCCTCACAATCGTTGGATTAAGGAAAGGGGCACTGTTTTTAAAAACACAAGTCCTTTAGACTTCGTTGCTATGTCATTTTTAAGTCATTTGTGTAAGTGAGGAAAAATCCCCGAAGCTACGAATTCCCGAAGTGAATCTACATTGTTGATCATTGGGAGAGTGTGAGCCATTGGATTGGCTGTGGAATAGATCTGGTTTGTTGGATCAAACCCAGACAACAGGATAAGAATCATTGATAAGATCATATCCCAGCCGTTGGATTTGCGCGCAGGCGAACATGAGCCTTAGATCTCACGGATTCAGAGATTCAACACTCCGACAAATATTGGTGGTTGTTGTGCATAGTGGAGAATTCCACGAAGTCCCAAATTTCAGAGCATTGTGGGTGAAAGTTGTTTTGGTGTGAAAAGTCTCAATGTTCCGAAGCCCAGAGTAGATCTTGATCGTTCCTTGTCGATTACACGTGGACCATAGATCTCTTCCCTTCACCAATTCAGTGTTCGACAGTTCAAGAGTTTGGAGGTTAGTTGGAGAAAGAAGCCTCGAAGACCATAGTTTTGGAGTTGATCATAGTCGTTGGTTGTAGGAGAAGTGTGGACCACCAGATATGTGGATTTCGGCCCTTCGCTAGTTTGGAGGTATTGCTTGTTGGAGTCACATAAAGTCCCGGAGTCCCTTTTGGTTGTAGATCGTGACAAGAAGCCTGGATCATTAATACTTGAACTCTTCGGGAATTCACCAGTTCGACATTCGAGAGAATTGGAGTGTATTGTGGGAAAATATTTCGAAGCTCGAAGTTACCTCTTTCAAAATATCAAGCCCCGGGTTTTAGACTCGAGGTCATGTGAAGACTCCGCTAGAGTAAGAAGACCCTCACGAACACGAATTTTCATGGAGTGAAAGAAGAAAAGGCATGTGGTAAATAATTCTAAGGGTTCAATGAGGACCCGAGAGCCACTTCGGCTACTGTGTAAATTCATGCTATACCGAGAGGTCGCACGAGCCCCTTAGGAGGGGTGTGGGTTTACATCAACTATTGACTGTTAGGTAGAAAATAATACATGTGAAAGGATAAATATCCCAAGATTTGTAGCATCTATTTTAGACTTGGAAATCATGTGATTATTACCACAAAAGGAGAATTGAGTCCCAACATTGGGCATAGGAAAGGAAGATAACCAAGAAAGATAAAAAGAATGGTTGTAAAGGTTTGGTATTTACTTTGTAGATGGATAGGAAGAGAGAAGTCATCACTACTCTCCAACAATTGAACTGACCTTGGTGTGTACTTGGACATTTTTTTCTCTCAGTTTGTACAACGTTTTATATCTCCTAGTAGAGATGTTTTTGGTAGTATTGAAATCATACTTTGGTTCACTATAACTCTTGGTTGATTTAACATAATGATATGGTTTGGTTAATTTATGATGAAACATAGTTGATTTAGCTTCCAAATTTTAAAAAAATGAGCATATGGAAATGTTCCTACTTATATTTTATATATCATCTATCGGGTCCTTAACCACAGTGTGAGGTATGTTAAATTTATAGCTGCTATTAAGTTCTTTTCAATTTACTAGATAATAATAGCATAAGTAGGATCATTCAAAGAAATACAATCATAAGGTACACAACATTTATCCTGGGAAACCCTCATGGGGGAGAAAACCCAATAAAAACTTCCTTAATATAGATTGCCAATACAATGCCAAGATAATAAAATAAACACTAGAGAATATCCAACACTGAGAAATGTGCCTCTCTCTCTCTTCTTCTTTCGAAAACTACAACTTCCTTCAAACTTGCACACTAGATGAGTGACTTAAGTGAGTGTAAGAATGAGGAGCTATCCTCTCTTATTTATACTAGTTGAGGAGCACTAGGGTTGTGTCTCTTCACCAAGCAGGGCTGACTTCTTCACTTAGTGGCTAAAACCACTTTAATTAGCCCAAAGGGCCAAATTCTTAATTAGCCTCATACAATTAGGGTTTGACCAATCCACAAAAGGGTATTTGGTCATTTACAAAGCCCGACATGATCAATCCGCAAAAGGGGATTGATCTATTTAATAATAACTCTATAAGTAGAATATTCTTCGCAGTTACAATATTTCAACACTCCCCCTTAACAAGAAGGGTATTCTACAATACAACATCATCAAGAGAGAGAGAGGGCAACACCATCATCAACATATGGAACACTGACTGACACATCTATAAATCATTGGAAGTTTTTCTCACCATCAATAACATCATCATTCACAACATGGAGATGGAGTATCATCATCATCATCATTCACATCATGGATCTAGAATGGAATCATCATCATTATTCTCTGCATCAACATCGATTATTATAAAACTAATACAACATCATCAATCAGTGAAAGATGGATACATCATCATCAATATCTTCAACATGAAGTTGAAGTAGCAACATCATCATCATCTTCAACATAAAGTTGAAGTAGAATCATCATCATCATCTTCAACATGAAGCTAAAGTGGCATCATCATCATCTTCAGCATGAAGCTGAAGTGGCATCATCATCATCTTCAGCATGAAGCTGAAGTAGTATCATCATCATCATGTTCAACATAAAGCTGAAATAACATCACCAACATGAGATTGGTACTCCAACATCAACAACACAAGGCTGAGACAAAACCATCATCAACATCATCAACATGAGGTTGAGATACCAACATCATCAACACGAGGTTGAGATAACAACATCATCACAGCATGAGGGTGTAGAAACAACATCATCACAACACGAGGTTGGAGAAACAACATCGTCACACCACGAGGTTGGAGAAACAATATCATCATCATCATCATATGGAAACATAATGAGGTAGGTGTATCAACAACATTTTGTGGTACTTTGATAGTCGCTAGGGATCTGCCCAGGAATCATAAGATTCCCGAGGATATAAAATCCTAACGGAGCTACCACATGGTACTCTGACAAACCTTCCTTACCAGACCTTTAGGATCTGCCCGGGAATCATAAGATTCCCTAGGATTATAAAAATCCTAACGGAGATACCACTAATGACCACAACTAGCATATACATGCATAGGTATTCTGACAGACCATCCTTACCAGACCTTCAAGATCTGTCCAGGGATGATCAATCCCCTAGGATATAAAATCCTAACTAAGCTACCCACGGTTGGTCAGGATACCATAGTATCATTAGCATCACTCCCCCTTTCCAGGGGGGTCCTTTCAGACTATACCAAGATTGTCTCGAAAGTGTTCAAACTTTACATGAGACAGAGGCTTGATCAACACATCTGCAACCTACTCATATGTGCCAACATATTGGAGCTTTAAATATCCCCTCTGCACCATATCACAAATGTAGTGATACCAGATTTCTATGTGCTTCAATTTATCATGGAACACAAGGTTCTTCGTCATCTTTATACAACTCTGCTTATCACATAGAATCATGATTTCTTCTATCTCCAAATCAAATAGATATGTCAACAACTGCCGAAGCCATATGGCTTCACAACTAGAGGAACATGCAACAATGCATTCCACTTTTGTCGTGCTGAGAGCAATACTGGATTACTTCCCACTCTGCCATGAAGCCATGGTTGACCCCAGATTGAAACAACATCTCGAAGTGTTACTTCTTTTAGAAACACTTCCTACCCAATCTAAATCAGTATAACCAATCAGTCTAAATTCATGGTCTCCATTATAACTGAGACAAGAGTCCAACGTACCCTTAAGGTATCTCATCACATGTTTTGCAACAACAAGGTGAACATGTCTGGGCTCTACTAGATACCGACTCAAGGTGTTCACAAAACATATATCTGGCCTAGTATTCGTCAGATACATCAACAATCCAATGATCTGTATGTACAATGTAACATCAACCAATTCTGACGTAGTATCAACCGAGAGGTTCAACTTTGTTTACATGGGTGTGTTCATGGATTTACACTCTAACATATCAATCCTCTTCAGTATTTCAACTGCATACTTCCCTTGGTTAAGGAAGATCTTCTCTGGGCTCTGTCAAACCTCTACACCTAAGAAATAATGCATTAGGCCTAGGTATTTCATCTCAAATTCTGCAGTGAGCTTCTTCTTACAATCAATGATGAGTTTTTATTCATCTGTCAAGAATACATCATCTACATATAGTAGCAACATCATTGGTTCATCATTCATAACCTTGAAGTAAAGGTTAGAATCATATTTACTCTTGGTAAATCCCAAGCTCCCCAGGAAACTGTCAATTCTACCATACCAAGCTCTAGGATCTTGCTTCAACAAGTACAAAGATTCATTCAACCTGCACTAGACATGAGTCTTTCTATTTTAAATCTTCAAATCCAATTTTCCACATCACATTGTACCATCCTGGTACAATTGCTTCAAATCCAACTTAATATGCACAATCATGTGCTAGCTCTATGTGCTTTCTACAAAGAACTATCTGTCTCACTACATGAGAGTATTTCATGTACTCTCTCTGCAACTGTTCCTCTGGAACTGGGATTCTGCACCTACAACTGATCTGAAGCTGAGAATGACCGCTCCATTCTCACTGTGATTTCTGAAATATGAGAGTAACTCCTCTACTTCATCACGACAACAACTTCATCTTAAAATGAGAGTGGCTCAATAACTGATATTGAAGATATCTATTTTTATTTCATGGAGGTAACTATATCTCCTATTGTAGTCATGTTTCCATGGCCCGAATAATGTACTACACCAACTACCACTCAATTTTAAATACAGGGATTTCTCTCCCTGCATATCATATTGTATATGAATCATGGTTGTTCTAGTTATCTTCATGAGTACTGAAACTATTTATTCAATTCTTGGATTAAGTGTCTCATCGTAGTCTTCTCCCTCTTGCTGGGAGAATCCTCTGGACACAATTAAGTCTTTGTACATATGCAACATGCTTTATTTGTTAGATCAATCTTGGAAGTCAACACTGACTTCCCTTCTAGTCTCACGAAAAAATCCATATCCCAGTATTTTTGACTGGCTTCCTTATTTGTCACTGAAATAAGGGAATCTTCCCAAGAGTTTTCATATCTCCTAGAAGTCTCTAAAGCTACGATATAGTCTTCTTATTACATTTATCTCCCAGTCCCAGAAGATGTCTCTTCATCTAATCCTTTTTTAGATCAGGCTTACTCTGAATATTGATTTCTTCTGAGTCTACAAGGACTTTGTCATCTCTTATAGGATATACTTGGTGTTGAATACCAAGTCTTAATATGAAAAGTTGAGTAAGACTTCAAACGAGTTCATCTTCCTGTCAAGGTGGCTTCATTATCCTTTGAACAAGTGTACTGTGAGTTCTTTTTCTAATGTTCGGTCATCTTTGGAGCCTTCTGCTCCTTACAATCAATCTCCATATGAGATACTTTGGATATCAAAAGATAGCTTCGTCTTCATCTTCTTTGGTACATGAATTTATATGGTCATGTACATAGTTTGCTTCATGTCTCATCTCATTTGTTTCCTTCTGCAACCTTCACTATAGATTTATCAGGGTTATCACCTGTGACCTTCCTAGAACAAGATCAACAACAAACAATAATACTACTCTTTATAATAATAAAACAACAGTGAGAACAATCATCACAGTAGATCCTTTAGAGCTATTACTTGTGACCTACCTAAAACAAAAAAGTAAGAAACACAATACGAAATTAGATCAACACTCTTCTAGTGTTGTGATCAAATGTTCCTCCATGGTAACCTGGAACCAACACAAGAGGTTTCTCCTAGAGGAGATGTTAGTTGTATCTGGTAAATTATTACAATAATAATTTATCTCAATTTGATCACATGCTACCAAGTATAATACTTTTCAAAGACTGCTACCTCAACTATGGTGTTTACTTTTAATGAGCTAGTTATAAACTTGTCATGTGCAACTTTGCATCTTATCAACTTAATAAATCAAACCTGGAACCTGGAGTCTTGTCCTCAAGAATGAGTGTGTTTCTTTTCTTTCAAGTCTCCTTCACTCAAGATGACAAGTTCTTTCTTCAACCTGTCCTATGTACTAAGACAATATGATGTCTTGATATATGTCTAAGTTAGAGAATAAACTCTAATCTCAATCTAATACCTTGTCTTTAATTTGACCAAGGGTTAGCATGATGTTCATAACTTCAACATACAACCTAGATGTCAAGATAATGTCATAATGAATAGATGCATATAAAATGATCAAACCTGAGGTGCATTATTCCTCTGAATGTGTTGGATCTGAGATCCTTCTGGATCTATGACAAAATATCCCTTCTCCTACAAGTACCCTTTAGAATAATAATGTATTTTAAACACATTTAGGTACATACCTCTAATAATATATTTCTAGGGTAAGGTGCACTAGGACAATAACACAATAGTCCCAACACTTCACAAAAAACTTTCACTGCAAATGGTAATGCAGCTAGTGTTGGCATTGTAACTAGTGTTACCACTAACATGAAGGAATTGGAATTACAACGGTAATTGATACTGCAACTGCAACTGCAACTAGTACTGCAACTGGTACTCCAACTGGTATTGCAACTGCAACATCAACTTAGGGTTTTATGAGGAAACCCTAATTTTTCAACTTTCAAATTTTGGAATTCTGATCTAGGTATTAGATGTGCTGGGCTGAGGCGAGTAGGCTAGAGCAGTATGATTTCAAAAATTTCAAGTTTTACCCCTTAAAACTTGACCTGCGTCATTCTAGACTAGTACTTCTGGTACTGGTTCTGGTTTTCTGGTACCAGCCAAAAACTAGGGTTTCACTTTCTAAAGGCTATGGCCACTGAAAAAGGTGCACTCAAGGTGCCAATGAGTTTTCTAGGCTAGGGCACACTTCCCTAAATAGTTTTTAGGCTGAAAATCTCTTCCAATAAAATCCCTAATTTTCTTGTACACCAAGAGTGACGTTTTTGGTTACCTAGTGAAAGGTGATCTATTCATTCAAGCTCTGATACCATGTTAAATTTAGAGCTACTATTAAGTTTTTTCAATTTACTAGATAATAATAACATAAGAAGGATCACTGAAAGAAACACAATCACAAGGTACACAACATTTATCCTGGGAAACCCTCATGGGGAAGAAAACCTAGCAAAAACTTCCTTGATATAGATTTCCAATACAATGCCAAGATAATAAACCAAACACTAAAGAATATTCAATACTGAGAAATGCACCTCTCTCTCTCTCTTCTTCTTCCGACAATTGCAACTTCCTTCAAACTTGCGCACTAGATGAGTGACTTGAGTGAATGCTAGAATGAGGAGCTATCCTCTCTTATTTATACTAGCTGAGGAGTGCTAGGGTTGTGTCTCTTCACCAAGCAGAGCCAACTTCTTCACTTAGTGGCTAAAACCACTTTAATTAGCCCTAGGGGCCGAATTCTTAATTAGCCTCATACAATTAGGGTTTGACCAATCCAAGAAAGGGGATTTGGTCATTTAAAAATCCCGACATGATCAATCCACAAAAGGGGATTGATCTATTTAATAATAACTCAATAATTAGAATATTCTTCGCAGTTACAATATTTCAACAAGGTATTATACCATAAAATTTGAGTAGTTGAGATTTAATATAATGGGATAGTGTGACACATTGAGGGTTCACCTGCAACCCCTTACATTTTGAATAACCACATACCATTGGGGTGTTATAAAAGAGATCCAATTCACGGTGAAGTACCATTGGCCCAAGATGGTTGATGGAAGATGACATGTTACAATTAGTGGCGTAAAGTGGCTCTCCATTTTCATCCATCATATGCCTTCGATACATTCCTCCTGATAAGATATTGTGATGTTTTTATACTAGTGGGATATCCTATGCATCTGAACTCAAACCTGAATTAGGATCCTACAAAATTCAATGTATAATATTCAAATGCATGTGTAAAGCATCATAAAATCAATCAGATAATCAAAATATAAATAAAATTTTGACTTACTAAAAGTTTCAAGCGAGAACTTGATGAACTTGAAATGATATGGAATGAGTTTGAATTTGAAGAATTGGCCATGTGATGTTATCACCTTTTCCCCCTTGATTTGAGCTAAAACCATGATCAATATGTGTCTACTTTATTAAAGGAAAATTTGGGAAGCATGTAACATTATAACTTCAAATAGTATTTGATAGCCCTTTTTAAGTAGATGGTGTGAGTTTAAGAATCATTTGTATCATTTCAAATGATACATTTTCCATTCATGTGGTAGTTTAAGTATCATTTGTATAACTTCAAATGGTAACTTTCACACATATACAACATGTTTAAAAAATTTATATCAACAGAGTTTAATTTATCCATGCACTGAAATAATTCTCTTGGAATAGATATTAAGAGGGACAATACTATAACAAAGAGAACAATGACCCATCCTACGAGCACACAAATATTCATTGTATATCCTATGGAGAAACGTATTTTACCTGTCTGCATTATTAAAAGAAAGTTTCGGGTGAATGTAACACTATAAATTCAAACAAAGTTTTAAGGTATTTTTCAAGTAACCGGTGCATTTAATTCATATTTATAGCATTGGTCCATATGTATATCCAAAATTCACCAGTGCACTAAACTATGGTATGCACTAATAATAAACCTTTGCAAAGTTATAATTGCATAGGTTTACACTTCTATTTTCATTGTAAATTGTTTATTCAGTTTCAAGTCAACATAGAGAACATGTGTGATTAAGCCTATAAGGTGCACAATGAGTTAAATTATTTAAAAAAATAATGTGGGTGTTTATCATCAATGACCAAAATATCAAACAAAACATGAGCATGAATGTCATTTTGTAAAAGTAAGTTTATAAAAGAAAACCCTAGTCTCTTTTTCCATTCTTTTAATAAAAGTTAGAGGCTGAGAGACTTATGAAAGAGAGATTTATCAAGAAAGACTTTGGAATGAATATATTTTTATGAAGAGTTTAATTTACAAGGGATAACCATAGATCACATAAAAATATGTAGTGAATAAATTTAAGGTATGTAACTTCATTCTATTTATCTCAAATTTACTCTCAATTGATTTTAAAAAATCATAATTTTTTAATTTATTCGTATTAGATTTTACGATGCATTTTCAAGAAAATAGAATGATTTCAAATTTACCTCTAGTGTTGCAAACCCTATATTTCTTGTTTCTTCTCTTTTGTTTTATGTTGCTACAAACTCTATCATTAGGAGTTTATTCTCTCTATTATTTGACAATGAGGTGGTTTTTAGGCAATGAATATCTATTGGTTTCATGTATTTGTATATGGGGTTTTGGGTATCTATTGGATTAGGACCACTCATTTCGTTGGATCCCAAACCTTGTGGCTATTAGTTGATTTTAAACATTTTTTCAATTCATGATGCACATGCATAGTAACAATGCACTAATACATTTTTTTATTTAAAGTGCATTGTTTGGCATGACTTTTTTTTAATCACTACCTTTAGTAGTGCACAATATATAATAAAGATACAATACTGTGAAAGAATTTTTTCAGCACGCCATTTTGGTGATGCTTTTTTTTCAAAAATATTACTGATTTTATCAATGTATATTGTATAGTAACGATGAACCTGTGTGTAATCCAAGTATTAATTGCATTGGTATGTGTTACTGCATTGTATGCACCACCTAAATTGAAAACAATTTTAGCCTAAAATTATTTATTTAGTTTGTAAAACATATTTCATAATTTGTGTAATTCATAATGTAGGGATTTTATTGATAGAAGATGGTTGATAGAATATTAGGAGAAAACAATTATAGCAACAAAGGCTAGGAAGCACATCCCAAGAAGAAAACATGGCAAGTTATTTAAAATGTTAACATAAAATTAATATATTTGAATGATATATATGTTTAAATGATATATATGTTTAAATGATATGTATTGGATAGTGTGTGTCATACAGAGAAAAAATTGAAGAAACTCCAAAAGATTGTTTAGGATCCGAGTGGAGAAGAACATAAAAGCTTTATGGAAATGTTGCAAAGAAAGGAATTAGGTGGATAAATGGGTGATCAATTTTAAGTTTTTCTTTGAATTTTTATTATAAATTCACTCCTTATCAATAATTTCTAACATGTTTCAAACATTTGGTTTTGCCTTTGTTTAATGTTGTGCAATGGCTGACAACAAGGGAACAAAATGCCACCTTAAGAAGATAAAAATTATGAAGGATGTAAATGATGATGAATTGGTCCTTAGTTCTTCTAGAGTGGTGTTGGAAGTTAATGAGAGGGGGGGTGGGATTTTTTTTATAAAACTATGAGGGATATAGTAGAAAAAATGTATAGATGTTCTTTTCATTTATAGTATAAAAACCAATCCAATGATTCAAAGAACCAAATTATATTCAAACTACAAGAAGTGTTTTTTAGAAATGGTCAATGGGACTTGTGAGAATTGCAATAGAAAAAACATACAATAACAAAAACGAATCATTTAAAAAGTATTATTACTAAACACATTTTTTTGTATATGCATAGACTAGTCGAAAAAATTACCGGATTAATATTTTTCTATATTTATTTTCATATAAATATTAATTGATTCTTAATGTGTTTTTTGTTTTTCAAAAAGATTGATAAAATTCCAAAGGATGATTGACATTATATCCAATCCATGCTGGTAGGGATGTCAGAAAAAGTGTACAAGGAGATGGTCAAAGAAATGAGCATAATTGCATCTAGAAGGAACCATCCCAACAACAATGTGCATCAACCATATGCATTCATTACTTTTTTTTCTATGTATGGAGAGTTTAATTATTACATGAAATGTCATTTTTCAAGTGTTCGGTGGTTGCAAAAAAAATAAAAAAGTGGAACCCATTCAACACATAAGATGGTATGATAAGGAAAAAAAAGGTTGACCGCAAAGTTTGTGAGTACTTAATGCATTTTATTTACTTAATATTTCATATTTGTTGTGATGTATATATTTTAATAATTAATTTACAATCATTCATGGGTGTTTTCTAACAAGTGCTAACATAAAAAGAAGAACCATCCAAACATTTGATTGACATTACATTAAGTATGGATTTTGAGTATATGTCAAAGTATTAAGGGTTAATCGAATATTTTATAAGTAGCTATGTTGTTTTACTTCCCTTATTTTATAATTAATGAAACAACAATAAACCTTTAATTATATTTATGCTTTGTTATGGTGTATAAAACTTGGATGAGAAGAGGTATGGGGTGGAGCCGACAAAAAATATCTTGAGAGACAACATGAAGCATGGTTTCAAAAGAATGTGCATTATTTATGAAGCACCTGCTGCTATGGTATGTTTTTATTTTATTTATGCAAACATGTATATTATAGTATAACTATAGATACACTCATTACACTTTATTTCTATGTTTGTATATGGAACATGAAGAGACACAATGTCAAAATCAAGCCAATCAACCAAATCTTCTAAATAACCCAAGTACAATATCCCATAAAAATGATGAAGAACTGGGGCATTCAAGTAGCTCAAGCAATGGATAATGATAATGGAAGTTGAATGTTACAAGTTGTATATTTTGGAATGTTTTAATGTGAAAATTAGACATTTTGTTTAATGTGGACATATTGCACCAACTGGATGGCAACATGTTACCAATAAATGTAACAATTATTTATTGACATTTTAAATATCATGGACCTTTATGTTGTCCCATTTTGTGTAAGAAGGGTCTCTTCTTTGTATACAATAAAATGCATTTCTTATTCTATTGCATTGTCCAATGTCATAAAATCGTGCGTTGTTGATTAAAAATATGGATGATTTACATTGTTACAATGAACAAAGGTGTAATCAACTAGTGTATTTGTTTAAGTGATACAATACATTAATGAAATTATTATATCCAAACA
>JZKD02S1675050.1:173471-189939 GCA_000966675.3 Picea glauca
CCCCACTAGAATGTCTCACCACCTAGAATTTTTAGTTATAGTGAAAATATGTTAAAATATCCACTAAAACATATACTACCAATAGTAGAGGATTTTGCAAGTTTTGTTTTGGTAATTTTAATCAATCTTGTAAAACTAAAAACCTCCGCAAAAACCTCCACTAGAAGGTGTTTTCCTTATACTGTCTGAAACTTCTCCTATTTTTTATGGAGGCTACTTAGCTTGACCTCATTCTACATTGTTGTGAAAAAACTATTTTCATCCACATCTAAGTAGTTTTCTATCTCATTTCCTTGTTCCACTAGAAGATTCTTCTTCTTAAACCACTCATGCTTCAAGTTCTTAGGAATTAAATTTGGATGCAACTTTTAACATTTTTTCTTTATTGTAACCATTAATGTTGCAATAGTCATAATGGTTAAGGTCCTTCCTTACATGTGTAGTGGAATAAGTCTTCATATTTTTCCCCCTCCCCTTTTTTTCCCACCCTTAATGGAAGCCCCATGTTGGTAAGGTTGCTTGAACTACTTGGCTTACTCTTTTTCTTGTCAAATATTTCAATGAATTATGTACGCCTGCCTCATATATGTTATTAGGATTGAACAACATATATTTCCTTATTATATGATTGTGAAGACAATATAGGTACTTGATGACCACGTTTTCATTCTTGGGATTTATCCCCAACTGAATGACTTGCTTCTGGAACTCTATGGTGTACTCTTTTGCATTATGTCATTTTCATTATCAATAGTAGTGTTGTTCAATCCTTTGGTCCTCTTCATACCCAATAGGATAAAAATGAGAATTTGAGGAGGTATTTCAATACCTCCCACATATTTATTTGTGGGTGTTCCCATAGCCTAAGGGCCTAAGAGTAGCTTTCCCATCTAGTTTGTAGAAAAATTGATTGTGCATTCCTCTTGTTCATTATGCACACCGAAATAGAATTTTAATCAATGAAACCAATGATTTGACTTATTTTCATCTAGCTCACCTTTGTAGGACTTGATATTGACATTCATTTCCACTTTAAATAAGTTCTAAAAAGACTGACTACTAGATTTCCCTATTTCAATATTTGGCTTTTCCTTTTCTTTCCTCAACTCCTCATGTTCTTCCAATTTATCGTGAGATCTTGGCTACCCTTAAAAAGAGCCAATATTTTTCTCAAGAAAGACCATGAACAAGGACATACTCGTGGAAACATCATATATTTTATATTCCAATATCATAAATATTAACTCTCATTCATCAATGGGTACTTCCTTACACCTATCCTCCATTTTTTAGGCCTGCACCTAATTCCTTGCCCTTCTTGTACCAATATTGGGATATACAAACATATCTCCCTCAGATTTAAAATTTTTGAGGAAAGTAATAATACATTGCACTTAAACCACACAAAGCCCAAATCAAACCTCTTTGATATCAATATCATCTATAAACCACCTTGATATTCCAATGGTCAACCCACAAAACCACATCTATGAATATAGCTACTACAATGAGCCTTTTCTCAATTATTATTTAACTACTGCGACATGAATATAGAATTACAATAGCTAAGAAACACATCGGGACACTATTTTTACCCTAGTAAAATCAATGTGGGAAAACACAACAAGAAATGAAGGATTGTGTATTTCATCTTGTATAAAATGGAGATTACAATAAAAATACAAAGAAATCTGGAGGGCCTCATAAATGACACATTTTACGATGCCATTTAAACATTTTTCACTTACTTTACCCTTTAATCCTCATTCCTTTCATCATTGATATTTCTACATTTGTCCATGTCTACCCTATATGAGCTTCACATGACATATGTACACTAAAATGGTTGATTGTCGATGTTCTGATGATTACTTAGGGTAGATATGGTGGTTTCCTAACTTACTTGCAAAAGTTCAGCTAAGGCCATACTAAAACATACACAGGAGTTAGCCAGTTAATGATCTGGCTTGTACAGAAAGGGAAAGTGCAAATAAGATTCAAGAAGAGATGTCCAAGTCATGTTTTGTTCTTTATTCATTCAATGAAAACAAGGTCCATCAGTATGTTTCGTTAGAGGAAAAAATGTTGATGGATCTCATGAATGAAGGATCCTCTACCTTTGTAAATGCCGAGAAAGAAAGCCACACCACTGCGATCCATAAGAAAATGATCATTAAACCATTTAAAGAAAGAAGTTGTTAATTCCATTTATTTGAAGAAACCAACCATGTATAACTTTATTAGGATGGAGAGGATATTTCTTTGCAAAAAATGGTAGGCAATCTTTGTAGTCGACTTCAACAGGAATGTGAGGCACACCTTGCTACCTCATTACAATCTTTACTTGGGAAAAATATTGATCCAACAATTTTTCTGTTGAAGTTGAGCATACGATGATCACTGTCATTTCAATATTGACTAAGAATGGGTGAAGTAATTGACAATATTCTTCTAAACCATTTTTTTGAGAATGTTCACTACACTTGGAATTTATTCAGAGAGTTTTGAACAACCATTTCTTGAAGGAACTACAGAGTTATATGCATCTGAAGGTGCAAGATATATACAATTGACTAATGATTCCATAATATCTAAAATATGTTGAGACAAGGTTGTGTGAGGATCACGAGCACTGTGTTCTTTACTTGGATGTATGTATTGTAAAAGAATGTGTGGCCACTACAGAGAAGAAACTTCTATATCATACACTCATGCAATTTTGGTTAAGGGTTTTATGTTGCTCATGAATTCCAATCACACTCTAGACCTTCAACACATCTTGTATTGCAACTTCATCCGAGTATGAACCTCCTTCAAACTTGTCTTGAGAGGTATGTGATCTTATTTTCCAATTTTATTTTATGGATGATGCCCCCATGAAGCTATGGCATGAAAGTCCTATTACAAAGTTGGACATTTGGAAAGCTTGACAATGATGTAAGGAAAAAGATTGTACCAAACCCAAATTGTGGCTATTAAGAGAATTGAATCGTAGTCTTGGAGCACGATTTTAATTTAGAATTTTATTCAATATTCGAAATGATGCTTCTCAATTTGTTGATGTAATGGGAGGAATTTGCATGGACTGGCTACATATATGTAGCATCAATATTTCTAGTAGTGTTATTTGGTGTATTATGTGAAGAATAGTACTTACAAAACATCGTGCGTGTTGGGGAATCCTTGGATGCTACTATATTCCACAAAACATTAAGTTCGACACATGAAGGCCACAAAAAGTCTGCTTTTGAAGGATAACCAACATGATGACTCAAAATGTTGAAGCTCTCCAGTAAATATGCCAATAGACGCATGGAATATGGTATGGATTCACTACTTGGTGCATCAATGTGTTTATAGTGAAAACATTTATAATTAATAAGATACAAAGACTATTAAAGAAGTTCAATATGTCATTTAAACAATCATCACAAGCAAGAGCAAAGCTTCATTCAGGGATTGAAATGAGTGTGCATGTTTTAAACTGGGTATTGTCCTTGATCATCATCCATATGTTGCCACAAAATTGTTGGAAACCATATCCATAAGCTTTCATAAAGGATGCTTAGTACCATACTTCATGTGCATGAGGACATGCAAGGTCTCGAGTGTGAGGGAGATAGGAATTAGAAGCAAAGTTTTACGATGGGAATTCATGTAGCTTTTGATTTACAAAAATATGGTAGCACTTTGATGATCTGCATAGTAGAGACCATTGGGGATGAAATCCATCATCGGGGTTTATGTAGAATGGCACTGAGATGCTTCCATGTTCATTAGACTGCCTCAACAACCTTCAACTAAGGCATAGATCTTCAGTTGAAACCCCAGTCAATGCATTTAAATATGTCTTTTGCACATAATATTAGCAAGGTTTTTCAAATGTGTAATGAAATTATTCCTTCAATAATGGTAGATCTTACCATTCTCTTTTCCTACAATTCGAGCTAAAATATTAGGAAATAGAAATATCCATTGAAGGATGATTTTGAAGCAGTCTATATGGTTTTTTTCTATGTATTCATACATCAAGAAACAATTTTGAGTAACACTTTAAATCTTTTATATCAACACTAACGCCACTTCCAGAATATGCATGCATAGTCACTCAGATCAACACTCTCCTGGATAAGCACAAACTCAAGAATTCTCAGAGCTTAGGGGTAAGTATCAGCACATCAAGCATTACACCAAAGAAGATCAACCTCCTTATTCTCCCTAGCAGTAGGACATAATAAACAATCACAACATGTGACTCCACCAAGTGTGATCAACATTCAAAGTTTGTAGAAGCATGTCAAGGGATTCAACATCAGTGGTCAAAGCACAGTAAAAGCTTCCATCCAACATGATCATCATTCAAAGTTTGTAGCAGTAGCAAAAAGAGCACAGTTCTAGCTCCTTCGGACCTACAATATCAATAGTACATTCAGTTCCAACATCAACAATAAGAGGCAACTATATTATCTTTCTCTTCATATCATGCAACCAGAGTTCAACATTTGCCTCTCAGATTAGCATACATCAAATGAGACAACGTTCAACATTTGTCTCTCAAATCATCATCCATCATAGGAGGGCGATTAAATACTATATGTACACCTTGTAATCTAGGCAACATTCATATATTTCTTTCTTTGTTGCATGGGGACATGCAATTATTTTAGTGTGGGAGATATGTTGGGCCTAAAAAATGACACATTTTACAATGCCATTTAACCATTTTCACTTACTTTACCCTTTCATCCTCATTCCTTTCATCACTCATATTTATGCATTTATCCATTTCTACACTATATGAGATTCACATGATAAATGTACACTAAAATGGTTGATTTCCCATGTTTTGATGATTACTTAGGGTATATATGGTGGTTTCCTAACTTACTTGCAAAATTTCAGCAATTGCAATTTATGTGACTACTAGAACATGCATCTTCTTGTTCCTGTAGTATTACTGGAATTTTGTAGTGGGTTGTTTTTAGAAGCAATTTTTCCATGGAATTTACAGATAGATGAAGACGAATTAGGAGAATCAAAGACATGGGTTTTGTGTAGAATACCCAAAATTGGGTGAAACACATGAAAAGTTTCAAAAAAAGAAAAGAAAAGAAAAAGAAACGGTTTGGGAGATATGGGAGGATCTTCAAGGAAGTTTTTCCTATAGTTATGCCTTGTGTGGATGAATTTGGGAATATGGTTTTGTCAAAGATCATGGTCTTGTGCTTCCATTCTATTCAAACATTTCCAACAACCATTAAGTAACCTCCATTGCCTTAATCAAGTTTGTGATGGTTGTAGATCCATGTATTTGAGATATGGTCTCATTTTGTTGTAACCATTTTCCTCCTTTGAAATGTAAGCCATATGTATAAATGTAAGGAGGATCAATGTAATGAGGGGGAGAGAAGAATAGGCTGAGGAATAATCATTGTGTAATCATTGTAATGAGGAAGAGAATTTTGGAATAAAAGAAATGGTTACAAATTGAGAGCTTTTCATTATAGTCTTTCTTGGCAATGTATTCCAAGGGAGGTAGAGCCCCCTCCATTTGGTATATGATGCCCAAATAGTTTCCTTTTGTTGTGTGAGTTTATTTGTCTTTTTAAGTTATAGTTTCAATTATGTTCTTTGGTTCAACTAATCCTTGTGAGAACATGAGTTTCATGTTTGATTTCCTGTAAGTTTAATTGGTGATTCTCTGGAAAAATAATTGTTAGAGTTGCAGATTGATGCAATTGATGGTCACCAATTCTCCACTGGCCGAAAACCACTCATGATAGATATATTGTTTGCATGCATTAAGTTTCTCAATTCTATTGTTTATGGTTTCAATTGAAGGTTGTCAATCTAACTCATAGAGTGAATCCAACAGAGTGTCGTTGAATATAAGGATATATATTCAACCTACAATTCTACCTTAGAATATTCATTGTTAGATGAGCAATCAATTTTGTTATGTAACCTACCTGCCCCTTGGGTTCTCTTGAAGGGGTGGGGTATCCAAATTTTTCTTTTCCTTATCCACTTTGAAGCCTCTTTTCGAGGGAATCATTGTCTTTTTCTCGTAAATATCTTTTAAATGACCGTAACCATGATCAAATCTAAGATTTGGATCAAAATGTATGGCCTCCTAAAGTTTCAAGCCTTGTTTTAAAAAATCTCTCATCCCTGTGTGGCACCCATGTGGCATCCACATGGTTCCACTATCACATATGTGGCCCCTGACATGGCTAATGACACGACACCCACGAGATAGTTTACCCATAGAGGCCATCGACCCCTCCGCACTCAGCGCCTCCTAACTTGCATTCGACTAATACCCGGCATGCCAATATCGACCTACGAAGTATCGACTCATTCTGACACCACCACATCACCTGACTTACCTTATGTCGATAGTCCAATTGGCATCTTGGACACATGGCCCAATTTGGACCCGCCATTTGGCTTGAGATGTGGTACATGCGGACCGACACCCTTCACGCCTAATAATCTTATTAGGTTAATTAATCATTACATTAATATCTCATGCCTTAGGATTTTATTTGTTTAATCCACATTAATGTTAATTAATCCTCATTAATTTAATATCCCCTGTAATGACATTTTTTCTTAGTCTAATTTATCTGTCTGGTAAATACCGAGGGTTTACTTTACCCTGGGTGTATTAATTGCCAACCCTACCTTCTTACTATTTCCAAGCTCCAATATTCCATTAGGGAATTAATATTAATATTTTAATTATTAAAGCACCGAGGTTTTATTAAATTGTTTCAAATATGTTTGGACCGGCCTCGGGATATTATTATTATTTTATATCATGTTTATATTCTATCACCTCAGGTATACCGTTCACCCTATTTTCACTCACATCCCCATCAACCGGTACCCAATGTCTCAGTGGGGACTCAATAAATATTATTATGTGATGTGTACTTTATTTAATCGGCCATCGAAGTTCGTGCGTAACACACACATTACCTTCTACACCTCTTGGTGCCCAATATACCGGTGGGGAAATTTTAATATTATTATATTGACATTGTGTTATAACAGTGGTCAAATAATTCATACTCATGCACACCTTCTCCTCTCGACCTCCCGGTTCCCAATAACTTGTGGGGGTTTAATAATATTATACTAACATTATATCAGCCTTCGGAATAATGTCATCATGTACTCCTTATATCCTCCATATCTAGTTTCCAATAACCCAATAGGGTTTTAATATGAATATAATAACATGATATTATATCAGCCATGTCGACCCCCAGATTCATCACTCACCAACTATTCATTCCTTCTCCATTCTCCCGGTGCACGATATTTCGGCGAGAAATTTTAATATTTTTAAAATGTTGAAAATAAAGGGAAAATATTCTCAGGCATAAATAAAACGAAATGCACTACTCGGGATCTCTCTAAAGCTACAAATTTAACCTATGTATAGACCAAATTCATATGACGGGTAACTTAGCAAGTTTAGTTCTTTTCCCAAAAAGGGAAACTTATGAGCTTCTCCACTTCTCGTGCACATGATAGAAATTCATAGTTTTTAATATAATAATTTATTTTCTTAATATTCAACGTATTAAGACAATAAACAATAAATTTGGGAAAATTACCATGAGTTACCAACCTCCCTTTCAGAGTAAAAGTTTTGTTTTTACCAAAACTTGTTGCCCACCCATTTTCGAGCACATCTTTACTACTATTTAGGGAAGAGCCACTATTTCAAGGTTTTTTTTACCTTTGGGCATGGTTTTACTGAGTAAATCCAGGTAAGAATTCCATTCTTTCCATGTCTTAATAAAACATAAGTTAAACATAAAATACATATTCCTAATTTCATTTGATTTACATATTCCTCATGTTAAAATACCTTATCCTCTCAACTAAATAGCTTATACTTATGGGACCAAAATTGAGGTTAATCTTTCATTCCAGGACTCCCCCTTATCTAGCTTATTATGTTGGTTGGAAGTTAAAGGATTTTACCCATGCATCCTCAGAATATTTAGCATTTAACTAAGCCTTCCAAGGAGGTCCTAAGGCTTGAACATTGACTAGGGATAGGTCACCTCCCATAACTAATCTATAACTTCAATATTATAGAGAACATCATTCATTTAATATAGGTTATGCATTCTTAACTTCAAATGTTTTGTGAAGACTTTGACAACCTAGTCTTCACTACTAACCCATGAGCTATATTCACACATATGGGTTGCAAATTCCCAACCAACACTATGTTCTTACTTAGAGTTACAATTAGTTTCTTGCAACAATCTATAAAGGTAGAAATAGTCAAAGGCAAACAACATAATAAATATTTACACAACTCTCTTCAGATTTTACAATCAGTCAGGCACATGAAGCAACAAATTTTACTACTTGAGCAGAAGATCAAATTCTTCATATAACCAAAAAATAAATTTCATAGCATCAGGAAACTTATCATAGCATAAACCAAATACTAAAGTACTTATCTGAGATTTTAAGATAAATTGGTAACTACTTATGGGTGAACCTAAATCCACCCAACCATAGGAACAACTATATTTTTTCTATCCTTGCAGCTAGCCACCCCCTAGCAAGAAGATGACGCCATAAGGGAATTTATTACTCAATAAAAGAGGTAAAATGATGAAGGAGACTCTCCATCACCAACATAAATTAGCAATATATATCTCTAATTTCACCAAACAAGGGAGCCTACTCTTAATTCTGAGAGTCACGACATTTAGCTTGCCCAACTAAATGCTCAAAATTCGTAGCTCCATTTATCAACTTGGTTTAGAGGATGTATTTTCTATTTTCTTACCCAAAACATAGATAACTTGACTTCCCCTATTTACTATCATATTGATTTGTTTTTCTGAACCCTCTCCTGCCCAATTCATGGGTCTCATACCACTCTATGACCTCTCTAATTTCATGGATCGGTTTTCTCAATTTTGAGGTCAGTTGAAAAGTCTCTTGGTAAGTACTTTTATGGCCATGTTTCTAAAGCAAGGAATCTTTGGTAAAACTCCCCATTCTTTCCCATAATTGTGGGAAGCTAGTATTTCAACTACCAACTTCCTTCATTAACTAAAATTATGGGAAAATGGGCAATATGGGTTTTCTTGAATTATTAAATTGGCAAGGAAATTTTCTCACCATTTCACTCTCATGGAATCATTTTCTATGTAAGTGATCCATCCATCAAAAATTTTCTTTTCATTATCGTCAAAATGCATTATATCATTTTAATTGTTCATCATGGTCCAAATAATTAAACACACCATCCATGACTCATGGCGACATATAGACATATATTTATATATTGGGGAAAACATGGTGTTACATTCCCCTCCCCCTTAAAGGAACACCTTCCTTGGTGTTCTACTTGTTGATGTAAACACTATGTACAACAATGAAAAAATATGGGTATGTCTTTCTCATGGCATCCTCTAACTCCCAAGTGGCCTCATCTGTTCCAAAATGTTTCCACCGCACCTTGACCTGTGTGATGGCTTAGTTCCAAAAAAGGGTTTCTTTCATGTCTATTATGCATTGAGGCTCGAGTTCTACCTGAATCAAAAAAAAATCAATTACATGATTATCATCATGAACATACTTATTAAGAAAGGAAAAATGGAAAACATTGTGCGCTTTCACTGTGGGAGGTAAGGCTAGCCGATAGGCTACCGGTCCCACTCTCTCAACAATTTCAAATGGCCCACAATACCGTGGTTCCAACTTGGCACAAGTTCCCATTCTTACAGAGCTTCTCTTAGGTTTGATTCAGAGAGACACATGTTCTCCCACTTTGAACTCCCTTTGGGTTCTATTCTTGTTTGCATAACTTTTCTTCTTGTCTTGAGCCACTTTGAAATTCTATTTTATCTTTTCTATTTCTAGTTCAATTTCCATTAACATGTTTGGTCTAAGAGTGATTCATTCTACCGGATTATCCCATCTAATTGGAATGTTACACTTTTTTCCATATAATGCCTCAAACGAGATCATCTTTAATGACTCTTGATAACCATTGTTATAGGCAAATTCTACTAAGGGTAAGTAGTCTCCCCATTTCCTAGGTTGATGCATTGCATACATCCTCAGTATGTCCTATAACATCTGGTTCACCCTCTCTGTTTATCCATTGGTTTGGGGATTGTAAGTTGTGATAAATGATAATTGAGTCCCAAAGCATGTGAACAAAGATTTCCAAAAATTTTAAGTGAAATTGGCATCCTAATCTGATATGATCGTCTTTGGATTGCCATGCAACCTAAAAATCAGCTTCACAAAAATATTAGTAATGTCGATTTTTTTGTGGGTAGATTTCACTGAAATAAAGTGAGATGCCTTGCTCAATTTATCCATAACCGCCATGATTGAATCATTTTGTTTTGTTTCTCTTGGTAGTTCGGTGATAAAGTCCATTGAGATAACTTTCCATTTCCATTCTAGAATTGGAAAGGGCTACAATATCCCTGTTGGGTGCTTGTGGTCTACTTTGACATGTTGAAATTCCAAGCATTTGGTAATGTACTCAACTATGTCCTTTTTCATTCCCGATCAATAATACAACTTCCTTGTGGTTTTTATCATTTTATGGTATCCAGGATGACCAAAATATGGGATTTTATGAAGCTCATCGATTACGAGCCTCTTCAAGTCATCTACACATGAGACATACAATCTTTCCTTGTATATCAATAAGTTGTTCTCTATCAGCTAGTATCCACTATAACTTGGTCCATTTGGCTCCTGTTCCAAGTATTATTTTACACTCTTGAAGTGTTCATCCTATTATTGTGCTCTTCTAATTCTTTCCTTGGTGTTTGATTCACATGTGCTTATGGAAACCATGTGAATAATTTGCATACTTTTTCTAAGTGCATATGCTACATGGTTATCCTTGCCTTTAATGTGTTAGATTTCAAAATCAAGTTTACTAATAAGAGCAATCCATATAGCTTGTCTAACATTCAGTTTGATCTAGTCAAACAGATATCTCATCCCACTGTGGTCAGTCATGAGTACAAAATTTCTCCCCAACAAAAAATGTCTCCACATATTTAGAGAATGCACTATGGAAGCAAGCTCTAAGTCACGAGTCACATAATGAGTCTCGTTTTCATTCAATTTTCTGAATCATAACCAATTACATGGCCATATTGCATCAAAACCCCTCTAAGTCCATCCATACAAGCATTTGTACATTCACTCCCTTTTTATGAAGTGAAGTGAGTGGGTGACCAATCTTGGAGAACCCTTGTATGAATCTTCTGTAATACCCAGCCAGGCCTATGAATGACTGCACTTCTGTCAAATATTTTGGTGTAGGCCAATTCATGATGGCTTTAATATTTTCAGGTTCCACTGCTACTCCTTCCTCAAAACTAACATGGCCCAAGTAATGGACCTATTTCTAAAATAAATCACATTTACTAAATTTGGCATACAATTTGTGTTCCTTTAACACTCGTAGAAATAATATGAGATGTTCCTCATGCTCCTCCTTATTCTTGGAGTAAATCAAGATGTCATCAATGAACACTAATACAAATTTATCCAAAAATTTGCTAAGGACACTATTCATTAGGTAGATAAAGGTGGTTGGTGCATTTGTAAGTCCAAGTGGAACCACCAAGAACTCATAGTGCCCATACCTTGTTTTGAAGGAAGTCTTATAAATGTTCTCATCTTTAATTCTTACTTGATGGTACCTGGACCTCAAGTCTATTTTYGAGAATATTGTAGCTCCTCTCAGTTGATCAAAGAGATCATCGATCCTTGGTAGCAGGTACTTATTCTTAATAGTCATTTTATTCAATTGTCTATAGTCAATGCACAATCTAAGTGYGTCATCCTTATTTTTAACAAATAAGTCAGATGCTCCCCAAGGAGACAAAATAGGCCATATGTATCMTTTCTCTAACATTTGTTTCAACTATAGTTCAAGTTCCACCAACTCAAGTGTTCTSATTATGTAAGGTGYTCTAGACATTGGTACTRCTCATGGAATGAGTTAAMTTGAKAAATCAATGTCCCTCTTGGGAGGTAAGCCTGATATCTCTTCCGGAAATACATCTTTGTACTCCCTTAGCATTGGATGATCTTCAATGCTAGGATTATTGTATTCATTTGATTCTAACACTTGTATGGAATATAATGGGCATCCCTTTCCGCAACACTTCTTCATTTGTAGTTTTGAAATTTGTCTCACAGATATAGATTTATGCACTCCTTGTAAGGTTATTTTATTTCTTTCCTCATATTTACACTCTAAGTTCTTATTATAGTAGTCTATTTTGGCTTTATGAGCATCCAACCAATCCATGACAATCAACAAATCATATGACCCCAATGGAAGTATATTTAGGACTGCTTGTGTGGGAAGCCCATTCATGTCAAATTGGCATGCTTTAATAACTTCAGTTACCTTCCTTTTGATCCATGTGGCTAGTTGTACCATCCATGAATTCTTATGTTTTTCCTTCTATAAAACACATGCTTCAACAATTTGTGGAGAGATGTATCTCAAACTAGATCCAGGGTCAATTAAAATTGAAAAAAAGTGGTTGGCAAGTTTACCTTCTATTTTCGCCATTAAAGCTTGGTGATTTGCTTGTCTATTCTCAACCACTACATAGATTTGTGGGACACTCCTGGCCATGTCATTGACTATAGTGGATTATTGGATATTATAGAACCTTCTATTTTGATTTTTTCTATGAGAGAAATCCCTTAACATGTTCTCTTCTCCACACCCCAAACATCTCAGTGGCCCTTTCTTTGGGTCTTCAGTCCTTTCTATTGTTGGTCTAGAAGTTTTATTCTCACTTCGGGTGGGAAAATTCTAGTGTTGTGCACTTCTGGTTGGAAAACTTGACTTGATGTTCCTTCCAGAATTCTTAAATATCGATGATTTGAATCCTTCCCTCTCGACTCCCATCTCATCCTTTTTCTTCCACACCTTATTGTGCTCCATCTCAGGCTTGGACTGATCATAGTAGCACTTTGCCTTTATTATGGTGTCTTCAAGTGCTTTGGGTTCATCAAATTCAATACAATCTTGGAAATATTGTGGCATCCCAATGAGAAAATGTTACATCTTCACTTTCTCATCCTTGATGTAAGGTACATACCTCAACAACTCAAGAAATATGTTCACATAATTTTCCATAGTGAGTTGGCCCAACTTGAGTTCTTAGGATTCTTTTATCTTTTTTTCCTAGTACCTCTCATATAGGTACTTTTTCCTAAAGCATTCCTCAAGTTGCATCCAAGTTACCTTTCTCTCATGGATATCTGTTACATTTTTAAGATCCTCCCACCAAATGGAGGATTTTCCATTCAGGTTAAATATGGCTATGTTGGCCTTCATGTTATCAGACTAGTCATGTACCTTAAAGTATTTCTTTAGGCCCAATAACCATGCCTCTACTTCTTTCCCTTTTTTATTTCTCCATCAAAAGTAGGTGGCTTGGCCTTCTTGAATTCTTCGGGTATGGAACGCTTTGAATACTTCTTCCTCTTCCTCTTTCTTTGGGACTCTAAACTGACCTCATCACTGGACAATTCCTCATAGCTCTTTTCCTTCTCACTGGGGGATTTCATGGATGAATCCATGCTGGATACATGTCTCTTGACACCCTATTGTGCCTTCTTTGAGGTATATTTTCTTGTATTATTGTTTGTTGGGCCATCCTTTTGAATCTTTGGTGGGATTTGTGTCTTCTTGGACTGAGACCTCTCAATCTCACAAGTTGTTGGTCCATGTTGCAATTGACTTTGGATATCAGACAGGATTTGCAATAGTATTGCATTTAATTCATTTTTTTTTAATTTCTCTTTGATGAACTTTTTATTATCAGCCTTAAAACTTTGAAGTTCAATTATTAGGATCCTTATAGTTTTTGCTAAGTTTGGAGGAGTTTCCACCAACCTCCTCTCATCTGACTCTTCTTCTTTGTTATGGGAAGTATTTTCCATCCCGGGATAGGTTACCATTTATCTTATTGTTGTGAGTTATTATGTGCTGAAACACACACCACTATCAGTTGATCATTCAAAATCGCATTTATAGATATCAAACATTTTCTTGGGAAAGGTATTCATTGGCATACATAGCCTATAAATGAAATTTAATTCCTCTACAAACATTACTCAACAATATTTATTAGAATACAACAAACATTATAATTTTATGCAGAACTTTAATCAAGCAACTAAAAGAATTAGTTATGTCATGAAAAAATCAAGCAACCAATAAGGGTAAAAATCCATCTTGACCCTTTTAATAAGTTATGTGAACTCTTTTAAATTAAACTAGCTATGTTATGGTTTATTTTTACCATTGAACTTCTTTAGCCCATATATCCCAAGTACAACAACCATGCTCTAATACCACTCTGTAACCTACCCAGCTCTTAGGTTCACTTGAAGGGGTGGGGTATCAAAATTTTGATTTTCCTTATCCACCTCGAAGCCTCTTTTCAAGGGCATCATTGTCTTTTTCTCCTCAAGATATTTCCAATGACCATAACCATGCTTGAATTTGAGATTTGGATCAAAATTTATGGCCTCCTAAAGTTTCAGGCCTTGTTTCCAAAACCCTCTCATGTCCGCATGGCATCCACGTGGCACCCATGTAGCAGCCACATGGTTCCATTGATGCATACATGGCTACTTATGTGGCTAATGACACAACATCCATGTGGTTGTTTACCCATCGAGGCCATCGACCCCTTCACACTCAACGCCATCTAACTTGCATTCGACTGATCCCTGACATGTCGATATCGGCCTATCGGGTATCGACCCATTCCGACACCATCACATCAATTGAACTACCTTCTGTCGATACCAGATATGTCAGTAGTCTAGTTGGCATCTTGGACATGTGACCCAATTTAAACCCGTCATCTGGCTTGACACATGGTACATGCACACTAACACCCTTCACCCCTAATAATATTATTAGGTTAATTAATTATTACATTAATATCTCACACCTTGCAATTTTATTTATTTAATCGACATTAATGTTAATTAATCCTCATTAATTTAATATCCCCCGTAATGATATTTTTGTTTAGTCTAATTTACTGGTTCGGTAAATACCGAGGGTTTACTTTACCCCCGGTGTATTAAATTTCAAACCTACCTTCTTACTATTTCCAATCTCTGATATTCCGATAGGGAATTAATATTAATATTTTAATTAATAAAGCGTCGTGGATTTATTAAATTGTTTCATAATACATTTGCACTGACCCCGGGCTAATATTATTATTTTATTTCATGTTTATATTATATCGCCCTGGGTATACGATTCACCCTACATTCACTCACTTCCCCATCACTCGATACTCGATGTCTTGGTGGGGACTCAATACATATTATTATGTGATGCATACTTTATTTAATCACCCACTGGAGTTCGCACGTAACACGCACACATTACCTTCTCCATCTCTTGGTGCTCGATACCCTGGTGGGGAAATTTTAATACTATTATATTGACACTATGTTATATCGTTCGTTGGGTAATTCATACTCATGCACACCTTGTCATCTCGACCTCCCAGTTCCCAATAACCCGATGGGGGTTTAATAATATTATACTAACATTATATCGACCCCGGGAATAATTCCATCACGTACTCCTTATCTCCTCCATCTCTAGTTTCTGATAACCCTGTGGGATTTTAATATGAATATAATAACATGATATTATATCGTCTATGTCGGCCCCTGGGTCAATCACTCACCAACTATGCATTCCTTCTCCATTCTCTCGATGTGCGATATCCTGATGAGAAATTTTAATATTTTTAAAATGTTAAAAATAAAGAAAAAAAAATAGGCTCAAGCATAAATAAAATGAAATGCATTATCTGAGGTCTCTCTAAAGCTACAAAGTTAACCTCCGTACAAACCAAATTCATATGAAGGGTAACTTAGAAATTTTGGTTCTTTGCCCAAAAAGGGAAAATTATTAGCTTCTCCACTTCTCATGCACATGATATAAATTCATAGTTTTTAATATAAGAATTTATATGCTTAATATTCAACATATTGATACAATACACAATAAATTTGGGAAAATTACCAGGACTTACCAACCTCCCTTCATCATGCATATTTTTCTTAAGAAACCTTATATATATATATATATATATATGGATTTATTTCCAGAAAAATAAATATCTTGGAGGTAAAACCTTTCACAGTAAAAGTTGTGGTTTTACCAGAACTTACTGCCCAACTATTTTCAAGTAAATATTTACTAATATCTAGAGAAGAGCCATTATTTCAAGTTTTTTTATACCTTTGGACATGGTTTAAAATCCCATTCTTACTATGTCTTGATAAGACATAAATTAAATACAAAATAAATATGCCTAATTTCATTTAATTTACATATTCCTCATGTTAAAATACCTTATCCTATCAACTAAAT